>SSNR01000044.1:1999478-2322780 GCA_006937965.1 Callopanchax toddi | reverse complement strand
TTACTGTGGATTCAGAGGAATTTCTCTATAGTTTTTACAATTATTTTTCATTCTAATAACTAAATTAGGATGTTTTTATAAGAACTCGCCATAATCAATTATAAAATTCCTTATTTGAAATTACCTTGTGCAACTAAACGTGCAATTTGATTCAAAAACCAGCAATTTCTAATGACATCTATTCACTGTAAATTACAAGAAAATCCAACCAATCTTCACAGATTTATGAAAAGAGTGATATTTTGTATTTCAAGGCATGATCAACTAAATTTAACCTTGCAAACATTTTTTAATGATAGTATTCAAACCTTATGTGGAATATTTTAAACGAAGAACTTCTTTCTTTACATGTTCTGAAAAAAAGCCAAGTTCTGTTAAGAGATAAAGAAACTCAATCACTATATAACATGTAATGGTAGACACCATCAGATGTAACATTTTATCCTCCCAATGTAACATGGTTTTAGAAACATCTGAAAATGTGTGTCTACCTGAGGAAACACTGGACAGCTTTGTCCTGGTTGAAGCTGTTATCCTTGATAAAGTTTTCTCCTCAGTGAGGCCGACCACATGTGTTCTGGACCCGATTCCCACAAGGTTTTTTAAACAATTCTATGATTATTTTAAAAATGAGATTTTAACTCTGATGAATTGCTCCCTTCAGACAGGAGTCTTTCCTGCTGCTTTTAAACGGGCAGTGGTGAGACCTCTGTTGAAGAAGAGCAATTTAGATTTTAATGATTTAAACAACTTCCGACCGGTGTCCAACTTGCCATTTTTAAGCAAAATTTTAGAAAAGCTTGTGTTGAACCAACTCAACGATTTTATTAACACTAATAATGTCCTAGAGAAATTTCAGTCTGGTTTTAGAGTGAACCACAGCACCGAGACGGCCCTTCTGAAGATTTTAAATGATTTTAGAGTAAATTCTGATGCTCGGAGAGCGACAGTGTTGGTTCTGCTGGATCTAAGTGCTGCCTTCGATACCGTAGACCACACTGTTCTTTTAACCCGTCTACAACAGATCGGCATCTCTGGTGCTGTTCATAGATGGTTCACTTCCTGTCTCACAGACAGGACTTTTATGGTGAGCATGGACACCTGTTTCTCCAGGGTCCATAGCATCACATGTGGTGTGCCCCAGGGTTCCATTTTAGGCCCAGTGCTTTTTAACCTTTATATGCTCCCTCTGGGCAGTGCCATCAGGAGACACGGGGTGAATTTCCACAGTTATGCTGACGACACACAGTTGTACATCTCCGTGTCTCCTGATGACACAGCCAATGGATGCACTTTTTAACTGTATTTTAGACATTAAATCCTGGATGGCAGAAAACTTTCTCCAGCTCAACCAGGGCAAAACTGAAGTTTTAGTCATTGGTCCTGAGGCCCAGAGAGAGAAACTTTTACCCAAATTACAATCACTGTCTTTTAATCCTTCCTCAAAAGTTAAGAATCTGGGCGTGATCTTTGACTCTGAGCTGACTTTTATCCCTCACATTAAAAACGTCACCAAAATAGGTTTTTATCATCTCAAAAACATCGCCAGAGTCCGCCCCATTCTCTCTCGGGCCAATACGGAGACGCTGATGCTTTTATCACCAGTAGAATTGATTACTGCAATGCCCTGCTTTCTGGTCTTTCCAAGAAGAGTACTTCAGGTCTACAACTTTTACAAAACTCAGCAGCCCGTGTCCTGACAAAGACCAGGAAGCGGGAGCACATCACTCCGGTTTTAAAATCACTGCATTGGCTCCCCGTATGTTTTAGGATCGATTTTAAGATACTGTTAATGGTTTTTAAGTGTCTTAATGGTCTTGGCCCTTCTTATCTTTCTGAACTGCTTTTTCCATATGAACCCTCGCGGTCACTGCGCTCCTCTGGCAGCCGTCTCCTAGTCATCCCTAAAGTCAGGACACACACCCACGGCGAAGCTTCTTTTGGTTATTATGGCCCTCGCCTCTGGAACGGGCTGCCAGAGGACCTCAGGACCGCAGAGAACGTTCAGGTTTTTAAGAATAGACTCAAGACCCACCTTTTTAGATTAGCTTTTAACTGATTAATATTTATTTAGTTTTTTATTCGGATTTTATTGGTCATTTTACTATTCATATAAGTTCTCGTTATTTTATATGCTACGCATTTTAATCCTCCAGTGTTTCCTCTGTGGAGCCCTCTGCCTTGGGACCGGTGGTCGGCGGTGGCGGCTCGGGCGCTCCCCGGTAGGGCCCGGGCAGTGGCGGGGGTTGCCACCCTCCTTGGTGTGTTGGCTGCTGACCTGGTTCTACAGCTGACGAGGCAGAGGGCCCACTAGATGGCGTGTTTCTCATTACTGGAGCCATCTGAGCTCAACATACTGTTTATTGTGGTTTTTATGTGTATATGTGCCTGGGAATGGGTTGTGAACTGGGAGGGGAGAGTGTCATAATTGTTCTATGTGTGGGAAAGGGAGGGAATGTGGGTTGTATGGGTCATTTTAATCTGTCAAGCACTTTGTGTTGCTCGCTGGGGCATGAAAGGTGCTATAGAAATAAAGTTTGATTTGATTTGATAATAACAAAGCATATGTTTTGTTGGGTAGATTGCAAATATTTCTTCCATAAGTATTATGCTATCTTATGAATATTTTATAGGCATAACTTCTGTTTGACGTCAGTATTACCATATTACAACTCCGTTGCCTGTTAAAGTCATGCTGTGTTTGTTAGCTTTCTCTGTTATTTCCCTCATTTTTCTCCATTGTTATCCTGTTCCATCTTAAATCATCACTAGATAAATATATTTTTTAATTATCATATCAGCTCTGAGATGGTCTACTGCATTATCTGCAAATGCAATCAATTATTTATCAGAACAGCTTCAGTTTAATAAGATTTGATGTTTTAAAAGCAGCATTTTTTTAGATGTTTTTATTTATTCAGCAGTAAACATAAAAAATATCTGAATGGAGTGGAGTAAATTGTATCAAATACTGTTGGGTGCAGTTCATTTTACTTGTGCAAAAAAAAAAAAAAGTTTAAAAAATGAGTCACATATTTGTACCTCTTCTTTTCCCAAAGATTTAAATTTGCTTTCTAGCTAGATGAATATTTCAAGCAGAAAGGCTTTGATAGAGTGCATTTTAGAGTTAGTACATGTTGTGTCTCTGTGCGATTGGTTAGGTGGGCTCCATGCTTGGAGTACTCGGGCTGCAGAGTGGCAGAGAGAGAATGGCCTCCGTCCAGCTGAGATAATGGAATTGGTGTGTTCTCCCTGAGCTGTGCTCCTGGCTGGAGTTAATTCTGTTAATAGCACGAGCTTCTACAGTCAAACCCCTCCGCTGGCTTGGGCAGTGCTCAGCCAACACAAGAGGCAGTCTCTGTAAGGTGGCTGATGGATGTATAATGGATTAACTGGAAAGTGGTGCACACAACTTACAATTGTTCTCAAAGCTGCTAATGTCCAATCATGAAGGCTTTCCATATTTAAATCCAAATGCTATTCAAGCAAGTCCGGCAGCAGCGTGCCATTCCTGCTATGAGTGCATTTCTCCCAGCCAGCACTTTTACAGTAACGGCAGGAGCTTTTTTGACATCAGTGTTATTTATATCATAATATCACATACATTGTCTCTGCAGACCACCTCAACAATTAACCATGCACTTACAGAGGAAATGTGTTAAACTGCTAAATGAAAACACCATTGTTCTCATACCTCTATTCACAAACATGCCTTTGTGTGTTTAAATTTAGAGCAGTTGGTTTTACTGTACTTGACAAGGTCTATAGATGTCATTAATCGAATAAAATCAATGCAAAATGATGTAAAAGACAACAAGTTTCAACGTTTTCAGTCAATCAGAACCACTGGCTCTGTTAGTTTCTAGTAAAAGTTTGGTTCTCTGCTTTCCACTTCTTTGTTGTAGACATCAGCCAATATGGGTGACCCTGACTGATCTAAATTGACAAAATCTAAACTAAAATAATAATAAAAATATACTGTCATTGCTGTTCTTGAGCACTACTCTAAACGGCCATCTAAAGTGCAGATGCAAAAGGAAGTACTAGTGGATTGAATGGTGACTGCATAACATAAACAGCCTCCTATTACAACCAAGTTACACAGAGGGGGCACCGGTGAACACACAAGAGAATAAACCAATTAAACCAACGACAGCAGATGACCCATTAAAATGCTGCTCAAACCAGCTTACAAGAATCCCACTGAAACTGAACAGACTGGGAAAAAAAATAAAGCATTACCTGATGAGTCACCACATCTGCTGCCTCATTCAGGAGGAAAAGTCAGAACTGGGTTTAAATAACATGAAACTGTGGATTCATACAACCTTCTATGAAAAATTAAGGATGCTAGTGGGAGTGTAATGGTGTGACTCACCCTCTGATCGTTCGTCTTTCATTTCCATTCAACTCATTTTCCGTTGCTCAGCCCCAGATGATCACTGGTGGTATATTGCTCCTTGTTTCTAAGTTCTTCATTTTCAGTCTGGCGTTTTGCAAGTTTTATTCCTTCATGATTATTTGCCATGCTTAGTGTTTAACGTTTCATAGTTATTGAAAGTTCATTCTGCATTTGGGTCCTTCACCTTGTCCTAGATCTTGAAGGTGTCCCATGACCTGTAACAGAATGCCTCACATTGTAAAAAAATAAGGTCAGAGCAGAACTTTGCAAACAAAGAAGGTTTGAATTTGTTTGCATCAAGACCCCCGTTTTGTGCAGGAAAAGGTTTATTCTGCATGAAGTAAAAATGCAATAAAATACACACACACACACAAAAAACCCTACATATCAACAACAAATGCCAGATGGGTGGATTAGTGGAGTTTTGATTGCTGAATTATTAATTGAAGAAGAGGCTTTAAACAAAGCTCATTGGTTTGAGCTTAGGTCTGAATATGAATTCAGCCTAATGTGTACACACCAGAGAAGAAATCTCTCATAATCTTCACCTCAAGTTAATTACCGAAGACAAATATTATAGATCGCCAGAGACTCTTATCACAGACAGCTTGAATACTGAGATTTGCCCCACATCTGATATGATTGGAAACTCTAAATAATCTTCGAAACAAAACAATGTTTGCCCTGCTGTCAGATGTATCCCCTCTTTTCTATGAGTAGATCTGAAGGAGATGGATGTACATTCTCGCTAATTACAGCAATTATTACCCAGTGATGGTATAACAAGCTCTCAAACAATTACCCCCCTTCTCCACATCCTGTCTGTCTCTTCCTCCCACACAGTCAGTTGAAATATTTCATTGCACAAATATATGCCTGCCATTAGACTAGATCATAAGGGAAAAACTATAAGCACATCATTCATTATAGTGCATACCAGCATGGAGACTAAACAAGACCAGCGCCGGAGAGCCAAGTTACTCCCTGCTGAGCACAAGATGTTGGAATGGTGACACACACAATTATGCAAAATTTACAAGACCGCTGACTAAACCAGTATTTTACGGCTCGCATTCACAAAGAAATACACCGCCTGGAGAGCAGGGAGGCATCCACCTTTAAAATACTGTGGAACTCCACTGTCACCGCCGAGGCAGTGTTCAATAAACCAGGATTCGTGGTTGTGATTTAACAAGACACGTTTACTAAAAATACTTGACTGTTTACAGCAGTAGCTGTGAGGTGAGGTTACAGGCATTGTGTATCTACGCTAACAGCTGGGTGCTTCAGTGTGCAAACACTACAGCCGTGTGCTATCGACCTCAGAGCAGATCTACAACTAGCGGTAACATGCTGTGGTCAGGGGTTGGGTGACAGCAGTGAGATTACCCACCCCACATCGCGTTCTCAACTGTTTTTTCTGCAACCAAAAGCGTCTTTTTTAGTACAAGCTTGTTTTTTTTTATTAAACCCCAAACTACAGCTGCATGGTGCATGGCTGCAAGATAGCTTTTCTCTAAGTTGGATTTGTTTTTTTTAAACATAAATGTTTTAACACAGTCTATTTTCAATGCGCAATATCACATATTACACTTCAGTGGGAAAAGAGATCTTTAGAAAACAATATTCAAGAAGTGATTCCTCTCGAGGGATACTTGGATTGTCATCAAAGTGCTTTCCTCCAGTTAGTCTCCATCTCCAGCCAGGATTTTGTGTGCCACTGCCAGCGACTGTGGAGGCCCTGTGGGGGAGTGAAAAGTAAGTACAATGGACAAAGGCATGTGTGGCACCTTACATCCATTTCTTCTCTTCCCCACAGCTGTTATTGTATGAAAGTGCTGTCGACAGCTTTTGCTCTGCACCATGAATTCTCAAACAGTGGGAAACTTACCTGCCTTTCCACACGGAACCAGTGATGTCTGAAAAATATAAGGAAAGATTTAGCTCAGCAAGGGAAGGGATTGAAAGACTCTGTTAGATCTTCTAAAAACTCACTTTTGTCACTCAACAGTGGAGAACACTGAGGCTGTGTGAATTATATTCCTAACTTACAGTGATACGACCTGAGGCGCTTTGATTTCTGTGCTTTTTCAGGGTGGATCAGGTACGATTTTTAACTGAGAAGTTCTACAATTTCGCAGCATGCTTCTAAAAAATTCTTGACCATTTTATTTTAAAAAATCTTTTACGTCCTTTTTTTAATGGCAGCTTTCTTCCTCTATCTTTTGATCTAAATTTAAGCCTTTAATTGACAGGTTTGCGTTACTAGAAGTGTAGATAGATTTGATTTGTGTCCCTTTAGGACAGAAGTCAGCAATCTGACATTTTTTATCATCTCTCCTAAAAAATAATTTGAAAAAGCCACAAAATTGATTCAAACTTTAAAAGAATGAATTTAAAGTCATTTGATAGATTTTCTGATTCTAAGTGACGTTAACATCAAGAAGAAGGAACACAAGAAACTTGAGAAATTCCTGAAATAGAAAAGCTGTCGAGACTCAAGACCTCAGTAGCAACAGTGGTCTTTTGAGCACAAAGGGGTTGGGAGAGTGGCTCCAACAGATCCCAGGAACAACCACGGGGAAACGTTCCCTAAACAAAGTCGGGCGAGAGGGAACAAACTGTTAACAGTTGTAGCGTTATATTGTATAAAGTTGTATATATTGAATATTATTATTATAATTATTCTTAATAATTAATAATAATAGTCAAAACCTCGTAATTAGGGCACCACCCAGCATTTTCTTTGGAAGGTAAGCTGAGACAACCTTGAATATTATCCTATTTGTAATTTATTATCATTTATCATTTATCAGTCTGAATCTGAAAGAAGTAAGCTCGTTACCCATTTTCGATATGAAAAACACAAAAATTACTGGAAGCCCATTTATGATTATATACGGATAAATTTATTTACAGAAACCTCAAAATGAACATGTTAACAGCAACAGCAAAGTTATGAATTTGACTTGGTAACCAGTTCAATTTATTAACAAGATGAATTATTGAGGTTAAATAAATATTAATGACTAATGTTTCAGAGTGAGAAATGGTTTACTAATGAAATTAAGCTAATTTATTGGCCTATGAAGGGAAGTTGAAGATTAAAGGATTTTAAGGAGGATGGATGGATGAAGAGAGGTAAGTTTAGCTTGCTTTACCCAAACTGCATCACTTTGCAATAACCACATAGGTTGATTGTCTCACCGAACCACTGAACTTGGATCCCCGAGATACGTTGAGGCCTGGACGGCTTTGTCTTCTCCAGCAGTCACAGTGGCTCCTGTTCCAGCTTGAAGAAGAGGCAGTCAAAGCATAAAACGCTCGATGGGTGACTCAAGTGTGGAAGGGTATCAGAAGCTGATTGATACAGGTCTCCAGGATTTGGGCAAGCATGGCTCGATCTCTCTCATGGCAGGAGGATGTCTTCGTTTTGGTAGTTTAGCTTCAGATTAACGCCGTCTAACTTTTGGTTTCTAACGACGGATGAAAGAAAAATAAACTTTAAAACGTCTAAACTTGGTTAAGAAGAATGTAACGTGAAAATAAAAGAAAGCTTAACGCCGATAAGACTTAAAGTCTAAGAGTGTGTTCTTCCGGGAAGGCCTCATGTCGCAGCTCTGCACAGCTCCCTGGTGGGGGGGGAGCAGGGCAAGCATGCAGGCGAGCCGGTGAGGTCATCAGGTCATCTACGCAGAGAGGCGGAGACGAAGAGAGAGAAGCTAGTAGCGAAGAAGAAGCGAAGGGGCGAAGAAGAGGTGAAGAAGAGAGCTAAAGAAGAGGTGAAGAAGAGAGCTAAAGAAGAGAGCTAGCAGTTAGCGCCTTCTGGTTTTAAAGGGCAGGGGTGGAGTCGGGTTCAGCCAATGGTGTGGTTGACTCCACCTTCATCTGCATAAAGGGGAAGTACTTAGGAATGGCTTAGAGGGGATTAAATTTTGATGAGGAATAAAGTTTCTAATCAATAAAATACCTTTACCACTTTCCTCTCTGAAACGTGAAGTTATTCAGAATCACCTTTTTAGACTGCGTGCATCATGTTTATTCTAAGCATAGCAACACATTAACTCCCACATCAGATTAATCAGAGAAATCAGTTACTCTTAGCTTAAGAGTACATACGAATAACATTTCTAGTTTCTTGACTAGATTAGATTTAAAAGAGATAATTTGGTATCATGTTGATAAACAATGTGAAAAGTCTTCAAGGAAAATTAACCAAAGAACTTTTACCTAAGTAAATCAAACAGGGAAAAAATCAAACTTTATCTTGTAAACACATTTTAAAAGTAAACCTGTGGACATTAACCTTTCTTTATATCAATTTGTATCACATTGAAGTTTTTATTTAATCTAGAATCTGTGAGGGGAAAGGAGGTTATCAGAGACATTTTTAAAGACAGGAGAGACAAAGGAATTCCTTTGTTTTTCTTGGGTGAGAAAAGGTGGGGTGAGGTTCTTCCCACAGAGTGAGATGGACTGCAGACTTTTGATAAGCCAGAGAGGGGTGAGGGGGGCCTCATGGCTCCCTCTAGTCTGTGGGTGATCGAACTCCTTTTGATCACATCCTGAAAAGTTATTTAAACAAGTGTCACCAAGCTGTAAATTAGCATCCGCATTATCTTTACTGTCACAGAAAGATGAAAGGAGGGTTCTTCGACACCAAGGCAGGAATTTATGACCTCCTGAGGGGGAATCTTTTTGAAAGAGGGTGTGAGCTGGTAAGAAAAAGGTCAATTGTCACACAAACATAATCCATTTCTTGATCTGGACCAGATACTTAGAAATAACGTCAATGTTCATTACACAGTCAAACTCACTTCTCAAGATTTATTTGGCTAATGCTAAAATGATGCAAAGCGACACTCAGTGCTTTTATACTAACTTACACACCAGTTAGTTTTGTAGAAAGAAAATTCACAGGCACACAAGCAACCTAACCCTTATGTATGTGTGTCATTTTGCTGTATAAATTCCATGTACTTCATGCAGAACACTACAGATTCATTTCACTTTCAAGATCACAAAGAGCCACTTTAGAGGTGCTGAAGAGGCTCCAGAGCCACAGGTTTTACACCTCTGCTCTGTGGGTTATCACAACCATTAAGACAGGTGTTTAAACCACTGGTCAAAAGATCCAATTGAGTAGATTAGGTCAGTGTAGACTGTGAGAATTTAGCATATTCCAAATGGGCTTCATGCTTATAGTGAGAACTAGTAATAATGGGCAAAACAAGCAAACAACAAATGAAGTAGAGCTTTTAATATTTCAGGATGACCATGTTTTTGTTTGCTCTTAAAAATCACATTTGGCAACAAACGTTTGAATGGTTATCTTAGTATTTTTTCCTTAACTGAAGAGCGATAACAATATTAGAAACTGGCATTATTATTTCCAAAGAAAGCTTTTCAAGTTGCAGTCACTTTATTCAATCTGTCTCTCTCTCTCTCTCTACATATAGAGTATATATATACTCAACATTACATCACGTTGGACACTTCCATGCTTTCATAATCCTTTGATGCCAGAATGTAAACTGCTTTCTGAGGCCTTGAGATTCACCTCCAGCCTAATCACACCATTAGTGTTTCCCCCCCTGAGTAAATGTGCCTGTTGATGGGCTGTCGAATGTGAAAGCTGTGGCCAGGCCTGGAAGAAGTCATCCACTCGCCTCATTTGGTCGCTTCATTGCACTCTGGGAAATTTTTTATGAGGTCTAAGTGACTAAAACACGCTGTGAGCATTTTTTATCAGATCTTTACAATTTAATAGGATGAAATGTTTAAAAGTCTGATGTTGAAGAGGGAAACTCACTCAGCGAATGCTTAAAGATTTACAGTGATTGGGTTGGATTTGGGTTTTGTGACAGAATCTTGATCTTATTCATATGGCATTGGCGATGAAGATATACCTGACGTCACCGTGAAGGTCTTTCTGAACTTAATCAATTGGCTTTAGTGCACAGAGAAGAATTAAGAGGGGAAAATGAATGTGGGTTAGAAATGTGAGTGGTGAAGGTTGGTTTTGTATTAGAGTCAAACACAGATAATATGAGTCATTAATTTATAGACAGCATTTAAATAAGCAGGCCTTATTAAAGACCAATATAATTACCCAGTCTGTTTATTTGTACGTGTCGACCTAGAACAGAGGTGGAACATAAATATTAAAGATTGAAAGTTTAAATATGTGCACAACATTTCTTAGTCAGCACATAAAGGCTACTCAATGATCTAACATTATCTTTTAACTGGCTAATATTTAAGAAATGTAGAAGCAGTAATTAGGAATCATCAACTATAATAAATATAAACACTATTGTCAACTATTCTACCAACATATGGAATATATGGGCAGCTACAACACATAATATGAGTAGAAGACAAGACACACTAAAGCAATAACTCAGGAATATGTGTGAAGGCAAAGAACCAATAAGGACAAATGAAGGTAAATGCCAGGAATAATAGGATGTACACACAGGAAGAGTAGTGCCCATAGATTAAAGACAGGAGAGTGAGATCCGATCACCAGGATTGTACTCACACTAAGGTTATACTAATATAGATTTTTTTTCTTAATCCAATACTTTATAATTTTGCTCTTTGTTTTACACCACAGACTTGCAGATTAAATACCAGAAATGCGTTAAAGTTATTAAAATCAATGCATGTTAATATCTCTAAAGGATCACAGAGCAGGGAGACATTTTGTCCAGCAAACAGACATCATAATATCACAAGTGTAGTTTGTAAATACTTGTTTAATCAACGGTTGTTGCTTTTGAACACTCTTGATCAATCTCTGATTGGTACAGGAAGACGAGAGACAATGAGTTAGTGCAAACTTGACGGTGTTTTTAAAACATTTATAATGGCAAAACAATCGACTAAGTAAATTACAACATATACCAGCCTGTGTCACATGCTGAACTCATTTCAGTTCTCCTAAACAGAAGGGGTTGCAACTAAGAAAATAATACAAGACTGACACCTGAAGAAGGGGATTCCAGGAAGTTTTTTTTTTTTAAAAGCAAACATAATTGCACAATTTCATTTAATATGTTTTTCTCATGAACATGTTTTCATGTAACATTTGCAGTAATTGCACCTTCCTCTGGACATAGTTGTGCATTCCTTACAAACAGACCTACATGCATGCACCTCCTGCACAACAAGTAACAGAGAGATGTGGGCAAACACCTGAAATTACCATGCTTCCAGCTGTGAGGCAAATAACAGCAGATATTAATGTTATAAGGCAGCACAACCATAACTCACTTTATGTTCAATCAAATGCTAAATGGAGCATGTGATGTAAATGTTGTCACTTCTTTAGATCAGTCAACGTCTGACAGTTTGTTAGTGATGCAAACAGGATTTTGTGACTGCAAAATAAAGAGTGAACTCATAATGTGGTGCTCAAGAAGACCAAACAAACATTTTAAATCCTCAAGTCAAACTACAGCAGAGGAAGAAAAGCAATGAAGTTGTTTGTATTATTACTATTGATTTGAAAATTTACTAGTTACCGGTCATAAGTTATTGTAAAATATCCATCTCCCAGTCCTATACTGGGAGCTGTTTCCACAAGAGAGGAGCCTGATAACTGCCTCTCTCGTTTTATTAGCGATTTATGATATATCTGACATATAATGGAGCTCAGTCATTAGGAACTTCATTAGCAATGAGAAGAAAGTTAAGTTAAACTCTGAATTTCACCCATTCCGAGGGGAGAGAAGTTAAAATTAGAGCAACATGATGTATCCTGCTAATTCACATTAAAACTTCTTGCATAACAGTTTCAAAGAGCTGGAGACATTTCAGAGCATATTCATAGCAAGGGATCACAACTTTAAAGTGTAGAATTAACAAAATAATTCAACTTTAAAGTGTAGAATTAACAAAATAATTCATTTAAAAGTTAAGAAGAGATTTGCATATGATTCAAGCAATGATCAGTTAAATGTCCCAGATGTCAGTCCTTGAGACGTTTGATTAATTTGGGGACAAACAAAGAGCTACAAGCTTTAAGTGCAACTTAAAGCAGAGAAAGCTCCAGGGTGTTGTTCAGTAATGATGGTCAAGTTAATGCAATCTGAAGCAAGTAGTGTGCACAACAGCTTCTTCCCAAACACTAAAACATAACATTATTTTTAATATTCGGACGTGGGAATTTATATATTTAAACATCTGTGTCAAAGTTAAATGCAGCTTTATATCATCAGTAAGGGATGAAAAGATAATCAGTGCCGTCTGGTTATACATCCTTACAGATGCATATTAAAAGTGAAATGGTCCAGGCACAGGACCTTGAGGAACTCCTTTACCATCTCCAAGGCATAATTGTTTACATCAGCAAAGTAGAAAATATCCGTTATATGTGACTTAAACCAGTTTAGTGCTCTTCTTCAGCTCCCTTCAAAAGCCTGGAACCTCTTTTCTAAACTAATGTGATCAATTGTATCAAATGTAGCACAAATCATTTCCTGAGGAAGGAGCTCATTAATAACTTTTACCTTGGGCTTTTCATGTTATGATATCAAAATGAAAAGAACAAGTGGACCCATCACTGCTGAGAGCTAAAGGAATACATCTGAAAAGTGCTACAAAGAAACCTGGAGTTATTTTTACTCTCCGACCTACAGTATATTAACAATGAATAATAATCAGTTCCAGCTTTGCAAAGAGTAAAGGTCAGGTACACTCGGTAAGGTGTAAAGTTTAGCATACTTACATTTGGCTATGTATACCTATTGTTAATGCCATGTGTGCTATCACAGTCTATAAATGTTCTTGTGGCCCTTCCAGTATTGTTGCTCATATAACAAAGAGCAGGAAAAGTTCCAATGTCCAGCCAAGATTCAGTTTCTGCTCTTCAATTTTTGTGCTCTTTAGACGAAGGACAACTTGGTTTCAGCTCTGTGCTTTCTCTCTGTGAAGAAATTACAGCCCAAACTCAGTTGTACACTCGCTGCACTGCAAAATAGAGAGCATTTTGTACAGGCTTTATGTTGCTGCATGATAGAGAGAAAGAGAGATTGGTGGCTTCTGGCAGACCATGCCGAGCATGAGGGTTTTAGGAGAGATGAGTTATGGCCTGGTAACCCTCCAGAGTAGGAGCTGGACAGAATGCAGTGTGCTCTTCTTCATAACCAGAACACAAAGTGCAGATAGACAGGGTCTCTGGGTGGCGTGTACAAATCAGGAGGTGGGGCGTTCTGCACAAGAAGCTGGTCCGGATACATTGATTTTCCAAGTAAAAGTCAAGTAAAAACTATAGTCAGCTCAACTTCACAGGTGAATAGTTAGATTTGATTATCATTGATTATAGAACTGCTGTTTATTTAGAAAAAACTGTAATTAGTTTTGGAAATATGGTATCTAGGTTGTGCATCTTTGGGCTTTGACTGAAAACAATGCTAAAAACCTGATTTATTACAAACACAGGAGCAGCAAACATATATATGACATATGATTCAGTCTCTAATGATGATACAGGGTGAAAAAATAGAAGTTTAGATAACACAAGACGATTCAGTACAACATACGACAGTGCAAAGAACTTATTTAATGACAATTTTTGTTCTATCTAGCAAAAACACAACCACTGACAAATAGACATTGAATTAAGAAACAATAAAACACAATATTCCAAATATAAATACATTTTAGGCCTAGAATAAAAAAATCAATAAAAAAAAAACAGGCAGCAAATGGACTTACAACTTAGTCTAAATTCTGTTACTCAGCAGTGAACAGCAGAATGTGTGTTTTTCTACACTATAAATAATAAAACACATGTTAATCTTAATATAAAGGGTCTTTTATAATTGCTAAACATGGGGAAAAGATTTTCATTTAAAGATATTCATTTAGTTAGTGTAATTTCTTCTCTTAAGTGATTTAAGATTATTTTCTAGACATTATATACTGTATGTGCATATTTTTTTTCTAGAATAGGACTGAGCAAGCAGTCTTGAATGAAGCCCTAATTGGTGAAGAGGAATTACATTTTTTGCTTCTTCAGTACAAATGTTTGTTTTTAACCAAGAATGTAAAATACTGCCCAGCATGTCTTTATCTTCTCAGCAATTTGAAAGTTTTTCCTGTTATTTTGATCCTGTTTTAAACACAATTCTGCACCCTTTGAATATCATAGTTTCAACATACTACCCTGCAGCTACAGTTACAGAATTTGAAAATTGTAAGTTATTATTATTTAGGTGCACCAAGCAGGATGGAATAGCACAGATTTAGAGTATACACCACCCTGAGATGCATTCACATTCTTTTAACCAGCCTCCCTCAAACTGCTGCACTACTTTCCTGAACATTATCAAAAATAGGTTAGTTGGCAAATGTACACCAGACAGCAATTACATCTTGACCACTGAGAGGTAAAACTGCTCACCATGCCACAGAGGGATAACCCTCATTAGTGGCACAGTTGGTTGCACTCACCGCTGGACTGGCATTTGCCCAGTGGGTCGAGGGTAACTTTGGGGAGGCACAGACTGGTTGTGCAGTCTGTGAGTATAAGCGGCTCCTCTAAATTTGCAGGACGCTACATAGGCGCACTCATATGGCTGCAGATGCTCAGTGACACACCACGTGCTTGCAGTGCATCAACCGCCAGCAACTCATATGTGGTTTATGCTAGATGTCTTGCAGAGGGTGAACATAAAAAATACTTCCAGGGAAATGTAAAATCAGTCCTATATTATTCAGATGAGGTTTATTTCATGACTGTTCAGTTAAGAGTTGTCTACTGTCAGGTGAGGGGTTCAATCCCCAGCCCCCTGCAGGCCCACGTGTTGAAACATCCCCGAATGAGATGCTCAACCCCATAGTACCCCCCCAAGTGCCATACAAATAGCAGCCCACTGCTCTTCATGGATGAGCCAGATGCAGAGAGATAAGGTTTCAAGGGGGACAATAAAGGATGCAAATTATTGTTATTATTAAATTTACTGCTTGTGCTGTCAAATAAATACACATTTTAAGAGGTTTCTATAACTTAGAAAAATGATTTCTTGTTACTGTTTAAATTATTAATTTTAAACATGCTATAAATTTGACTTTATCCTCTGGCATTTCAAAATTCTTTGGTGGCTGGCTTCACTCACATGGATAGGGAGACGAGTTCAGCTGTATGGGAAGAGCTAAGAGTAGAATCAGTCTTCCACCTTAAAAAAGAACCAATTTAAGGTGGTTTGGTCATCTGGTAGAATCTGGACACCTTTCATGGAAGGTATTTCAAGACATGCATCCATTGTGAGGTTTTATGTCACAGGTGGCTTGGGAACACATTATGATACCTTTGGATGAGCTGAAGGAGGTAGCTAGATATATCGAAGGTTAAAGTTTGCTTAAGCTGCATGGTGGTGTGCAATCATGCTTATGAAGGGTCACTTTTCTGCATGTTTTAAATGTTTTTCTTCACCAACTCATCTGGTTTGAATCAACGAGTGGTAGACAGACTACTGTAGAACTTGAGGAAATATGCTAAACAGGAGATGCAACCTTTAAATCAGGTGTGCTGCAGCCTGGCTGGTGGCCCTTGAGGACAAGAACTGAACACAACTATTTAGGCTGATGCTTCTGCAACCTGGTTTTAGATAAGTGATGGATGGAGGAATTGATGATTCATAAACTAATTAATCAGTTCTAACTCAAACATACCTATAATAGTCTAATTACTTTTATAAGGATGTGCTCAAAAGACCACTTATTCCAAAAATTCCAAAAAATAAAAAAATAAAACTGTTTTTTTTTACATCAGAATGGAGGACTCCAAAGCAAAAGTCAGAACAGATGAGTAATATAATCAAATCTTTTAATCCAATCCGAGGTCAATAATAGTTTTCCAAAAGAGGCAATAAAGTCCAAGGTGAGAGGCAACGGTAAATCCAAAAACACTAGCAGGTTCAATAACACAGAGTAGGCAAAACTAAAATGCTGGAACGTAGATCACAAGAGATGATATAAACTGGAACTGACAGCAGCACAAGGCAAGGTATAAATACACAGGGAGAAGTTAGTGAGGCACAGCTGAACAGCAGAAGGGAAACACTGGAGATGATTACAACAGGAAGTAACTGGTGTGAAATTACAAGTAAGGTTGAATACCAAAATAAAACAGGAAGTGCAGAAAACACTTAGAATATCAGGCCAAGTCAATCCAACAAGTTGGAATCCCAGATTTGCAATCAGAGCGTACCATTGTTCTTCCTAGCAGACCAGAGCACTTTTAACTCACTACATACAAGAAACATGTCTGATAAGATTATCTTTAGGGCCATTACATTAATCAGGCGTGTCTTTAATATTGTCAGAGGAGGATATGCAGGGCATAAAAATTCTGCTTTAAGTGAATGTTTGGAACATCTCGATATGAGAGAAGTGAATCCCTTTGGGTCAGGATGGTCCTAACTTTAGTAATATTATGCAAGTCGAGGACAGCAATCCTACATGTTTTATTTGAGAGGTATAAAACACATATTGGACAATAATAACACCAAGGTTCCTTACATTAGTATTTGAGGCCAAGGTAATGCAATCCAGAGTGAGTGAATGAATTTTGTGAGATTATTGTGAGTTACTGAAAATAAACTCAGTATTGGCTTATTTAATTTGGGCAACTATGGGCAAGAAAACATTGAGAGATGTGTAAAACTCTGCTCCCTGGTCTGAACTGGATTGCTATGGTTTTGGAGAACTAAGAAATTCAGACATACTGTATAGAAAGATAAGCTGCACCATCCAAAGTTGGATGGGTGGCTTCTTTCTGACAGCTAAACATGTAATCTCTGATCAGACTGGAAAGGAGACCAGGAAAAATGTCCAACATTGTTTTTGCAAAATTATATACTAAAGCAACATTACATTTAGTGACCAAAGAGTGTCATTAATGAGAAGAACGACCTTACTGTAGAAGTAGAAAGGATTCTCCTAGAGAAGAGTATAAAACAAGTGTACTTTAGTTGCTTATGGACTGATATGAAAAATGTTGCAAAACTATGTTGAAATCCTTTAATTATCCCAGAGAACCAGCGACAATTCAGCCTCAAAGCTAAATGAAAAGGAAGTGACACAATATGTCTCACTGCAACGTCACTGCATCAGTCTCCAGCCCCATGTGAAGCCCCCCTGAAGCTACAACATTAGTCTCTTTCTCTCTCTCTTTTGCAGGGCACAAAATATGTTTGTGCCAGCTGTTTAGAAATCTACTGGTTGTAACATAGAGATGCCAAAATGTAGCTGGAGTGCTGAAGGCTGCAGCTCTGAACTCTGGGACCTAATGATGCTTTTCTGTCTGCATCAATCAAACTTTCCTGTAAACTACAACGTGCAGCAGCAACTCGTGGCCATGTACAGAGGGAAGATCAAACACATAAGTACCACTCTACAAGGCAGACGTTTGTCCATCTCACAATGGTTTTGTACATTCTGTCAGAAAGTTGCAGTAATAATAAATGAAATTGAAAAGAAGTCAAACAGTTCAAGCCCTGACATGCATATTACTTTGACATTTGCACCAAATTCTGTATTAGAAATGTTGCTTTGTGGATCCTTTTTAAAATGAAAAAAAAAAACCCCACATAATTCATATGGAAGAACTTGATAACCGTGCTGACCAACTTTATCACCTGCCTTTCAGTGAAAAAAGGGAAAAATGTGCAAGGGAATGAGCATAGTTATAAGGTAAGTTCACAGCAGTGCATCAAGCAAGAGCGTCTGCAAAGTATGATAAACAACCTGCATTGTACTGAGCAGTATGATTCTAGCATATGGACTCTAAAGCTATCTACGCAGGAATCCACTACAAACAACTGCAAGTTGTGCAAATTTAGCCACAAACTACCAAATGAATTCCTGTGCAGTAGCATCAGTGGTTTTATACGAGATGAGCAGGGGAACCAAAGGCTCTTCACATTTAAGTGGCAATCAGAGTGCTGCGGGATGAGGCATGGCCACCAAAGCAAATCATTGATCACTGGCTAATCTCACCTTTGATCTTATCCAATGACTCATCGTCCTGTTGTATCTGCTGCCTTGATCATGGAGTGTGATCGTATGAAAATTGCAAGGAAATAAAACTGGGCTCTATTCTGCTTGTTGCTGAGGATACAGCTTGGAAAAATTCTGTTGTGCTTTATAAATATATTAAAAAAAGATAAGGACTGTCTCATCGAGAGCATTAGAAATAAATATATGATGTTAAACACATTGGGTAAACTTAATAAACCAGTGTTCTTTTGTTTTTTTCATGTAAGCAAACAAAAATTGACTGTCTTGTTGAAAGAAATGAAAGGATGAATTGAGCAGTGAGGGGTTGCCCTAATCCTAAAAAAAGTGAGACTGAACTTGTGTTCTTTCTTTGTTTTAAGCTGTTTTCTTAAAGGGATACTCCAACAAAATGTGATTTTTTTATGTCTATTGCCATATTCCTCAGTTAGATAAATAGGAAAAATTAATTAGTAACCAGTTGTTATCCTGATCCAGCAGTCCTTCTTTAGCTTTAGCTGAGCAGAAAACTATTTTATTGAATTGTAACAGCATTGTGAGAAAAAAGTCCTTAAAAATCACCCAATAGTGACAGTAATGACACTAATTCTGCTTAGTGACTTCAATAAACTTATCGACTGCAAGTGAAAATAAATTAAAAAAAAATAACATGAATGAATTACAGGTAGTGTTTTTTACTCTGACTTCATGACAAAGAACAGCTGTATGCCTCCGCTGAACGGTGCATGACATGACGCAGTCACAGTACATTTTTTGAAGATAATCTCTGTGCAGCTCCCAACTTTGTGTTATTTTACTTCATTTGTGAGGTTTCCAAACAATGTGCAGAAACGTGTTTATGGAAGTAGGTCTCTTTGGGGCTGCTGCGTCATGTCCTTGCGCCTTTCAGCAGAGGCTTACAGCTGTTCTTTGTCATGAAGTAGTCCCTAGTCTAAAATACTGTCTGTATTTCATTCATGTTACATTTTATTTTCACTTGCAGTAGATATGATTATTGAGATCACTAAGCAGTTTTTGTATCATTAGTATGTGATTGATTTTAAGGACTTTTTCTCACAATGCTAGTTGTTACCATTCACTTACATTGTTTTCTGCTAAGCTAAAGCTAAAGGAGCTCTGCTGGATCAGGAAAACAGCTGGGCTGTTACATATTGTTTTTGCCCATTTATCTACCTTTGAGGAATATGGCAATAAACAGAAAATCATTTTTTGGTGGATTATCCCTTTAAGATATTTTCCTTTTTGTTTGTTTCTTTATAATCTTAGATGGAACTCTCAGCCACATGCACAAAATGATCAAATCAAGCCAAAAAAATTATGTTTTAAAACATCTTATGTCCCCTGATAGTTGTGCTGATGTATCATCCATAGTTGTATTTATTGTGGTACTTTTAGTTGCTAGGTAATTCAAAACAATAAAAAATGAACAAAACGTATGTTGCTTTGATCTCCTGATCTTTAACAAACTATAGTTCCAAACTTAAATATGGTAAACATATTTTCATTACATAGAAAAATATGAAAAACATTTAAATTAAATTTCCATCTCCTTAAATAAGGAGAGCAGGTTCAAACACAGTGTCCTTTTTGTGAATGTAGCGTCAAATAGAAATATTTAAAGGACATTTATTTCTCTGATGGTAACATTTAAAATCTAAGCATTGGTAAATATTTCCAGGTACAAAACACTGACCTAGTGTGAGTTAGTTTACTGGCTGCACTGGGAGATATTTATACATCATTCAGCAAGGGCGGCATGGTGGTGCACTGTTGGTTTTCAGCTAGAAGGTTTGCTTCCGATCTGGAACTATTCAGGATGGAGTTTGAATATTCTCCCCTTGTGCATGCAGGGTGAGTGTTTTCTAGGTTTGTTTCAGTATGAATAGTTGTTTGTCCCTATGTGGTCCTGTGATAGACTGGTGACCTGTCCAGGATGTACTCATCCTCTCAGCCCATTGACAGATTGAAATAAGCACCAGCTCCCCATGTCCCTGCAAAAAAAAAAATAAAAATAAAAAATAAAAATAATATTTAACTTGGGCTGCATGGTGGCGCAGCTGGTTAGCACAGTTGCCTCGCAGCAAGGAGGTCGTGGGTTCGCGTCCCGGCTCTGCGGCCTCTCTGCGTGGAGTTTGCATGTTCTCCCCGTGCGTGCGTGGGTTTCCTCCGGGTACTCCGGTTTCCTCCCACAGTCCAAAGACATGACTGTCAGGCTACTTGGGCTGGTAAAATTGTCCTTAGGTGTGAGTGGGTGTGTGGTTGTTTGTCTCGTTCGTCTCTGTGTGGCCCTGCGATGGACTGGCGACCCGTCCAGGGTGTCCCCCGCCTCTCGCCCCTTGACCGCTGGAGATAGGCACCAGCTGCCCCGCGACCCTCCGTGGAGGAATAAGCGGCTACAGAAAATGGATGGATGGATGGAATATTTAACTTTAATTCTTGATGTTTCACAACTTCAAAATCTAAAACCTGGAAATAAATGATCACATTTTTAAAAATTGTCTCAGAAATGACCATTTTAACCAGAAACACATATTCTAAAACAAGTGAAAATGGAAAATCAACACAAGACGTTACAACAACCTACCAACTGGTGCTGGTTCTACAAGATTCAGATTAATATATAATTGTCATTCAACAGCAGGTCAGAAACATGGGAGAATAAAATGTGCAACTCAGGCCAGCTTAAATAAATAACCTAAATTATTTAATGAACACCTACAGTCATACTCTAGGAAACAAAATCCTGGAGTAAAAACAAGGAGCAGCCTCACAGCCTGATGGAAGAAACTGCTCCTCAGTTTTGAGGCTTTGCCCAACTCTCTGCCTGAAGGAAAATGGGTGAATAGTTCATAGGTTAAAGGGGTTGGATCTTGCTCTTTGCTGCTGGTGTTCCTTCTTAACAGCCTCAGAGCACATTTTTGGGGTGATGCTTGGAAAACAAGTCGGTGCCATACCAAACAATAGCTTCTATTTTGTTTGTGTGTTGCATTTTCTACATCTTCTCATTTCTAACTATGAATTGTTCATTCATAAACAGCATCTCCGTTTTTGACGCTCAAATAAAAATGAAACAAGAATCAAATCCCTGCATTTCTGAGGGAACAGACTTCAAATGTTAAGCTTGGCTTTTTTTTTCTGATTGTTTCTCATTTTCAAGACCCAATTTGAAAACCTCAGAAACAACAATCTATTTGGCTGTCAGTCTCTGCTTACCAGCTTGATTGATGTTTTGCTTGTATTTGTTTACAAAAAATGTATTTTGTCATTTTTATGTTGCATGAATTGATTTTGTATTGTGTTGTTTTCTGTAAATAGAAAAAAGAACATGACATTTAAACAAATAAGATGAAAATCTACACAAATTCCCATTCCTTTGTGATTATGAAAGTTTAATATTTTGTCGCTAACTACTAAACAATAAAGTCGTCATCTTTATTATTGCAGTAGAGAATTCTAATTACTTAATATTTTCAGACACCCAATGGAATTTAAAAACGAAGAGCTTGTCAAAAAAAGAAGACTTCAGTAAGACATCATCAAATTTAAACAGTAGAAATGTGGGACATTCATTACTGCGGTGCACTGCTGGAATATGACTTTGATGTGCATATGATGTGCAGCTAGAAAGGGAAAGAAGAAGTGACACTGGGAATGATAAGTACTCTGACAACAGAGCTGAAATCCTGTCGAGAGAGCCATCGCTTTTCATACTCTCCAATTACGGTACACGACTTTCCTACGTGGCCATCATGAATCATAGAACAGATCATGATCCTTTAATGGACACATTGAATCTCCGACACGTCGGTTTGGTTGTTTCCTGATCCTGTTATTCTGTGCTCAGTGGCTCGTGGAATGCTCCGAAAGGATTTTTCACTTTCCACAAACGTGTTATGCAAAGGGAAGTCAAGCACATGGAATTATCCCTTGATTGAGGCCATGATTGCATGACGAACAATGGCGATGGAAAACTGTCGCTGCAAGAATGGAAAGAAACTGAAGGGCAAGTCGCTATTATAAAAGGGTCAGCAGTTAAGGGTGTTTTTTTTTAATTATTTCAATTATGTATTTTGCACAAATCAGTGCATGTGTTAGAAATTACTTGCATGCCTACTCATGTGCATCCTCAAAAACCAGCATATGTTTTTTTCCATGTTTGCCAAAAATTAGTCCCTTTTTTTGGCCTTGATTGTCGTTCTAACCTCTTAAGACCTGCAGCTGAGTTTACCCGGGCACTGCAAGCTGTGCACTCATGAAGAGAAGTGCAATTTTGTAAAAATCTATGTGTTATCTCTGGGATTGATTTATACCCCCACAAGAGGGGTAAAAATTGGTGGATCAATAGTTGAGTTAATTCAGAGTAAGCTTTGAAATTCTACCATCATTTCATTAAATGGAGTGCATCACAAATTTGTAAAAAAAAAAAAAAGTTACAAGGTGTTTTCAAATATCTTTTAGATTTTTAAACATTTTTTTATAAGGGCCACTTAACCCACACTTGTGCTGCCTTAAACTCTGGAACAACATCTTTAAATCATGGCCATTCTTTTACTTTTTCCTCCCTCTTCAGGCTATTCTTCTTGGAAATGTGGCTCATGTGGTTTGTCATTCCATTGAGGAGACACACTGTGAATGATGTGGCTCGAGTTCCACGTTGATGCACCACATTTTGAGGTCCTGACGTGTCTTATCAGGCATACAAATGTCACAGCGTGGAGAGTCTGCCTCAAGGGAAAAACATGAAATAAATCTCAAAGTAGTCAGAGCTGTGTCTGTAAGACAACATGAAGCTTGGAACTTAATTTAAAGAATGCTTGCATATTTTTAGTCTGTGATCTAGATGTGTTCTGCACAGCTCAGTGAAAGCATCAGCAGAGTGGTGGGTTGAAGTACTCCTCGAAAAGGAAAGTATTGGCTTTCCTAAAAGTTGCTAGAAGTCACTAAATGATGTCATCACTTAAATTGCATATTTGACTATGTGGACAAAAATAGTGTTTAGAACTACTAATCAACTTTTATCTGCTGGTCCTGGTTTTATTTTAAATGTCAATTTCTAGCCTTTAATCCAACATAAACACCATATGAATGTCACATGTGAAATTACTGTGAAACATATGTGAACTAAATGTAAAAAAAACACGTTTTCCACATGTTTCCTGTGTGAATTTGAAACAAAAAAATGTGAATTTCCCAAGGGGGGAAAAATCATATTCACATGTTAAAAATAAAAAAAGAATCATGGAAAAACACATTAAAAACACAT
The DNA here is from genome assembly GCA_006937965.1 of Callopanchax toddi. Taxonomy (NCBI): domain Eukaryota; kingdom Metazoa; phylum Chordata; class Actinopteri; order Cyprinodontiformes; family Nothobranchiidae; genus Callopanchax; species Callopanchax toddi. The sequence goes on along the minus strand of SSNR01000044.1, from coordinate 2,299,087 downwards.
GTTCTGCTCATGTTTCTGTGGGATTTTGGCGCACTTTTAACCTGTTCATGTGGTCACATGTTTTTCCACATGGTCTCACATTTAAAAACACGTTAAATTAATGTGTTTTCACCATAACTCTCCCAAAAGAAACACTCTGATTGAGTTCCTTGTTGGTTTTTATTTATTTGTCGGGGTAATTTTAATTTTATTTAATTTAAACTGTGGTTTTTAGATACAGAACATTTTACATTTACATCCCACCTCGACTAAGCCGGTGGGATCAGCCAGCAGTGGCTTCACACACATGGGATTCATTTGCAGTCTGGCCCTGGATGAGTGGATGACTGCTGCATGAGGACTGGGGTCCCATGGCAACACCCTCTGCTGGTTGAGAAGAGTAAGAATGATGCTTTAGGTTAGGTTAGTTTATACACAGTCTTATTTTTTAATTTACAAACTGTAATTCTAGTAATGTTGAGTTGAAATGATGTCACTCCTCTGTGGCTGTTCCTACCCTTTTCAGTGATCCTTGCACATATAAAATCACACCAGAGGAGCAAGGAGGTAACATTGCTTTGGAGAAAAGCGACACTTTACACAGGATGTTACCAAAGTGAGATTAGATTTAATAATGAGAAAATTAGAAAGGTCTTAGAAAAATATATCCCTAAACTTATGAACAGTTTTACTGTGATGCAGCTATTCAGTAAGAGAAGAAACACATATGAACAAGAAATACATGTGGCTTTCTGCACAACAGAAGCATTATTGTAACAGAAGACGAGATTTACACAAAATTATAGATGCAACAGTAAAAAATGTAGAAAGTTTGGAATAAATTCAAATTATGCAGCAACGTTTTGAATACATAAAATATACCATCATTTGTGAGTGTAAATTCTATTTGATCCAGTTCATATGGTTTTAATCCTTCAGTTAAAGAGGACAGGTAAACCTGTGGGTCAGAGTGTGTAGGAGAACAGGGTAAACACTAAAATGAACTTAAACTAATAAAAAAAAGTTATAGATCAGTAATAAAGTCTTAGAGTCAAAAAACTGCAAATATCAGAAAAGCATGTATCCAATTTCAGCAACACAGAACACTTTTAACCCAAACTAGAAGTCGGTTTGGATGATCTCAGGATTTTGTTTAGATCAGAGAACATTGACCAAGGTTTCTGTTGATTGACAAGACTTTTTAAAATTATTTTAACACCACTCAATCCTCATATCTTATAACTGCAGCCTCACCCAGTTAACTAGCCAGTTCCCTTCAGCAGAACCAGTTCTGATCAAAAATCACATCATTTTCCAAATCCGACAGGCCTATACTGACGGAGTCATATAAAAATCTTTGTTTTGTTTTGTTTATTTTCTTGTTTGTTTGCGTCTCGTAACTATTTTGGGGTCAAAATTCTCTGCACAAAATAGATTTGTGAATCAAAAAGGAGCCTGTTCCATATTGGTGTGAAACGCGTGTGAGAGGAAACACAATGTTTTTCAGTCATGGTAGGGCTGTTTGGCAGAAGAGTGGGATTTCATGCGGATCACTAGAAGCAAGACTCGGATAAAGCGATTGGATTAGGTGTACAAGTGTCTCACAAATAATTAAATTAAACCTTCATTGCATTGTGATCGTGTCCTCAATGTTTCTCTGAGTTTTGGGTTAGAGAAAAGCAATTATAATGCTGGTGACTCCCTGTCTAAAAGCCTTTTATTGTATTTACAGAGGAAACAACACATGTGTTCACTTGGGGAACAAAGAGGTTTCTATAAGCTGTTTGACAGAACCATGTAATATTTCACAATTTAAGTGTCAGCTGTCAAGAGTTTTAGTTGACATAAAGGGCTGCACCACTTTCCTAGAATAAAAAAACTGACATTTTACTCAGAAGCGTGATATTTTAGCATGTCTGGCTCCAGCTGGAACACATCTCACACTGTCACTTTCCTCTGTCTCTATTTTTTTTTATTGTATGTCTTTTTCTACTTCATTCCTTAACTGTTATAATGGCAGTTAATTACTGGACAGAGCCATGTGTTGAAGTATCCTTCAGCAAGATACTGAACCCCCAACTGCCTTCTCCCTTGAAAATAGGATGCTGCATGAATAAATAAGGGTTTTAACAATTAACATTAGAATCTGAATTTGTGAATCAGTTAGGGTGATAATTAAATCTTTAAAGGGAAGTCACTGAAATATTTAGACATTTAAATATTCAACCAGTTAATATTATTGGGAGCTATTAAATTACTTATTTTTCATTTATTTATCTCTTTTATTAGTTTTAAACATTTCTACTTTCTTAACTCTTTAAAAAGCACCCAGACAGTATTACCAATGATCATTAGTGCCACTGTGAAAGAAACCAAGGAGGGAGTATCAAGATTAAAGTGAAAATGCTGAAAAAAGTCAAAATATTATTTTGAGAAAAAAGTCTGAATGTTGAGAAAAAAATTCTAAATACTGTTTCCCAAAAAAGTTGAAAGCTCATTTTAATAATAGCCTGAGTACGAGAACCAACCTGAATAACCTGCTTTTATTGGTAATTTCTAGGAGTGTTTTTACTGAGTGAACTACTAGATGTTTTATCAAATAGTAGATGCGGTATTTTGGCAGTATCCATAGCAAATATTAAAGAACTTCATTCAATGTGAGTTTTATTGGAAAACAGTTTTAAAAAACATTTTTTACAGGTGTCAGATGTGTAGAGGCACATGTTTGAGACTCTTATTGTGAAGGGTTGAAAGAAGTTACTTAATTCTGCTTTACACATCGCTGCAAAAGTATTCAAAATATTACATATTCAATCAAATGTTTATTATAGCTTACTCAGTAAAAACACAGCAACCCTCAGTTACAGTAATAATAAAAACTGAACAAATTATAAGGTTTGCGTCTTCAAGCTAATCTGCCTACTTTTGATCTTAATCTGGAAATACTATGTATGCTTTTTCTTGACAAGTTGTTTTCTGAGACTTAATTTTAATCTCAACATTTCCTTCTTATCTGTTTTTGGTTCATTTTTGTGGCTCAAACATGCTTTCATACAGTATGCACACACATATTGAACAAAACTGAATGCCAGCAACTGACCAATCACATACTGTATTTGGTCATACAGTGCTAATTAATATAGCTAATGAAAAAAGTGTTAGCACAACAACCTGTTCCTAGCATAGAAACAAAATGACTGGACTGAACCATGTTCCATTTTGATTAATTATGTAAACAACATAGATTTATCACTATTGTCTTAATGATAAACTAATTTTACTGTAGAAACCACTTTGAAACAACAATGTACATGACTCAGATGAGTACTTACTAATTTTCCTATTCGGGGATATTTGTGCTCCATCGTCTTCTTCATCTATCCTTTGGATCAGTGCAACACATATATCTAGCTCACCAATAATTACCCTTTTCTAATCCTTTCAAAATAAAACTACAATAACAAATTTAAGATCGTCTCAAGTTTTAGGCAGGTGAACTACTGCCTATAAAAGCATCAGCATGGTTATACTTATCTCATTTCTCCTACGTAATGGTTGCATTAGCATGATGCTAATGCCATAAACAGCTGTTTATCAAAACAATAACAATTAATTGTTTGAATTTATATGTTTTAAGGATCTGTTAATAGCTGTAGCATCTAGTCTGTGGTGCAGGAATTCTGCCAGAATTATTGTCAGGCAAAACTGACTGAATAAATTATTTTTGCGTGACATTTTTGAGATTAGAAGTTTTTTTTATGACATCAGCAATTTACTTCCTGTCCTTATTTGAACTAGCTGTTAGCACATCAGTCCAGTCAGAGTTAATCTGAGGCATATTGATGGCAGTGTTCTGCACAAGCTCACTTTAAGATCTATATATCATACTCAGTGTTACACAATCAGAACCTCATGGGTTATGCTGACACTTTATAGCCTTGACATGATGTTGTGCATTAGATTTCACAATTAAGAAAACTGTGATGCAAGGTAAAGAGGGAGGAGCCTGTATGCTGTCGCTCATTTAATGTGTTAACATTAGTTAAAATGAGTAAACATAAAGCAGCTGACTGTAATGTATGATCCACAACATTTTAAAATGATTTCATTCAGTTTAGATTTAATTCTGCCAATGTTCATGCTTATAGCATTTCCTGGAAAGTAAATATTTGCTTTATTTTCTTCATGTGAAAAATAGTCCATGCTCAGAAAAATCCTGCTGCCAGTTAACACCAGAAAACCCATAGTACTAGGAAACATTGTGTCCAGCCCACACAGAGCACAACGCTTTGTTTACTTCACTTCCAGGGCTGGATTGTATGTGATCCATCTGCATTCCACATTTTCAACAACTCTATATGAGCCAAAGCCTTTGTAATAAAATTTCTTATTGCCTCTGCTCCTGCAGTCAGCTGGGAGCACAGACCATCACGCTCTGCCTTTGTTGCCTCAGGATGACATGCAGTCATGCAAGTAACTCTTGCATCAGTTCTCAGTGGTGCTGGAGCTTGATCTTATGAGTGTATCCGACTATTTACAGTAGCAGTAGTTATACAGTAAAACAGGTAACATGGTGAGGGGTTCAAGTGCTACTTGTTGTCGCCTCTGTTCAGACCCTCCTCACACAAGAGATACTGTTGATTGCAATTTCACACATTAAAATAAAAGAAAGGTAGCAGGAGAGAGCAAAAATAGAGGCACAAAAATAGCAGCAAATGTCACTCAAAGAGACGTATTAAACCGAGGTGTTTCAAGAATTTGTTTTTGAACAACCACAAATTCAACACTTTGAAACACCTGTCAGCGATTCCCAACTTCTGCCTCAGGGAATCAAACTCTCAGTCTCGAGCTGAATCTCTGACATTAAAGGCCCAGTGTTCAAAATTGTACACCAACAGACTATTGAAGGCACAGAATAGTGTTTATAAGAAGAAAAAAAAGGCAGCTTGTTTATGATTCTAAACCTTGTTTTATCAGTTGAAAAAGTAAGTTGTCAGCCAGAATAAATTATCTTTTTTTTCTCCCCTAAATGTCATGTTTTCTATTAAAGCTGACACCTAACTGACTGCAAACCGTAAACCAGACCTCTCACGTGAAATTTTACCCTTAAGGAGATTATTCTCAGGTGTTATGAGTGAGCCATTAACCACGTTTCAAGTGATGCCTTTCTATATGATTGAGGTTCTCTAGTCCCGTGCATTCTGTGGGGAGGAGAGCATCATGGGGCTCCTCTGACAAGCTCATCCATCAGCACAGCATGCCCCAGCTCCCATCAAATGCCTGCACTGCTCCATAAAGTGGAGGAGGAGAGGTGTCACTCCCTAAACAGGATATATGGTCTCTCACTGAGACACAAATTAGAAGGTAAATACATTACAGTGGAAGTAGCCTCTTCCGCAGCAACATGTTTGCACTGCCGCTCTGCCAAAAACAACACCGCAGGACTATTAGATGTGGCTGCTTGGCTACGTTAGCATCCCCCACCCCTGTCCTCTCCTCAGCGTCTCGCTCACATCAGATGGGGACATTAACGGAGTGACAGCTTTATCCTTAAAGGACGTCTCGATTTGAATTAGCGATTCACTTTGTTAAATTTAATACAAAAAATTTACAGCGGATACTGTACACAGTGTCGTTGAGTGTTATTACAATGACACTAAAACTGGTTTTATGGTCAGGTAAATTGATATTTTAATTATAACGACTTTCAAACCCTGCAGTCTTGAGGCAGTCATAAATCCTTAGTGCGGTTTCTCCGCCACTGACCTGGAGAAGCAGCTGCACACAGTTTTGCTTTTTGCAGCTGCCGTTAAGCAACCGTGAAATGCACCGGAGGGATTTTGACCTGCTGCCCGAACATCACACCTACAGTCCAGCAAATCTACAAAAACAACCAAACCTCATTGGTTTCCCATTAGTGAACACGGCTAACAGTGTTTTTTTGGACGCCGCAACTAAGAGCTGAGCCTAGGTGTCAGCAATGGCAGCGAGTGACTTTTTCTTTTCTTTCTCCTCCCTCTTCGCCTCCAGTGCCAGGACCTCTAAGCCTCGCTGTGCATCGATGGGAAGCCATTAAATATGGATTCAGACTCCATATATATGTCACCTGAGCAGAGCAGAGAAGAAATAGAGAAACTGAACAGGTAGGTTTATAATTGGAAGCGAGTATGCGACAAAGCAGAGCAAGATGTAGGCCTATTTGCTGCAAGAAGCTGGGATTCCGCAAGATGTGTGCAGAAATTATCAGCTTCTGGGCTGGCAGAAGAAATGCTCTGATGTAGCTTAAAGATGAAAACTGCAAACGTTTCTGCGTCCCGCGTCTATAAAACTGGAGGACAAAAACCTGAGCAGTCATGAATATGGATGCAGCTTAAAAATAAGGAAGTCTAACAAAACTGGAAGCAATGCAACAGGAGGAAATACAAAATTGGAAAGATAAAGTTGATGCACAGAAATAAACTTTTGAAAGCTTTACAAATCCATCAGCCAGTTGAAGAAGAGTTTTCCAAAGTAGTGACACATACAGCTGAATTAATTACAGTGGAACATCCCAACGCGGGCCAAGTTTGAATCTCCTGAGGGGAAAGAGTTTGCCCCTTTCATCTTCGACACAATGCCACCGCTCCGCCTTTAGGCTGCCTGCGCGCTGGGTGCGTTTGGAAGCATCTATTTGTGTAAACAAATGTTCTCCGTGATGAGGTTCAACAATCACCTCACAGGGAGACAAGACCAGGTGTCTTGCTTTTTCAAAAAGGTGTCTGTTGTCTGACTACAATGCATTTTTTCCCGTCACAGCTTTTTTTTTTTTTTTACATTTTCATTGCTCTTGTTTTCCAACGCGTGATCACAGTCAAGTCTGTGGAATCAAAACCAGAAGGGCAGCAGATGCAAAGCGAGTAATATAAAACAGGAAAGCAGACAGTTCCATTGAAGTGATGATAGCTAAAGGGAAAAAAATGGATGGAGAGAGGCTGATTTTGCAAAGAGATCCAAAACTATTCATTTCAAACTAGATATTGACAGTGGAGGCCTCTCTGTCAGGAAGTGTGAAACAAGGGAAAGGTCAAAAACATGATTTCTGTCTGCGTGTTCGACAAAAGGTTAGTGACAGTGTCAGAGTAGTTACCAGCTGTCAGTCTGTAATCAAATAACCAGCCCGTTTGAAAATGTCACAAACAGGGTTTATTAAGCATCGAGCCTGAAAACGTGCACTTTGTTCATAAAATCTTTTTTACTTAGCATCAAGTTGACAATACACTCTGTGCTGTGGCAGTCAGATAGCAAGTTGCTGTTTTTTTTTTTTTTTTTGCTGTGCCAGTAGGAGTCAAGTCTGACAAGAATATTCAGAATATTCACAGTAACAGTATCTGTCAGCACTAAAACAGACAGAAAGGAATAAGCACAGTCACTAGAATAAAATCAAAAGGAGTGAGTTCAGTGGATGTCAAACAGCAGGTGAGCACACCCTGCGAATCACCCATGAAACAATAGAGGGGGGGAAAGAAAAAAATTCAATTTGACTTGACGTGCTGCTTTTTATTTAAGCATATCTGAAATGTCTTTATAGGTTTTTGTAGAAAGAAATTTAAACCCTAAAACAACAAAATAAAATCCAAAGAATTTACTTCATGAATACTAAGAATTTTAATAGGTAAATCTCTAAACAACATTGAAAAAAACATATATTTCCTCTACCATCATCAGTATTTTCATTGGAAATTGAATGTTTACAGCATCAAATAGAATTCTGTTGGATATTATGTTTGCACTGATTATAATTTCTGCAAAACAGTAGGAATATGTGGTTTAACCTGCCAGTGTTTGTTTCATTTTTCATGGTTAAATGGTCCAAACCTCTAAAGCCTCTTTGTAACCTCATCCTAAGTACAGCTTTTTAAATAGCATTTCACCACAAATAGCTAATCAGCCAATCACACAACAGCAGCTCAAACATGTAGTCAGACAGACGTGGTGAAGATAGATTGCTGAAGTTCAAACTGAGCATCAGAAATGGAGAAGAACGGAGATTTTAGAGACTTTGAACATAGGCTGGTCAGAGTATTACACAAACCCTTGATCTACTGGGATGCACCACCATGTAGAGAAAGGTCTGAAAAAGTGAAAATATCCAGTCAGTGGATGTTCTGTGGATGAAAATGCCAAAATGAAATGAGAATAGACAGGCTGATTGTAGATGACAGAAAGACAACAGTAGCTCAAGTAACCATTGGTCACAACTAAAGGTCTGCACGTTGATCCTTGGAGCAGATGGATTACAGCAGCAGAAGACCACACCTCTCTGAGGCTACAATCCAAGATCACCACAACTGGACAATAAACATCTTTCCTGGTCTGATGAGTCTTGATTTCGATTGCAACATTCTGATGGTCGTGTCAGAATTTGGTGTCAACAACGTGAAAGCATGGATCCATCCTGCCTTGTATCAATAGATCAGGCTACTGGTGGTGTAATGGTGTGGAGGATATATTCATGGACTCCCTTGGACCCCTTAGTACCAACTGAGCATCATTTAAACTCCACAGCCTGACCATGTTCAATCCATGACTTCAGTAGACCCATCTGCTTATGGCTACATCCAGCAGAATAATGCTCCGTGTCACAAAGCTCACATCATCTCCAGCATCAACAGTCAGCGGATCTCAACCCAGTCCAGAACCTTTGGAATGTGGTGAAACAGGAGATTCACATCATGGACGTTCAGCTGACAAATCTGCAGCAACTGTTTGATGCTCATTATGGAGTAATGGACCATAAACCTCTGAGGAATGTATCCAACACCTTGTTGAAGGCTTTTTTATACTAAACCTTTAACAACTGATAAAACAAAGGATTGTTAGACTGACTGGATCCTATACATACAAGTTTTTTAAAAACATTTTGTATTATTACTTAGTATATTTAAAAATCTCTTCAAATGAGCTGTGAACAAACTGAAAACCTATCTGAAATGTTCATGTTTGAAATATATTTTGACGTATCTGAGCCAATTTGCTTCAGGAAGCTATATTTTTCGACCCAGTGCCACAAAACACGTTAAAAGTTTTTGCTGCAGCACGAGAAAGCACAGATGGATATTCCTCTTTCTCCGTCGATGTTTCACTACATCCCTCCTGGCTACACCAACAACACGCCAACACACAGAAACAAGAAAAGGGTCATTTTAACTTTAGCCCTCTGACAGATCCACAGACCTGAAGGTAGAACATCTCGTTATAAAGCCAGAAAACAGAATGCTTCTTTTAAACTATGTGCAGTATGTGAATGTTTTTATCCTCCTTAAAAAATTAAAAAACGCTGAATATATTGTAGAGTTTTTAGTATATCTCATAATTACTGCAATTAAACTTGTTTTATTTCATCTCTAAAGTCAAAAAGTCTTGAGTTGTTGAATCTTTTCTCCGAAGAAAGTTCACCGTGTACCCAAACATTCCCCGTCTTTGTTACTTTGCATATTTTCTTCTCTGTGTGTAAAAAGCTGTAATGTATAAATAGAGACAGAATTTACAATTCAGACTTCAGTCTTGTTTTGTTCCCTGTTTGTGTCTCCTCTCTTACTATCTGCTTTTTTTTCCTACTCATTTTCCTGAGTTTTATGGTGATCACAATATTTGGCATACATATAAATATATTTTAAAGATATTTTTGTGCAATTCAGCGCGGCTTTTTTCAGGAAAGAAAAAAAAGTGCCTTTCACTCCTGAGATGAATCTCATTTTGGCTGAGAGGTGGCACAGCTTTGCATGATTGGCTGTATTGCTGTCCTCTCACACTCCCACAGACATGCATTTGATTTGTCACCAGCATCCAAAGTCTTACCCAAACACTGCAAAAGAATCTCTGAGTAAATGTTCCCTGTTGGCACGTTTGAGCAGCACAGAAAGGAGCTGTTCTTCAGAAGGATCCTCTGAAAATGAAGGCAGATTAGGATGTGCTACGAAATAAAGAAAATAAATGATGTGGAGATGACTTGGCATGTAAAAACACGCAGACCGTGGTACATAATTACCATATGATAAGAGGGCTGTGGGAAGTTTTCATTCAGTTTTTTTCTTGCAGGAAGAGATAGCAGAAAAATTCAGGAAAAACTTAAGTAATTGGCTTCAGAAGTTGCAGCCTTCTTGCCTTCCGTTTCTAGGCTGAGAGGCAGAAACCTGCCATGCTTGTCAAATCTCCGTGTCTGTTAGTGTGATGGCCAGAAAGAAAAAAAAATGGCCTCCATCTGTATGAGTACAGAGGGAAATACAGGTTTACTTGAGTGTGGAAAACAAAAAGTATCATTGTGAAAGTAAAGCGTGCGATCTCGGCACCTATACCAAACATTTGTTAAACTATAAACTTCTCAAACAAATAATGACACCAACACATAGCTTTAGAAATCATCTCCTATGGCATAAACAGTGATGTTTTGAATAACAGAAAGGTGACACAATTTGCATTTGATGAAAAATGTTCCCTCTGGCGGAGTGTTACGTGGTATGTATGTGACAAAATCTGATTTATGGTCAGACGAATGCAAAATCTGTGTAAGCGCTGGCTCACAACAAGATCACAAATGAATGTAATCACAAGTGCTCTATTTTATTTCTGAACATATATATTTAATGGTTATTTTTTTATTTATTTTTTTATGTTTTCATAAAAATACAGAACACACGATCCAGATAACATACACTCCTCTTGTCAGATTATGTAAACACTGACATGTTTATAACATTCTATAAAATCATATATATGGAAGAAAAATCATCCAGGAATATCAATGTTTCTGTGTTCAGGTCATATCAAGACTTTTACACTTACTATTACAATTACTTTGTTACTGGTATTTTCTCTCAGAATTATACATATAGGTACCAAAAAAGGTGCCTGTATCGAAAACCAGGAATCCTTAAAGTAGTAGTATCCATTACCCAGCCTATGCAGGACGGCTACCCCTCTCACTGCAGTCCTTGCAACCTCTGGACCTGCTCCTTGGTCAACAAAACGGAGCAATCGTCTTGTGTCAAAGACCAGGGGGGTTGTTTGGGAAAGTGGTATCTTGTGTTTGTAGAGACATGATTTCAGACTGTGCTCTTGACAGCATAGCTGGTGCTTTTTGGTGATGAGTGCAGACAAGGAGGGACCGGATTGTTGTATTTATTGCAACTGCTGGTATGACTTGAAACATGTCATCTTTGAGGAACGAATATGCACCAAGGATGATGAACTTCTGACGGTTGGTGTGAGGCCGTTGTTGTATGCCAAGGAAATTCACTCTAGTCGTTGTTTTTCATTCCACTGACAGTTGATGCAGAGCATGCTTGTTTCATCATCCACGCTGCTATCGTGAGAGCGCTGCCAGGGCTCCCGGATGCTCTCATGCTGATTTCAGAAGATTTTTTACCACATTTCTCTCAGCAGCTTTTAGTATTTAAAAAATTTTTCCTGTTCTTCATTTGCATCCATCCATGCAAAAAGGAGACCCAACCAAAAGTGGAGTGCAAGGAACTGGACACACTTTTCAGAAGCCTGATATTTTATTGACCTTATGAAATATTCAAATTATCTGGGACACTGGAGTTTGGATTTCATTATCTGTAGTCTATAATCATTAAAAAATACAAAAAATATATAGGCACGGGATATTTCACTGTCTGAAATGAGTAACAATAATATTAAATTTTCACAATATTCTTAATATTTGAGATGTGCCTGTTTATAGGTTCACCTGGAGCCTACCAGTGGTGTGATAGATTTGAAAAAAACAAACAAACAACAGATTTAAAGCCAGAGAAAACAACAAAACAATGTATGTTTATTACTTATGTTCAGCTTTGAGACTCCACACATGTTGATAGGTTTGACTTCATTTATCAGAACTCTGTCAATAAAGGCACTAAAGTACTTTTGTCAGGCTTTAATAAGTATACGGTACATGGAGTCAAGTTTTAGTTTACATTGAAATGCTTTATGCTGTGTCAGTACAATCAGCAGGGCACCACATGGAATCGAACCCTGTCTCATTACTGAGTACCATTACCAGTGCCTTTTTATTATTATTTTATTAATTAATTTTTAATTATTTTACACAGATGATAGAAGATTTATGGGACAAAGAAATGAGGAAGAAGGCCAGTATTCTGCATGGGTGAACGCAACAAAAGTCTTTTCTGTCTGTTTTTGACCTTTTCGTTTGAGTCTCCTCTCTGTCCTTTGGTGCTGTTCTATTGATCTAATGTGTACAATTAGATCAGAGAGTACTGATGCAGTCTGGGATTACATTTAGAAGTGTTGTTTTATTACTTTGCATCAATAAAATACGAGCTGTTAAAATGTTACATGAAAAGTCTATGAGCAGGATTGTTTTTTTTCCCCAAGGACTTCAACTTATTTCATAATATAGAAAAGTATAAAATGTGTACATATGGGATAAGATTGGATCTCCTGTAGACATTTCTGTTGTTATACAACTCTTATTTTGCTGCCATTCCTCAGTTTTTTTTTCTTCATTAGTGGTCCATGCTGGTTACTGCATTTACTTTATAATCTGCAACAAATACCCTAAAAGTTTTTTTTTAAAGTCTGATCATGTTTTTCTAGATGAAAAAAGGGTTAACTCTTGTTTTAGTATTTAAAATTAATTTTATTGCTCAATGCTGAGATTCTAAAGAAGTTTTAAGAATCTTCTGCTGGGCAAGTTTATGAGTTTTGCAGCAGAGATAATTAATTTTGTATTGTTTGTTATCTTATGAGTCTGGTTTTATTACTTCATGTTGTACATTTAAAACAAAGCTTGTTTGAAATGGTCACTTTTTTTTATTTGTGAGCTCAATACACATCCCATAGTCTGGAAAATTACTTTTGCTGTATACAGTACATTACTTTATATAAAAAAAAAACTAAGTACTAGATCCACAATAAATTCTCCATTCAACGCCGCTCAGTGTGTTTAGATCAAATGACAGGCATCTGATGAGAGAATATCTATTTAACATGATTTATGTTATGTCATGTTTTCTGTTTAAGTATGTTTTCATTTAGCATAACTTCACAACTTTATCTAAACAAACTGCTGTAATCTTTAAAAAGTGCTGAAATCTTTTCAAAGAAACTCACTTTTTAATTTAAGAGTGCCTTAAATTCTATGTAAGAAGTTTTTATCACTGCTTTTGCCAAACGCACTTTTTGGTCTGCATTTCCAGAAATAAAAAAAATCTTTTAATTGACTGATTCCTGAATTTTCAAAACTGATTAGCTGTTGCCACTCTGTATTTGGCAAGTAGTATTCCCAACTGTTCCACTGTTCAGTGCTGCAGTAATTTTTTTTCCCTAGTTTGACTTCAGACATGCCATGGAACAAATGTTTTAAGAAAGTTCTATCACACCACCTAATCTTTGAAATGGGCTATACACATGCACGAGTGGGAACCTAAATCAGGCTTATTTGTGAGCAAGAAGTCTTCAGTCCTGAATAAATCCACGGGGAGGAAATGTAAAGTTCAATTTTTCACTTGGCAGCCAGACATACCGCATGACTTTCTTGAAATACTGTCTGCTCAGTAGGAGATAAACAGCCAGGCTGTAAGGGGGATGTGAGCAGGTGCCTCAGCCTAACATTACATACTATAACTATAAAACAAACCCCCCTCCTCCCCTCTTATGACCCTTACACCTGCACAGCATGAGGAGCACACCTCCAGTGAATTCTCCTCAGGAAGTAAGTAAAAGTATGCATTAGTTTTGACCCTAGTTCACTAAAAACACAACCTTTTGTTTGATACAATGAAACCTCTAAGGAAGAAAATTTGTCAAATCGACATCGTTGTGTTGCAAATGTATAAAAATGGAGGAAAAGTTGCAGTAAAACCCACATCATGACTTTACATGTCTGCTTTGTGTTTCTACAGCATATTGAGATATGAGGCTATAGAGGGTAATATCGCAATATCTCTCCTTTATGTATCTGATACTGTAGATCAGGGGTCTGCAGCTTGGGGCTCTTTGTAGCTTTGACCAACAATGTTTTCAAGCAGAGTCATTTTCAAAAGGAAAGGGTAGTTTTTAGACTTTTGCACTAACTGCATGGGAATTCTACAGCTGGATGGCACTAATAATGCAAGTAGGTTGGAATGCCTTTGTGGACTTTATCACATATAAATATAAAATACCAGAATAGTATAGAGTTTTCACTTAAATGTGCATAGGATGCAATAAATATTTTAAGCTCTGAGCAATTTTGTGATATCACGATTGGATTGGCTTTTCAAAATAAAATAAACTATTAGCGCCTTATCTAATTTGGTAATGCAGTAACATATTTTTGCATTATTTTTAGAAATAAAAAATCTGAGGAGCCCACCAGGACTGAAAAATAAGAATCAGCTCTCACAAAATAATTATACTAGAGCTAATGGGTTAGCTCACTCCCAGCTGTGGACTGCATGGGCTTTACATTGTTCAGAACAATAAAAGTGTATTTATCCAGTATGGATCTAGTTTATTTGTTTGCAAACCAAAGTGAAGCTGTGCTCTAAAATTCATTTATTTGTACTGCATGCTTCACACAAAACCTGTGCGCTGCAAAGCTTGGCACAGTGAAAATCTTGCAATGATCAAAGATCAGCTGTGATGTACACAGACAATAGACACATCAAACTGCTCCCCACTGAGCAAAAGTAGATGGTCAGTTTGAAAACAGAGCACCTTCAGCAATCTGAATTCTGTGGATGATGTGATCTTCTGTTCTCTTTCACACACTCTCTCCTAGCTGCTTCTCTTTTTTACTTTCCCACAAGCAGGGATAGTTTGTTTTTACTATACAATTGCAATATTAAAGCAGACAGCATCTCATAGCCTACAAGCTGAGAGTCTTCTTTGCTCTGCAAAAAATATTCTCTGCTCAGAGTTTTGAGAAACACATTCATTTTGCACCGAACTCCACTGCAATCTGCTGAAGAACAAACGGCTCACTGCAGGTTTCAGCGACAAGCTTGGAGCAAATTGCGTTTGATTTGCACGCCACATAACATATATTAAGTTACAGGTCAGTGCAACACAAAGTGTTGTACAAACAGAGACAAAGTTAAAACATTTAAACTTTTTTTAAAGGGTCAAGTAGATTTTGTGGCTCTATACAACTTTAGTTTAGTATAAAAGATGGTGAAAATATGTAAGATTGCAGATCCCTGTTCTGGAATTATTAGGTTTTCAACTCAAGTTTTTCAAATGTATCATCTAATTTCTGTTGCATGAATGTAGAATCACTGAAACATGACATAAACCACACACATCCACCTCAGTAACAACGACCATCTGGACCTGACCCAACAATAATGTTACACACATTAGGCTATGACAACACTGTCTGCACTGCCAGCATGTTCTGGTGCTTTTAGGCATAATAGGTGCTTCCATTGCTAGTTTTTCTTTGCTGACTCATTAGAGCTGCAGATCAGTAGCATATTCCTTTGTTTTAGAATAAGTACTATTTAAATATCACATTGTTCATGATGTCATTTGCTCCTGCATATTGTGCTGTTGGAGTAAATGTTGCATTGTAAGCATTTTTTCTAGTTGCAAACTGGGTCCTCTGCTGCTGGTCCAATAGACTTACCACTCTCTGCCCTCATACTGTTGATTTAAAAAAAAAAAAATTGCAGGCATGTTGTTGGTGCAATGGACAGATGTTGCTTGTTGTGATGTTCTCTATGGAATATATAACAATTGCAGCTGAGGTTTATAGGTGCGTTATTACTGGGTAAAAATACAAAACAATGCATTGCTCCATCAGCAGTGTCAAAACAACAGCAGCACTCACAATTTACCCCAATCCTTTCTTCAAAGCCTTTCAAAATATTCAGAACCTGTAAAATAAGCATACATATAGACCATGGTGTTGCAGGAAGATACACTACAGCAAAGGCACAATGAAGTAGCTGTGATACAATATTCCCAAAATTTAATACACTGTAACTTCTCTAATCTCCCACAAAGTGCCTGTGGATAGATGAGACAAAACTGGAGCTTTTTGGCAAATCAAATCAGCTGTTATGTCCACAAACCAAAAATGAAGCATTAGAAAAAGAACATTCTGAAACAAGGAGGAGGCACAGTTCTGTTGTGGGGCATCTGGACCAGGATGTCTTCAATCTGTTCAGCATCCAAAGACTTTCATAACCATTAAGGCATTCTGGAGTGACATTTTCTGCCCAGTGTCAGAAAACTTGGTCTCTGTCATAGGATAATGACCCAAAACACAGCTGAAAACACCAGGAATAGATCAGAATCAAACATCAGGCTATTCTGGAGTGGCCCTGATCTAAATCCTGTTGAACATCTGTTGATGGAGCTGAAACATCTGGAGAATGAACTCTTCAGACCTGAGACAGCTGAAGCAGTTTGTCAGAATACCTGCTCATTGAGAACTACAGAAATGTCCTCAAATGATTAAGCAACAAAATACTGTTATAATTATTGCATTAATGTTAACAATACTATCATTTTATTCTAGGTCAGTTTTTAAGATGTTGAATCACAATTAAAACAATGTATTATTTTCTGTTGTTGACCTTCAGTACGTTTTTTTCATTACTTAGTTAGGCTTGTATTATTCCTTAATGGGAGGATGCCAACT
Source organism: Callopanchax toddi (assembly GCA_006937965.1). Taxonomy (NCBI): domain Eukaryota; kingdom Metazoa; phylum Chordata; class Actinopteri; order Cyprinodontiformes; family Nothobranchiidae; genus Callopanchax; species Callopanchax toddi. The sequence continues at coordinate 2,282,475 of SSNR01000044.1, read as the reverse complement.
ATTTCATCTACATCTGTCTGTCTGTCATGTCACTGGACAGATGTAATTGGTGTTTCTGGATACACATAAATCTGGTAATTTTGCTACATCTTTCTTTGAATACTGCTTATTTTGACAAGTGCAACCTTTGTTACTGAGTCAAAATATGAGCTGATTTATTCATAATATGAACCAAACCTATATCTCTATATAAATGTGATTATTATAACATGGAAATGAAGATTTGTTTGACGCCGCCCTCAGACTCAAAGGACATAAACAGACACTGCAGGTTTTTACATTTACAGAACCTCTCTCCATTCACTATTGGAAGAAAATAGATTTATATTCACCTTGTTTGCTGTTGTGGTGGTGAAATTTCATCTGGGGAAAAACTTTGAAGAAGATGTGGTGCCTCCGCTTTCTTTGTTGAACAGATTTGCGTCCCATATGTCTGGGGCAACAAAAGAGGGACCTCCTGAGAGGCAACCAGAACATTCAGCGGTGATACAGGAAACAGACAGGATTTTGAGATCTTAAACATCTAACGGAAAGACGCTACAGCACCCCCCACCAGAAAAAAAATAAAACAGTTGCAGCAAGGAAGTAAACAAGGTAGAAAAAATGTATTGGCTCGAAAGTGATATGAGGAAGCAGAAAGACGACGGAAATATTCAATTTCTTGTTTTCTAATTTACAACAGATGTAAATGTTGTGGTAACGAATGGGGAAGGGGTTTGTTTAGTTGAGAGCAGAGACAAAAAAAAAAGTGTGAGACCTTTATTTGATGAGTACTAGAGACACAATGTGACAGGAAGAATGAGAAACCTTTAATTAGACAAGATCGACAGTGAGAGGGTGTGAAGTCTAATTAGGTATGTTTGAAAGGAGAAAAAAAAGAAAGATAGTTTTGAAAGTGAGATCACTTGACAGAATGAGAGACTTCATTATAACTGGAGGAAAGCAGGAAGCCCAGAGATGGACGGCATATTTTCTTTCAATCACTGAGGGCGACGTTTGGGATAACAAGTGATTACCTCTTTTGTCTGTTTCATTAGCAAGTGAATTTTCTGTCAATTTAATTTTCGTGATACCGTGGGCCCTAATTTCATACCAGACAAAACCAATCTCAATGACCTTGTAGAGTAACGGGCTCATTTGGCTCAAGCTAATATTTCCCCTGCCGTTTTACCTTTTGGTAATTTTCTCAATGACACCAGCTAAGGGAAGGGTGTGAGAGGGAGCACAGTAAAGAGAAATGTCAACACAAAGGAGGTAATTTGGCCTCAAATATGGTGATGTCATCAACTTGTCAATGTCTTTATAACCTTAGTGAGGCAGAAAAATCCATCCAAATAACAAGCTATGAAGATAGAAGATCTGAAATTAAATTAGCATCCATAAAATGACAATAATTAGTTATTTAACACAAATAAATACATCCCAAGCGATCAGACTTTACTTTTCAACAATGTACGGAAGTGGATGTACTTTGACTGTTTTTGTTTTATTTTGATTGTTTAAATACTCCATTTGAGGATTTGTGTATTCCTTTTTTTTTGTGTGTGTGTTAGGCAAGTCATATCTGGTACTAAAATAGCTAAGACTGCAACTGTTAGAAGTTTTTAGCAAAGTGCAGATAGCTCTTAAAACAAACGGCCAGTCTAAAATGAAATCACACTAATATTGTGTTGCCTTTAGCTTAGGGCATATTTGCTGTGGTATCGTTTCAATTAGCTTCATCACATAATTTATTTCTGTCCAGAGTTTAAATACATTTTTGCCAAGATCTTGTAGAGGTGATAGAAAAGTTGCATCACTTTGCAAATTTCTTTCCAGCAGATCCTAAAGTTTTCAATGGGGTTAAGGTCTAGACTCTGCGGTGGCCAATCAATGTGTGAAAATGCTGTCTCATGCTCCTTAAAACCACTATTTCACAATTTCAGCCCGATGACTCCTGGCATCGTCATCTTGGAGTATGCCGTCAGAATGGACTCACTGATAAAATACCCTAAAACAACCATGAGTTCTGCTGTTTAGTTTTTACAGTTTGATTTCACCAAGCATTTACTGATCACAATCATTCACGTTTTTTTTTACTAACCACATTTCTTCCATACTTTCCCTCCAGTTTTGCATTTTTTCCCCAATTTTAGAAGGTACACCCTTAGAAACTTTAAAGAATATGTCAATTATATAACATTTCTGAAACATAATAACATATTTTCCACAACCACAGGATTATCATTATTACATGATTGTTTAAGAATTTAGAAAGTTACTCACTTTATTAGTTAAGGTTAAACAATAGGAGAGTCTTGCTAATTCATGGTGGTGACTCATATTTTGAACAGGCAGTGTTTTTTCCTGGTAAAAATGAGTAAACAGCTTATTTAAGAAAAATGTACCCTTTTGATGATAATGTAGAAAAAGAAAATATATACATGTCAGTGTTCTTAGGATCCTGCGTCTCTTCTGTGATGAAGACGGCACAAATATTGACAAAGCATGACAGGAAGGCATACAGAGTAGAAAAGGATATGGTATTTTGAACACAATAAAAAGTGCAGCACAATCAAGAAAATCCATGGTGACCCTGAAAACAAACAAACAAATAAAAGGTCTGACCTGCCACGACCCCACCACAGACCAGGGACAAGAGGATGAAGAAGAAAAAGAGATCCTGAGAGTGTAGCTGATGAAATCCAGGTGTTGGTGATTAGGTAACAGGTCCGGTGAGAAACACAGCAAAGAACCACAGAAAGGAAATGGACCAAGGAAAATTAACAGACATCAAAATTAGCTTTGTGCTATTAGCTTCTGGTATGTGTAATATTATGTAGAATAAACACTGAAGTTAAAACACTGCCAAAACAAACATAACCAACATTTAGTTATGCTACAGATTATGTATTAGTGTGTTCAGACTTGAAAATGCTTTTAAAGTGTTCATCCTTCCCTGACTAGTCAAAACGGCGCTGCTGTACTTTTAAGAGAAGCCACTCTGTTGATTAGACACCCACTGAAGCCTAAAACATCCTATTTTGAATTTTGATGTGGTTTTCTCTAGATTGTGAGTTCAATATTTTGTCATCTTGACTGATCCTTCTTGGGGAAACAAGATACGATCAACATATATAATTAGACAAAGTGTTTCTGTCGACTACCTTTGGTTTAAAAATGCAACATAGCAACACCTGAAAAAGGGAAGCCATAGTTTCAGTTTTAGGCAACGTCCTGCCAGATCACATGGTCATAAAAAAAACAATCAACACAACCTCTAGACAAAAAAACGTAAGTATAACTTGTTTAATTAGAAAAACAACAACACAACCTGGTTAGTTATGCCCATTTTTTTTTTGTTTCTAGCAATGTGATAAGTGTCTAATTTGACATAATTGTTATGTTTGTGTGTGTGTGTCTTCTCCATTTCTTAAAAAAATGTTTGTCTAGGGAAATGTCTAAATGTCTTTAGATACTAAACACTCATTATGTTCTGGTTACTTGTGTGAAACAGAGTAAAACAGCAAAGTAGTGGAGCAGAAAAAAAACAAACCATTATTTGGGGGGGAAAAGAGCTCCTTAACAAACCCAGCAATTCCCCTTGGGCTCTTCTCCCTCACTGGCCCTTAGGACTGAAAGAAAGTCTTTTTTTATTATTCTCTTTATATGTTAATTATTGGACCTTTACACTGGTGCCCAGCTGACTGTAACTGCAGCATGACCTGTGTTAAAATAAGGGTTAGACTACCAAACCCAGAGAAAATGGACTGTCAGTGTGTTACATCAACATTCCTCTTTACTATTTGAACACCAGTGGGCCTTTCTCACTTGGGATTTTCCCTCAATTGGACTCTAATTACAGCTATTGCAAGAAAGATCGATAAAAGTGTTGAATATTTAAGTCTTCTTATTGTTTTCCTTAAACGCACATGGGGTTCTAAACATGCTGACCCAATAATTGCACAAAAATCACTAGCCTCTTTGTGATTTTTGGCAGTGACTTTAGTAAACTTCTCCACCATGTCAGGCTGTGCAATCAAATTTGTATTTTAATTCAATGTTGACTCCAAATGATCATAAAAATAATGTCATAGACATCAATAAATCCTTTATATCTATTGTCATAAAAACACAAGTGACCACTTTGAACATCTTAATTCTGGCATGGCAAAGTTGCTAAAATACTATGATGCCCAACAACACAAGCTGTGTGCAATTTAGCTCACCAAAAGGAAACAATAAACTCCAGACTCAAGAATAATACCCCGTTCAGGCACAAAACAGTCTGTTGGCAATTATAAAGCACTTAACGCAACAGCAGTGTAATATTCAAGAACAATCAATTTTGTACAGAGAGAATAAAAATCAGGGTGGTAAACTGAGAAGTGTGGGATATTTTTTAACAAAGCTACAGCCATGCAAATATCTTTCACATGATTATTTATTTCAAAAAAGATTATTATTTTTAAAAATTCCCGCAGTTAGCTTTGAAAGATGTTCTTATTTCGACACACCTTCTCAATCAAACACTTTTGTTTCTTCACAGGTTAAATTCACATGCGGAAAAAGTTCAGATGCACACCTAAAAAAATATTATTACTTTCAGTTAGTGCCCCCACATGCTTTATGGTGCAACATCAAATGTTTGGTTTCTGAGCATCAAAACCCCTGAAAAAATTTGGGGTGGCATTAGCTCAGTTGGTAGAGTGGCCGGTCTGGCAACCAGAGGGTTGCCAGTTCAATCCCCAGCTCCGGCTGGGTTAGATTGTCATTGTGTCCTTGGGCAAGACACTTCACCCAACTTGCCTACTGGTGGTGGTCAGAGGGTCCTGGAGGGCGCCGGTGCATGGCAGCCCCCGCCTCTGTCAGAGTGTCCAAGGGCAGCTGAGACTACAACGTAGTTTATCACCACCAGTGTGTGAGTGTGAGTGTGAATGGGTGAGTGACTGTTCATGTTGTACAGCGCTTTGGGGTGTTCTGCACTGTAGAAAGCGCTCTATAAATACAAGCCATTTACCATTTACCTTGAGCATTCTGTAGCAGCTCTTCACTGCTTTTATAGCAGCACTTTCTGTCCATTTATTGTATACATGCCTGATTATAAATAGTCACTGTCTACATGTGTTTTGAACTAATGCTTGAGTGTTAGGATGAGGCTTTTTGCTCAGTATTATTTATTTGATTCTTATTCTTAATAAATTACTATACAATTGGGAAACAGCTTGATGGAGTGAAGCGGTAAGCAGCTGGACCTGATGGCGTCAGAGGGGCTGTCCCACGATCTATCAACAATGCCTCTGCAAACGACGGGTTGGGCACCCCTGCCCTTGAGAGGCTGGTCCTCATTCACATCATGCTTACTGTTAGAGAATACATGGATGCTCTACAGTTTGCCTCATGTCAATGTTATTGATGCCTCATCTACATGCATGCTACAGAGGGTGCAAGTGCACCTGCAGAGCATCTGTGAGGATTATGCACTTTGATTTCTCAACTGCCATAAGCATCAGCTAAGGCTGCATAAATCTCCTGGGTAGTGGAACTAACTGACACATAGACCACAGTGCATCCACCTGCAGAACTGTGTCTATGGGAAGATCTTCAGCAGCACAGGAGTCCTGTAAAGAACAGTCCTGCCACTTTTCCTATTCACTCAATACATCTGAGTTCCAGTCAATTTAATTAGCTGCTTTTTCCAGAAACTGTCTGACGACTCTGCAATTTTTATATGTATGGAAGGGGGTTGTAAAACTGAGTATTGGTACAGAGTAGACACAACTATCTACAGCAGAACACCCCCAAGACCAAGGAGATGACTGTAGACTTGATAAGGAGGAGGTCCAAACCTGTTCCTGAGGCTATCTGAGGAGATAACATAGAGATTGTCTCTAGCAACAGGTACCTGTGAGTACAGTTGAAAAGCAAGCTGTACTGGACACATAAATGCTGTGCAAGAAGAGTCAAAGTCATCTATATTTCTTAAGACAGCTGAGATCCTTTAACATCTCCAGATCTCTGTTGTGTTCCTTGCAGCCTTGGTGGCCAGTGCCCTATTTTTTGGTGTAGTGTGCTGCAGAAAGGAGCACATCAGATACAGTAGGTACCAATTTATTAGATTGATCAGGAAGGCTGACTCCAGATTTGGATCACAACTGGACACAATGCAGTAGAGGCAGGAAGCTTTTAAAAACTGAACTTTATTCTCAACAGCACCACCCACATGCTCTGAAAGCTTTACAAAGAGCACCTTCGCCCAGGGGCTGATCCCCCCCAAGGTGCAGGACAGGACAGCACGCCACAAGTACACATTCCTGCCATTAGACTATTTAATTACAATAATTAAAACAATGTTTTTATGTAACTGTTCTTAATTATCATAGACTTTTATCCAAAGTGACTTACATGGTCTTTACCTGCCAGGCAAGCTGTGGTCTGTTGACCAAAATGGTTAGGATTATTATTTTTTTCAAAAGTCATAAAGATCAAGAGTGAAATACATACTTAATACATACATTATATGCATGTATATATATACTGTATTTTTAAGTGTGTGTAAAGGCAACCTCCTTTGGCTGCAGACCTGGAGATACCAGCATCCTTGCAAACCCAGCAGTTTGTACTGTACTCCTGACAGAATTCCTCAAAGGGCCTAGAGATATTGCTCACATAGATCTTCAGATCAACACAATTTTCAGTCAATATGTAAGCCGCTACTTACTTTCTCTCTGTGTACAGAGTTGACTCATCCAGCCATGATCCTACTGTGCTGTCAGGGCTCCATTGAATATTCTAAAGAAGGATGCTGCATTCAAGCTGATTTTACAATCAAATTGTACCTACTGCAAAAACACAATTAATAAATAAAGAAGATGGATAAATGGAGAAAAAAATAACACAAATTCATGCTAAATGCTTACACTTCATGGTCTTAAGTGGTGTCTCACTTGAAGCAGCTAACGCTGCTGAGGGAGGACACAGACATACTTGTTTACTGACACGAAAGCAGAAAATGATCCACACAAATGTGGATTTACACACACTAGTACATCACCCCAACAAGCGTTTATTGCTTTCCTTTCTCCGTCCGGTTATAATTTATTGACAAAATACAACTTTTCCACTGCATTAAGTAAGTCTACAACCAATTAATAAAAATCAGGCTGCAAACGGGTAAAAAAGTCCTAGAAACCAGTCATAAACCACTGACTGCAACACCAGAAATAAAATTCTGATCAGAGAACCAGAAGTAAACAGCTGACTGCGCAACTGGAAACAAACAAGCAGCAATGAGGCCAGAAATAAACGACCGAGCCACGGAGCTGGAACTAAACTGGTGATCACAGGAGGGTAGATAGATGACCAATTATCCAGCAGTGAACAGGCAAAGCTCCAAGGGTTTGACATTCGTGAGCTACACATGCACTAACCTCCTCCCCCCATCCAAGCCCCCATCCCCCATCCCTCGCTCTCTCCTCAACAAGCCGATGCCCTTTCAGCCGACTCTTAAAAGACTTGTGCTCAGTGAATTTCCTGTCCGCACTTTTTGTTCCTGAGGAGATGGGTCAGTTCCTCCCAACATTTTGTCACTTCAAGGAAGAAGGTCAGCTGTTCATGGGGATTACAGTCAGAGATCCTACAATAAGGACTTAAGGATGGACCAATTAAGGATTTTTTTTGAACACACTGAAATGTGTGTTTTTATCGCACATCGATATGTTTTGTCATTTTCTTAAAACATATATCTGAAACGCACCAAGAAATAATGGCTTTTTTAGTATCTAATATTGATCTCTACTGAAAGAGCATCTCTGCAGATAATACCATCAATAAATGTTGAACTCTGTTTGGTAAAAATGCTCAGAAATACCCTCGGGATATTTTGTTCAGCCTGAAATACCTACTGTTTATTTCATGCAGTGTCTCAACTCGCGGTTTAACTGCCATTCTTGAAGCTATCATTGAATTAAGAACAAAATCAACAGAGCAGTTTGTTAGTTATGAAATTGGTAAGCACTTACAAATTAATTCAGCAATGAACCCCCCGGTGATATAATATGTTTCTGCAACCAGATAACGTTAATTCTCAAACTGAGAAAATGCGCCGTTAGGATAATGAGCCAATCAATTATTTGGATCTGCTCGAGGTGACAGTTGGCTCTCACTTGCACAGCGAAGTCAACACGCGTGCCTTCGAATGTCACTGGGTTTTTCTGTTTTTTTTTTTCTTTTCCGCATATGATTCAGCTATCACCTAAACCGAAACACCCAGAGAGGGAAGAAGAAGACACACTGAACAAAGAGGAACTAACATCTTCCTCCCAGAAGAAAGTGAACCACAGCCAATTACTCCATCACCTAAAGGCCTCTGGAAAAGGTTGATGGATTGTATGAGGCAGCTGATTAGTTTTAAGTGTCAGATGATTGGGCTGCGAACTCTGCACTTAAAGAACCATTACAAGCACTAATGGATGGAAAGCTAATATTCTTCAGAAAAACTCCTTAACAAGCCTCCTTTCACTTTTTCTTTTTTTAAAAGTTAAACATAATGAAACACTTCAAATGTTGAAACAGCTTTCTCTGTCAAATACCTAGAAAGACTCTTTTCTTGCATCACAGTTGGTGCACCAGGCATGACGGTGAACAGAAACAGAAGTTAGAATATCCACAGTAGTTTTAGTGCTATGGAAAAAAAATGAATGAGGTCAGTTTTTATTAAAACACAAGAAAAAGCCACTGATTCAGTGTGTTAGGCATGTGAATTCTCTGACCCATATTAATTAACAGAAGCTCACGTGTGTGCTGTAGCAACTGTTTTGGGCTTTATTACATCTTTAACTCAAATTCATTTAATCAGTGGCTGAAATGTCTATGAGGAGGTCTGTTTCTTCAGATATCCACTTAAAAAATATCAGAAAAGTCAAATATTCTAGGTACATATGTGTATGAAGTATGTTTCTCCTGTAAGACACTTTTTATTAGGATACAACTCTTCTTCTATTGTCATTCCTGCTGTTTACTGGTGTTTTATTTTCTCAGTAGTGACACCTATTTTTCAGAAGGGAAACTGCTGCATTCCTGCAAAAAAAGCAGCAACAAATTGCCAGTGTTCTTCACCCTAATCAGATTATTATCATCATTTTTTAGATTATAGGTTATGAACAAGCAATATCTAACCTGTTGTCTTTGAACAGCCTCAGTTTGGTAAAACAGAGATTAGTTTTGATGGGGTAACAGTTAATCACAGTGGGCCTAATTCTAAAGTAGATTTCTGTAGCCTTGGGGAAATATGAAGTTAAAAATGTTCATGTAATGGATTTTTTACACCATTTTGAACCTGATTCTGCCATTAACTTCACATTACATGATTATTGCAGGAGAAATTTGAAATTCCTACTGGAAGTGTGAAATATTTCTACTAATATCTGCTCTAAACAATTATAGCATAAACCACTATGAAATGTTTAATGGTAGTGGTATTTTTTAGTAGCAGTAATCCACTTTAGTACAAAGCCTGGTTTGACTAGTTAGCTGGCTAGTCCTGTCAGAACTAGTTCCTGTTTCTCTAAGTTAAGGTAGCCCAATGTTTAATATGCAATAGTTAAGATATTAATTGTTCATAAACTTTGCATGGAAAGGATGGTTTAATGTGTATTTTCTAGGATGAGATTAAACACCTATCTGAGTTGTCATTTGCACAATTTTACATTATTTTTTTTCTTTGATATGACTCAGAGCAGAGCATCAAACTAATTCTCATTCTTAGATACTTTACGTAAGCAATCAGGCTTTAAATTTAATGCCTAAAAATACTGCTAAAGTTGAATACTTCTGTCAAAAAAGCTTTTTTAAGCAGTATTTACTACTACTGCTATAGTAAATACATGCCTACAATAACATTTTTTATACAATGAAAGCTAAAATGAGAGAAAAATAATCCCCAAGATATACATTAAAGCAAACAATTTCAGAGTGATAGAAACGTTACGGGCCTCTTGGTTTATTAGGCTGAATATAATCTCTTTGATCCAGAATCCTGAATCTTTCACTCAAGACTCAACCCTTTGTTTATCATTATTAACCCTTGATCATCTGAAGCTACTGAAACAATCTTATGCTTCAAACCAACTAACAAAGAAAAATTCTTCTAATTAGACTGAATATTATTTGCAAACTGCAGTCTGTGAAGCTATAATAGGCCATCATCCAGCAGCAGACTATGATGCCTTCAGGCTTTACTGTGTTCTACTCATCGCTTATGGGTAACATATTATTGGTTGTGAGATGTCTGCTATTCTTTCAGGGATCTTTTTGCACACATATACACACACTATACTGCAGAAAATAGACTGTATTTCTCCTTTCCGACCATGCTTTTCTGTTCATATTCATGTGTGTGCAGCTTACAATCCCTACCTGCTTTGAACTGGATGACATCAGTCTCAAAAGTGTCTTTACAGTAATTGCACTTGACAAACATCCGACTGGCCCAAGAAGCTGTTTATTGACTTGTGTTTCTACAGAGTTGTTAGAGAAGCATAGAAGGTCCTGGCCTTCACCCATTCACACCAAGGTGTCACAATGTGTAAATGCAATCATCGATTTTTATTCATCTTATCTTTTATAGAGAGAGATTGAGCAAAAAATAGCAATTCCTAACTGTTCTGTGCAAATGTTAGCATTTTTCTGCAGCATTATCGGCTGATGATTTCTTGTCTTATTGCTTTCATATCCTATATCCTTCTTGCAGATGTAGCTTTGGTTCTTCTCTTTTTATTTTTTTTTAAGGGCTAATAAAAAGATGAAGAAAATGCATGTTTGCATGCATGAACAATATGCACTGTGATGTGCCTGCCTACTCCAGATTAGCCCAGTTGCATAAGGCGTGTTTTTGATTTGCTCATTAATGGTTCAGGATAGCGTTCACATGAAAGAAAATAAATAAACACATTCAAGTTCTAATAAAACTCCAAGAACGTTAGAGCCATGTCTTTGTGACAGAACTAACTGGTGTTTAATTGAACAAATATTTAACATGAAGTTGAGAAAAATGATTTTATTACTTAACTATTTAATCCTAATGCACCCCGTGCTGATTTTGCATGGACCTGTTGTGTTGGTTTGGGATTTTGCTCCATAAATGCAGTGTTTTTCAGGTTTACAGATGCAAAAGTCAGATTTAAATTGATTCTTTTAAGAGGAACAAAGAGTTGGTGAGCGAGTCATGGCTGCGAGGCAGAGAGCTGGAGTGGAGTTTGGAAGAATATTTGTGGCTGATTGAAATCCAATACTGATTGCCGCGTGCCCACGTGCCTTTGAGCGTGTGGGTGGTTTGCATTAGTGAATATTCGGTACCACCAGTCAGCCTCGACAGTATTTGCACAATAAAATACTGTGTGGTTTTGCCTCGGTTCTCTTTCTAATATAAACTATTCAAAAAGAGGTTAGTTGGTTTTTTAGAGTATATTCAGATTCAAATTAATATTCAATGAAGTGCTCGTTCGTTTCCTTTTATTTTAATGTTAGAGCCATTATGTTCCTGCGAAGCCTGTAGGGCACAAGTGCCTCTTCATAAACAAGGGCCTTGTTGTGAGTCGAGGCCAGCAGCACTGAAGCACCATCACCTGTTCGGCCCGATTGCCAGTTCGTCTCCACTCCACCCTGCCAGAGCTGCATCGCAACCAGCTGGTGGCAGACTTCAATTACAACACCTGAACTGCATTAACTTGTCAGCCCCGACCCCCTTGAGCCAGCAGGTGCACGTGAAAGGAGAGGGGAGAAACCCAGAAATGAGGTTTCATTAATTTAGGAATGGTGCAAATTTTTGTGCGAATTTGAAATGGGTGAAAAATACTTCATACGTAATGCGTGAAATAAAAACAGAGGAGGCTTCCAAGTTGGAATGATTTATGTGTGAAGCACACTGTTAATACTGATGATGTTTTAATGGGCCAATAGAGCCATAAACCACCAGAATTTGCAGCCTCTGGCATAATAATAATACTAATGTGGATGTAATACAAACAGTACTCATGTAATCTATATTTCCTGCCACTGGTGAGGTAAATTTCATCCCCACAGTGAAGCAATATTGGATAATATCCTATATATTTGAGCATTTTTTTGCATTTGTTTTATATCAGTATCATGGGGGGTAAGATGCCTATTTAGTTTAAAGTCATTAGTGCTGATGGGAACATTCTGCATGAGGAAAATGTTAAGAGCATGTTGGCCTACTTATCACCTTAGAGTGCCTTTAGAAATCTTAAAAAAAAAAAAAAAAAAAAAATATATATATATATATATATATATATATATATATATATGTGTGTGTGTGTGTGTGTGTATTCACTGTAAGTCACTTCCCATAATGGGATGTTCTCCTGAAGAGCTGTCCTTTCTGATATACATAATTAAATTAAACCCTGTTACACCTTGCAGTTCTTATAACTTCCCCTTGTAAAACAAATTATTACAACAAACTGCAACCGAGTCTCTCCTCGCTGCAGCCACACCGCCATAAGTCTTCCGTCTTGGTGGCAGAGTGCCTCATCGTTTGAATTAATTTTGAAATCCTCTCATCCACCAGCTCCATTTAGGCAAATTTGCTTAAGTGAGGGTTTTGCATCAGGCATTTGTTTTCTGATATTGTCACAGAGGGACAAAGTGACAGTTAATTATGAAGATTCTGCAGACTGTTTAAGGGATTTACATTTGTAGAGTCGATTTGGCCGCAAGTAGCTGGCTTCTGTGTGCTATAGATTAAATTTATCTATAACTGCAGCTGGATAAACTCGTCAAATAATAACAGTTTGTAATGTGTAAAAAAAACGTTGCATTGGAAAATAAGGGGTTTTGTTTAATCTAAAAATCTTAATTTAAAAAAAATTTTCTGCAAACTATGTTTGATCTGGCTCTATTTGAGAGCTTGTTGCTTGATATTAGAAACTTTATATGTAATTTAGCATTAAATTAGTTATGGAACCACGTTTTTTATATAGATTAGGAAACTGCCTAAAAACAAAATTAAATTTCAGAGAGAAGAATTCTCTAAACGAGAACTATATTATCTCAAAAGGAAAACTTGTGCAATTGTTTGTCTTTCAGTTGCTTTTATTTTCTCCTTCTTTTGTTTACAGCTCCCTCGGCTTCTCTCTCACTGATCAGACCTGCCCTCACTGTCGGCCTTGCGGTTATGCTGCCAGCTCTCTCATTTGCGCTGCCTGACCTTGTTTGCAGTTTCAAGACAAGCTTCTTGAATCCCCAATGCTTTTGTAAGCGTACATCCTCCCTGCTTTATAAGTTTTCAATTTTTTTTTGTCTCTTTAAAAGAAAAAAAAGTACTCCCTTTTGAAAGGAGTCACCATTACTGCCTCCTGAGGTCCTGCTGTCCCCCACCCCCACCACAGCAACATGTTGGGTTCTGACAGTAGCAGAGAGAAGCAGAACACGCAGGTAATCGTATCACCTGAAGTGAGTCAGCGTAAATGGTGCAGCAAAACATCATAAAATGGCGCGGGCATGACTCACATACTCACACTCCAAAGTCAAGGAGGCAAAACTCTGAGTTTTCAACAAACAGGACTGAGAATATAACAGTGGAGCTGTGGGTGAGGCAGATATTGACTGTGGTTTTTACTTTTGGTGTGAAAAAGTCTAAATCTATTTCTCATGTTTTCCAATTTTTTTCAACTCTTCATTTTTAAAGTGGTATTAAGCAGCAGTCCTTCATATTTTTTAGGGAGCTTCCAGTGTTTTTGTTTATGAAATTTGCCATTTTGTTCTTATTAAACTGATATCAGAAGTTATTTTTTTTGTCATTTAATGTAGATGGGTAAACTGGCCATGAATTTGAGAGGAACCAACCAGTACTATAAATAACAGATTCATTTAATACAATTTGGAAATGTCAGAATATCAAAATCTAAATTTGTGATGACGCTAACTTACTGTGCCACTGATACCATAGTTGGACAAAAAAGGGTAAAACAACTATTTTTTACTGGATTTCTGGTGGAACATTGAGTGATGATGTAATGGTTTTACATTTCCTTAAACATAAATATTTGCACATCAGTCAAATCAAAATACAATAATTAATCCTAGATAGAAATTAGATCAACCATGACATGATTACGGTACTGATGATGATTGTTATTATTACTATCATGATGAGTTAAAAGGGGTAAGACTTGATAATCGCTCGCTTCCTCCTACTACTTTTCAAGCAGGGAATGATCAATGCTTTTTGTTTTTTGTTGTATTATATTTAATAAATCACAGTCTGCAGTTTAAATCATAGTTTTTGCTCTTGGATTGAAACAATAGTTTTTCTGTAGTTTGTGTTTGTTTTGTTGTTTGTTTACTTATTGATTCGTATTACTTTTATTTTCAATATGTAGCAGATAACCCATTTCAAATAGTACCATTGGTACTTTGTTAGAAATCTATCAATGTTTCTTTAGTTGTTTGGGTACTTTTACAAATTATGCTAAGAGCACCAGAAAACTGCAGAGAAATAGTATTTCTTGCATCAAACAGTCACATTTTAAAGAGCTTTTCTATGTAACTTGACTTATCTTGGTATGATGTGTCCTCAGAAAAAGATTAAGGAAACTGGATATGAAGCAGAAAAAGGCAGACATGGCAGGTTGAAAAAAATAGCTCTCCCAGCACATTCTGAAAGAGGTGTCCTCTTGAAATAAGTTGAAAAAAACCTGGCAGAACTTCGAATCTGAAATACGTCTGACCATGACCCTTCAGGTATTATTATCAGATACAAGGTAAATCTGTGGCTCTTAAGAAGCCATTTTGAAGGTAAAAATAGAGGAAAAATTGCTGAGATGTTTCAAATTATTCAAGACTTGGAAGAAAAATGGTATAACAGTTTTTTTTTTTTTTGCAATTCAAATATTAAGTTTGTTTCACATTTTTTAGAGACGTGTTAGAGAAAAGACCAGAAGTATAGCAGGGAGTATCTACAGCCATCTGTTAAAGATGGTGGAGGTGATGTCATGGTCGTCTGGTGGTTTTGACTATCCATTCAAGTTAATGAAAATATAAATGCATAGATTTTCACTAATAGTTTTGTGAGAAGTCAATCGTCAGAGTTTGAAATGAATCCCACCTTTACGTGGACTCAGGTGTGGGGTGGTAATAAAAGTTGACCATTGTGTGACATTAACATGAAAAAACCTTTCCAAAACATTTATAAACCTTTTTTCAGTCCTGGACCAATATTGTTTCTTTTAACTCAGGACCAACATTGCTTTTATCCAATCACATTTCAGTAATGGGCTGCATGGAAACACATTAGCAGTGTTGTCTTGCAGCAAAGAGGTTGCAAATTTGAATGTTTTTCCAATGCATGCATTGGTCTCCTCCAAGCCCTCTGATGTCCTCCCACAAAACAAAAACATGCATGTTGGTTAACATGACTCTAGATTGTCCCTAGGTGTAAATTGTTGTACAGTATGTCTCATTTATTTCTATTTAGCCCTGTGATGAACTGGTGACCTGTCTATGGTGTCCCTAACCTCTCGCCCCATGATGGCTGGAGATAGACACCAGCTCCCTGCAACTCTTACTGGATGAATCAGTTCAGAAAGTGGATGGAGGTTGCAGTGATGTCTCCACGATATGTGGATAAGGTGTATCTGCGGGGCTAGTTTCATTCTGCATTGATTCTAAAACTACAACAATTAAAAACATTAGGTCTGATAGAGTTATTTTTTTTAATGACTTGATTTCACATAAATCATATTTTTGTTCAACATTCTTTTAGTTTTTTAGCAACATACAGAACACAGGAATGAGGGAATTTCATTTTTTTAAATGAAATTCAGGGATTTCTTTGAATTATTGTAACAACACTGCAGTTTTCAAAATTCAAGCCTTTTTATTTCATGAAAGAATAAGAGATTGTTCTCCCTCCTATTTTAGTGTTCTTGCTCAATTTTAGTCAAATCAGCTGTGAAGTTAAGTCAGTTTGAAACATAGATCCTCAGAGGGTAGTCGATACTTTATCAGTTTATCCTAACGATGACAGACTTTTTGTACAACTAACAGGAATAGGGCTGAGAGCCAGTCAGTAATCTGTGTTATGCTGTTCTGCCTGACATCCTGTAGGTATAGGTATTGTAAACACTTTTCCTTTATCTCAGTAATGAACATCATGTTAAGGAGAAAAAATGTAAAATAATGCAGCAACTTGGGAGAAGACAACCCAATGCACACTCAAACTGTGAACCTCAGCTGCCAAATGATCACACTAATCTCAGAAAAGCTATTTTACAATGGTCAAAACCCCCACTCACACCTGCTAACTTGTGGCTTTTACGTCTTTAATCAGCATTCAGCCCTGCGTCAACTCTCTTCAGAGTAGTCTGAGATATTTACAGGCTCCACCAGCACTGATCGTCATCAGAGCTGGGACACATTAATGTTGCTGTGGGGGCTGCACGTTTAGGGCTAGAAGAGTGTACCTAGCTCACTTTTTCATGGCATGAAAACCTTATTACTGACCATAACAAATCACACAAAGGTTTAAAACACACAGCAGTGACAAATAGAGATGAGATCGACTAATTTTGCAAGATTAATTCTTTTTTAAGACTTTTATAATATGTGACTAAAGTAGCTCAATTTGTGTAAGTTTATGATCAAGAACTGTCCCAACACACAACCTGTCATTTCCACTAATGCCAATATCCAATGAAATAAAGACAGTTATTAACTTACCTATTATGGAGAACTCTGAACAACCTCAGTTAAAAAAAAAAAGATTTGTTTTGGCCAATTGACATGCTAACGGCTAGTCTGATTGAGGCGATGGACAAAGTCCCTAAACAGCTTTAATTTATACAAAACATCATAGTGGTTCATGCAAATGTTTTCATAAATGTTTTCATCCTATTCAGTTTTGCATTGTGTGGTTATTTACATAGAATTCTACAAACATTTGCATAAGCAAATAGAAGCAGCAGCTAGCTATAGCACTTCTGTTCAGATAGGACATTTTTGCCAGAATATCTGTGTTATGCAAAACAAACTGTTAGCAGTATAACAAATTATGATGTAAATTTTCTGCTAGGAAATCTTTAACACTGAAGTCATTTTGAAAACCTTTGTTGTTGGCACTCTGCTCTAACTAGCCTTTAGCTCATTACTCCTTTCAGAGCTAATCTCTGTTTCTGCACACTGAGCATGTTCAAGGGACTACAGTATCTACGACAGACAAAGTATTAGTTATTAAAATACCTAAAATCTTTCTTTAATTCTATCAGAGCATATATTATTCTATTTTTGGAACTATTGAAGCTGCATGGGGAACAATTGGTTTAGGAGCTGTTTGCACATTTAAGATTGAAACATTATCAACATGTTACTTTTGATGTATAGGGTTAGGTTTGAGGGCTGGTTTAAATATTGTAACAGAAAGTACAGTAACTGTGAAATCTAGTTCTTAGATATTTTGAGATTACTAAGTATAAAAAAAGAAACGCGTTCAAAAGCTCAGCCGTCTTTGGGGAGAGACTCCGGAATTTGAGATGAATTTGGGCAGCACAAATTATAGAGTAGGTAGGTGGTGGGGGGCTCAAAAATAAACCCCCAAAAACAATCCAGACATAAAATCATAATAACATGTTCAAGGTTTATTTCTAAGATTTTTTTTTACTGCTTTAACATATTCACACAGTTTAAGCGGGAAGTGATAAACGATCGTCGTAAGGCTAATGACTGCCTTTAGTGTCTGCTCGTGTACATGATGTGTTTTCAGCTCTATTTTTAGTTATGTACATGGGAGGGCAGCCGCTGGGCAAAATTAAATTATTTATGACATTTTACATGAAACATAACTGGTGCACTTTCTCCAGAGCTCTTTTCATTCAGAGCAAATGTCACACAGTGATGGCCACTTCAGTTTACTTTGAAGAAATTACCTGCTCATTTACTTTGCAGAGGGGGAAATCAGTGGAGGAAAAGAAGAGTTTGAAGAAGCTAAAAGTGGTCATTCATTTCAGTGATATTTCTTTTGTTGAAAGATAAGATCAGATGGAACAGGTTTAGATTTAGATCATTTTTATTTTCCAGTAAAATAAACACAAAGATGTCTTAAACTTTGTTTTGCCGATTCAAGTGCAAAACACTTGAAAAGGCATGAAAAGTAACCATGCAGTAATTGATCCTTAATACATTTCTGTGCACTGTAATAAAAGGCATAAATTTCTCAGGACATTTATTGTTATAGCAACCACGGTGCCGTCTTTTTAGAAGCGTACAGGTCCCAGGTGTATGGTGCATTATGTAGAGAACACATGTAGCTTGAAGAAACATTGCTATTTGAACGTATTTAATTGGAGACTGCATTTCAAGACAGCCAGCCCTGCCGCTGGTTTTATTCTAATTGCCAGCAGCAACGCACTTAATGAAGCAAGTGGTGAAGAGTGCGGGTAAAAGACTGAGAGTGACCAGGTTTCCAAGGCAACAGCAGCGGTAACCGAGTGGTGGTTTCATCTTAAGGAAAAGGATGCAGGAGAGCAGTGTTTCCCTGCAGTACATCCTGCAGCTCCATTTTGAATACATATAAAGTAATAGGTGTATTTGTGTAGCTGTTACAGAGATGAAAACTCTACGCCAACCTGTAGAGTCAAACCTCTACAATCCACCAGAGGAACAATTTTCCTCAAAAGCTCAAACTTGTGTAGGCCATTTCTGATGTACAGAAGTGCCCTTTCTTAAAAGAAACTCAGCTGGGACAGAGCTTTGAAGTCTTGCTGTCTTAAGGTTTAAACAAAGAAACATGCTATCTTTTTTTTCTCCTTTATCCTTGGTTATCTTACTGATATGTATCTCTCATGGGCGTTGCAACTGAAGGGAATGCGGGTGTTGTAACTCTCACACTTTCACTGAAATGTTTCACCCCCACTCTGCCCCATCCACACTTTTTTCATGGGATTAAACAAATCTGGAATCAAGAAGAAGAAAACAGCAGGAGAGCCTTGTATTTGAAAACACACACACACACACACACACACACACACACACACACACACACACAAACACACACACACATTCAGCTATAATGATTAAAGATAAAGATAATCTAATCTGACACATACATTGTCCCCTTTAAAGCTCCAGCTCATTGGGGAGGCAGGTAAGAAACTAATATTTCACTCTGGTACCTCAGAAAGCAACATGTTTGTCCTCTGTTGGCATGGTAACCAGAGTAATGAGCCCCACCCATTGCCTATTTTGACCAAATGCATGTGTTTAAGTTACATGATTAATTCCCATCTATTTAAGTTTTTTATTAGACAACCTAAAGAAATAACTTAAATGATTTATCCATTTAAAAGAAGAATGTTAACATAAGAACTGAAATTAAATCATTAAAATTTACATTAAAATGAATTTATTTCAAATAGCTTTCCATTTATAAGAGCCAAGTTTATGTTTTCATTAATATAAAGTCTACTTATTTAGTATGCATAATAAAACAAGTTTATGCATCATTCATTAAAGGCATACTATGTAACTTTTTAATGTTTTTAAATCTTTTCTTTGAGTCAGTATGTGCTAAAATGACTCTTTACAGGGTGCTTGGTGCTTGAATCCAGAATACCACGTTTGCAACTTCTGAGTCTCCAGTCTGGTGCCCTGGAAATCTCATAAAATTATGTATCTCACAAGGGTTAGGCTAACCCAATGTGGCTAGTGTTTTTAGCTCATGATTCCTGCTGTTTTGTTCTCTCCCTGCTTGAACACAGCTGATTTCTTTGAAGGAGTAAATAACTGCTCCAGTAGAAAGCGATGACGGCTGAGGAGAGATTTCAACAGTTAGATTTAGGCGTTTCTGAGCAGAAACAATGGTGCTAACGTTTTTACAAAAGTGATTTAAAATGGACACTAGGAGGTGCCAAAACAAGCAAAACTGCATAGTATGCCTTTAATGAAATGCATCACTTGGTCTGTAATTTATATTTATTAAAAAATAAATCAAACATATTCAGTTGAATCATAGTTTTATCCAGATGAAGTGCATCTTTGTTTCCTAAAATAAGAATATGATATATTATGATAATAAAATGAATAAAAATAATAATAACAGTTCTGTTTTCAGACATTACATTTTCATCAACACCAGGCAAACATAGTAAAAACTAAAGAAGGAAACGATAATACCTGTATACTACCCAGTGAAGGTGGCTATTAGCGAATCTGATGCAAATGTATGTGCAAAATAATATTTAAGTTCCAAATAAAGAGAATCCTGAAAACTCCGCTTGCAAAACATTCACCTATTTACATATGCATCAGTCATGAGCAATAAGCTGAACATGGCATTATATCCATCCATGTTCTGCCATTTATCCAAGGTCAGGTCACAAAGGGAAACCCAGACATCCCTCTCCTCAGCAACACTCTCCAACTCCTCCTTGGGGATCCCAAGGCTTCCCCAGACCAGAGAGGATATATAATTCTGGGGTTGCCTCTGTTTGTTCGGTGGGAAATGCCTGAAAAACCTCCAGAGAAATGTGACTTGGAAGCATCCTAAACCCAAAACCACCTCAGCTGACTCTTTATCTCTAAAGTTCATTTCAGTCACTGGTTTTCAGGATTTTGTTCTTTTAGTCATGTTTCAAATCTTGTGACCACAATTAAGGGCAGGAGAATCAGTAAATTGTGAGCTTTGCCATTTGACTTGGCTCCTTCCTCACCACGACAGACCAATGAAATGTTCTCATCATGGCAACATTGGTCCCCCTGTCGATCTATTCTACTGTCATAGTGAAGCACCAAAACACTTGAAGTCCTTTGCTGTTGTTTCAGTTGAGAACCATGGCCTTAGATTTGGAGGAGCTGACTACAGTATTGTCTTGGCTGCCTCACACTTGGCAGCAAACCTGCCCATTGCATGCTGAAGGTTGGGTTTGAATAAGCCAACCGAACCAAAAAAGCAGAGACGAGGTTACCAGACAAACTCTTCAAAACTAAACCATGACATCCTGTACACGGAGATCACAAACATGATCAAAGACAGACGGCTTTTTCTTAAAATTTGCTGTTACATTTTGAAGGTGTATTTTGGGTTGTTAACCTCTTGTAGGAGAAAATTGGATTCAATTTATTGTCATCCACTGAGTTTGGCATGGTGTTGTAAAATCTTGTGATAGCCTTATTCCATTAAGGTGCTTTCGACTCTGTACAAATGTCATAGTTTGTCATCCTCACCACCATCCTGTGCAACAATTGCAAGATTTTTGTAATTTGAATAAACATTTAGCTATAGAAAACGATAAACTCATATTTGAAACCATACCAGGAGATCAATGCATATGTCCTGACATTGGGCCTTTATGCAAAAATGTATTTTTATTTAAATAAATCTTTTGATTATTATACATGATTTGAGAAATTGATCAAATTGCTTGGGAAGTGCATGGAAAACTTATAAATGGTAGTATATCTGTGTTTGTGTAAATAGATGGACATTGATATATAGACATAGCCTCAGGCCTGGTTCAACTTTGGTTAGCTATAAAGAAAACATGGACCTTCCTTTCTTTTTGTCCATGTTACGCATCCATGTGTGTCATGTGTTCCAAGTAGGGCACACCATGCCCAGCAGGAAGGGATGAAAAAGGGACAGACTGGAGCCGATGCGTTGCCTTAGCCTAGCAGTCATGACTGGATGTAATAAAGCAAAACTTTGCTTAAGGGAATGACTCAAAATCCCTATTGATTAAGGGAAGCCTTCCTTATAACTGGAACATTATGACCTTGTGTGATCCATGATTTTGCCTGTGCAAATAATTGTCAAGTTCTGCAGGGAGAGACGTTCAGCATACAAACAAGCCAAGAAAAAGCCAAGTTAGTGGAGAAAAGTAGTGAGCCACGGATAAGCATGTTTTCAGACTGGCTTCATGGCTAGTTTTCTGTAATTACCTTGAATTAAGTAGAATTATTAACATTTTGTGATGTTCTAATTAATTTTTTATTGTGCTGGAACAATTTAAGAGTATTTCTTCTAAGATAAAAAAGGAAAGAAAAAAAATTGAATAATTTTCCAAGCAGAAATTGCAGGGGGCAGCCACCCATTGGCAACATTTCTGGTCTTTCTGTTTAACATTTTATAGATGCTGTTTGCACCACCTAACCCCCCCCCTCATCCCCCTCCCTGTCAGAAGGAGTGAAACAATTTCCACATTTATTTTTTCTAATAGGAGTTTTGAGTTGCCTCATGCAAACATGAGAACGAAAGTAAAAAATGACCACATTGTAAAATATTATGAAATAAAATATATCAAGATAAAAATCACTAAGTGATGTGCAGAAGAAAAAAAAATAACAAAACCAGTCAAACAAAATAAATATTTAAAAGGAGTTTTTAAAAAAATTTGTATTTTAAGTTGCTTTTTAAAAAGCTTATGTGAACCAATCATCAGGGTGTTGAAAGTAATGGAAATTGGGGCAAAAACATGATTTTAAAGGCAGAGAGCTGATGATATTTAAACTGTACTGATACATTCATTTTGCTATTTGTCATATTGCAGATATAAATGTAACTTAATCTTGTTCTTAATGTATTCACCTGGAAAATATGGAGAAAAAAAAACCCCTCATAACCTTTATAACTTCAGTGATTCTCATGGCCTAGAGGTAGTGACAGCGATTCTCATCTGAGTAAGCAGGGATTGAATCCCAGCCTTAACCATCTATAATTTCATCTTTAAATGTTATTGTTTAGGAGCAGTGCAGTCCGACAAGTGCACACACTCATGCAAATAAAAAAAAGAGTCCGTATAAGGCTGGAGGGCCAGAAATATGCAAGTTGCAGCCCAGATTTGGCCTGTGGGCCACCAGTTGCTGACACTGACTAATACCCCATCTAACTACTCAGCTCACTCTCATTTCTGTACCTTCTGTAACAGGATCACAAGAGTACTGGAGTCTATTCCGGGGTGACCGTGGCTCAATACCATGCCCAAGCCAGGTGTTGAAGTATTGTCAAGATACTGAACCCCCAATCACCTCAGGGCGCTGTGTTGCTGCCCTCTGCTCCTCAAGGGTGAGTCAAATGAAGAGAACACATTCTCCTATGTTGTACAGTGATATATTTATGTATATGGCCACAAATTACTTCCTCTTTCTCTTTCCAGCAGTCAATATCAGTCAACAACTGCTAAACACAATTTAGCCTGACATGCATGCTTTGGTC
The DNA here is from genome assembly GCA_006937965.1 of Callopanchax toddi. NCBI lineage: Eukaryota > Metazoa > Chordata > Actinopteri > Cyprinodontiformes > Nothobranchiidae > Callopanchax > Callopanchax toddi. The sequence goes on along the minus strand of SSNR01000044.1, from coordinate 2,259,272 downwards.
AGTGGAAAAAAGGTTGAGTACCCAAAGAAAACCCATGTGTGCATGTGACAAATATGCAAACTCCATGCAGAAAGACCCCAGCTAACATTCATACCTGATGGATTTCAGTGAGGCAACAATGTCAACCACTAAACCTTTGTATAAGCCCACTGTTTTTGCCTGTAGATACAAATTATGCAAGCCTTAGGCCAACTAATTTGGAGTAATTATTTCAGCCAAAGCACCAATAGGGATCAACATTTGACTCATTTTCTTTCTGGAACTCACCCGTTCTAGATATTAACTCCTACTGGGAACACAGATCTGGTTGTTTATGCATTTCACTCTGTGAATGCCCTGATTGGGTAAGGCACTGCCACTGATAACCCTTTACAAGCTGTTTTACACCTGACTCTTGTATCAAATTGGGTCTAATGTGTTAACAATGGAATGTTTTGTGAGCTGAGTGGATTGCTCTCATGAGACGGATATGGCCCAGGTACTGCCAGTTGATGATCATTGTTCTAAAAGGTAATATTATTTTTAAACCCAACCTATGAATAAATGAGTCCAAAGACAATATGGTTCTTAGTGAATTTAATATATAGGGTTCACAATTTAATATATAGGGTTCACAATTTAATATATAGGGTTCACAGAGAGGCCAAAGATTGATAATTGCATTTTTAACATTAAAGCAGTTGTTAATGGTTCTTCAGTTGATGCCAGCCAAATACAGTAAATACAGCATTAAGTGAATATGATCTGTGAAACAAAATTATAGGTTGGGCTGCTCATGAGATATGTATGGAGTTATTGATTAAATTTAACATCTTCTATGGATCATCTTCCAGGCTTCATCTTTATAGGGTTGTCAATTACAACATGATCTCAGATCTCTCATGCCCATTTCTAGGTGACGCCCATGAATAGCAAAGCACTTCCATGAGTCAAAACGCAAATAATAACCATAATACTGAGACAGCACATCCTTCAAGTTAGATTGTCTCCAGCAGAACATAGATGCATTAATAATTGATAGACAGAAAGGCAGCATACACCACAATGAGAGAAGCCCTATGACTGCCACTGGAGAAACCCCCAGCAGCAAATGGGTCCTGAAGATGCCAGCTATACGATCTTTCACTACAGCACTGACAAGAAATAGCGGACAAGTCTGGTGGGCTAATAAATGAGAAAATGTAGCCGTTTTCCCTGAGGGAAAATTCACCAGAGAGCAGATATGCTGCATGACTTAAGTGGCAATTGAATCGAGGTTTGTGAGATCAAAAAATGTCCTAATTGATCCCCCCAAAAAATGTATTCTTTAGTCAAGAACATTTTTAAATTAGAGTTAGGTCAACAGGCACCACCCATTCACCAGTCACCTGCTATTATTTAGCTTTTACATGCAGCATCAAAGGCTATAAACTCTATCAGTGGACCATGTAGCTGATGCTATCAATAATATTGGTTTTCTCTCACTCCCTGGGAAAAAGGCGATGCTAAAATTAGTATCACGTTAAAGCATAGCATCAGAACTGATAAACTCAAGAAAGTTACTCATGCAGGTCATTTTACTGAGGAACCCTGGAGAGGGTTATTTCAACATCTCTGACCTCTTTCACCTCTTTGCTGTTGCTTGGCGTTCAGTGCTAATTAAATAAACTCCATTAAGTTTTAGCTATAGTAAGGTGGCTTTTTTTATTCAATGCATGTTTTTTCAGTACTACAGTTGACCTAAGGAGTTTGATGCGTAAGCTTTGCTTATACCCAGTGTTGCCACAGTTACTTTGAAAAAGTAATCCGACTACTGATTACTGATTACTCCCTTAAAAAGTAACTTAGTTACTTTACAGACTACTTGACTTTAAAAGTAACTAAGTTAGATTACTAGTTACTTTTTAGTTACTTTATTAGTGACATTCAGCTGCCGATGACTCCTCCTCCTGCCTCGACTTTAAAATAACCTCCAGTTTTACTAAAACACAGAAGTGAATTTTAACAGCAAGTCAACAAAATGGATCTCCTGATATTAAAGTTGAACTTCCAAACTATTTCCTGAAAAAAATACTTGGTTTTATGAAATATAAATTAAAGAGTCTTTCTTGACCTGACATTTAACACTTTTATGGCAAAACTACCTTTTATAAAATAACTTGTTTATTACTGTAACTATTAAATTACTTTTAACATGTTTTATTAACATCAGAACATTTGATTGAACATTAGAACAAACCTTAATGTTCTCATCTTTATCTGACACTAACTCTAAATCCTGACTGTATTTATTCCAGATAGAAAACGATCATCTCTCTCCTCCATAGTTGTTTGTGTTGATGCAGCTGGTTTTTACAGGATTTACCTGAAATCCAGGTCAACCCTAACCCTACCTGACCCTCTTTTCTAAATATACTTTTTGGAAAAAGTTTTGTTTGACAACTAAATCTCATCTTTTAGAAAGATTTATTTAATTATTTTAACAAATAAAAAAAAATTGAATTTAAAGTAAAGTAAAATTCACAACTATGACTAAAATTAATAATCTAGCTCCTGTTATCAGCTGTTCTTTAGACTCACCTGTTAGTTCCTTAAAACCGGAGGGTTTTAGGACCACGAGGAGCTGACATCAGCTCGTGTTTCTGCTGCTGCTTTGTTTACCGACTGCTGCGTTTGTCTGAAGGATGCGCCATCAAAACGTCTCTTTAGTTGCTGGCGCTGCTTTGGAGCTTCGGCTGCATTCAGGCTGCTAGTCTGCTCGGCTGTCAGACAGACAGTCAGCTGTTCCTGCTCGGTTCGTTCTCCGTTTGTTCTCAGTCTCACACTCCTTAATAAAGTCTAGACCCCGAAGATAAAACAAAGCTGTTGTATCAGAGGAGTTTACAAAAATAATGCCCGGATATTCAGGTAAATAGGCTACTTTATCACAGGTCAGTGACTCCTCCTCCAGCTGGAGCGACTCCTCAGCTGTGCTCGTGTTGAAAACGTGACTTCACCTCATGCTGGGAACGTGACACAACGCCGCTCACAGAAATGCAGGAAGAAAATAAATATTTTAAGGAAATGGACAAAGATAGTAACGCAAAGTAACGCACAGTGGCTCGAAAAAAATAACTTTAATCAGATTACTGGATTGGAAATAGTAACGCGTTAGATTACTCGTTATTGAAAAATGACGTAATTTTAGAGTAACGCGTTACAAAGTAGCGCGTTACTGGCAACACTGCTTATACCAGTGTACCAATGTGACCCTGTTTCAACTGATTTAGGCTGTAACCGGTGGTGACGTGCTAAAATGTTTGTTAAAATACCTCAATGTAATCCACAACTGCTCTGGTGCCTAAACTTTATTTCATGTGCAACCTCTAAACCTATGAGGCAAATCCCTCTCAAGCTACTTTCTATTAAAGTAAAAGAACTGCTTTCTTTTGACATGGGGTTTCAGGGTGAGGGGCCTTTGCTGTCTTGGGACATCCAAGAAACAAACTCATCAGACGAGGATTGGAGCTCTGCCATGCTGTGGCAGGACCCATCCTTCATACGCAGAAGCCCTGGGAGTTATCTCGACTTCTGGACGGTTCACTTGAATCCTTTTAATCCTGCAACTCAGAGAGGAAAAAACATACATTACACCTATGATTTCAAATTCTCTCTAAGGCTCTGTTTGATCTGTGGTTTGAGCCAGCCTTTCCCCCCCCACATTTCCAATGTGTATTGTTGTCAGTGATGCACATCCCTCTGCCTCAGCCTGTGCTAAGAACCACTAATAAGGCTGGCAGGAGCAAGAGATCATGTGCAACACCCATAGAACACTGCATCCTCAAGAGACCCGGGCATGTGAAGGCCTGTATATGTGTTTAAATGACCATTTGAGCCTTTGTTTTTCTTAAACCGGTACAGGACTGTGAATATCGTGACAGCTTTTGTGTTTTTTTTTATCTGATAATTGCATAGATGTTAAACAAAACTAAAGGAAAAATACATTTATTGGGATTTAAATGAAGAAAACAGAAAGTACATATTTTGCTAATTTTAAATTAATCATGGAGTAAGAAAAAATTAAGGTAAGCAATCACTTGTAGTGGCACCCCTTCACAGTAGATGAAAACCCAGCTATGATGTAAAATATCAGCCAGTATGTAAAAGGGTTTTGAAGGGACTTGATGAGATTTTGAGGCAAGCTGGATTCCCAAAAATGCAAGGTGAGCATGAAAGTTTGGCAATGGTTTTGAACATGCAAAAAACACACCCATAATGTTTTCATGATGAACATTACAGCAACGCATCAGGGTCGTGAGTGGAGCGTCGTGGCAGCATAACCCACTGGCTGAAGCACAGCGCCATAGCTTGATCGTCAAGATGTTGCAGCGAGACTGGACTTGTACTTTGGTTGTATCATGCTAGCATGACATGATCTTGTATTAGTTATGAGGTCTGACAGAGTCTAGGGGCTTAGATGTGGCAAATATGGGTGGAGGGTACAGTTGCAGGAATGACTGCTGACATAGAGAGTGATGAGGTTGCAGCAGAGCATCTCAAAGATGTGGAAAATAGCAAGAAAAAAAACAGGAGCATTATGATAGCCTTCTGAGGAAGTTTTTTTTTAAATCTGCCATGATCCATCTATGTTCTGATAGGTCATGGAGAATGTAGCGACTGTGCTATGTGATTTGAAGCTTATTTGACAGCTAAATTTAGATCAATCTGGTTGATTTCTAATACACTTCACAGTTTGTTTCAGATATTTAATAATTTTCCCCCCCCATAGAGTCTGTATTTGTGAATAAAACTGTAAAACTTGACACCTAGCACCTGGTTAGAGTTTTCATGAATAAAATCCCAACAGGCTAAATGTATTAATTAAAATCTGGTGGAATTATGTTGCCAAAGGTGTAATTTGTGCTTTGCTTACATTCAACAGAGTATGCTTCTTCATTAAATAAAGTGGGTGTAGAAGTTTTCACATTTTTGAGTCCTCTAACAAGCTCTTTCTCATCAGTTCAAACATACAAGTTATCAAATACATCAAGAAAGACATGACATTAGCACAGCCATGAGTCAAAGTTGTTTTTGTCCTTCTATTATCTAGAAAAAAATCTGAGTACTTGTTTTATTGTCTGTGTTGCCTTTCAGCTGGAAACTACAACTACAAGTGGCACCAGGAACACGTTGCACTGGATCAATATCTTTGTTCCTGGCTGGTAAAGGGTGTAGAATAACAGAAAGGGTAACCTCTGACAGGCCATCCTATTTAGTCTTTCACCCAGAATTCATTTGGCAAATAAAAGTAGGCATTGTAAGTTCTGAATATGCAATAAACTTTATGAATTTTGAAACAGTTAAAATATCCAGTTGGTTTTAATGAGATGTTTTAAGCAGACAGGGTAATTAGATCATATTAAGACCTGGGAGTCTTACTAATTGGGGTTCCTGTTAAATAAAAAAAAAAGGTACAAAAAATGCTGAATAGTAGCATATTATTCCAAGACAGCAAAGTTGAGAACTCAAGGAAAAAATCATGCTCTTCTTACAATCTATTAGTTATTCAGAGCTTCTAAAGTGGTAGACACATCGTTCTCATTGTAATGGGATGTAGGATGTTTTGAATCTAATTATTTTAGGAGGAAAAACAGTGATGCCTCACATCTGCAAGATTCAATTAAATGTGATGAGCCATTTCTGTGTAACCATTATACATCCAGTGTCAGATCTGACAGTGCTGGCTGAGGTAATGCAAGGAAAGCAGGAAGACAATTATTGACTACACTGAAATCTTTATAAGACAAAGCTCTACACAGAGATGAGCCACAGTGTTGACTGCGAATGAGTGTCTGTACATTAACAGGCTTACACAAAAGTGTGTGTGTGTGTGGGGGGGGGGGGTTAATTCCAAGGAAGGAAATACCTCCGGTCCTGCAGGCCGGCATGGATGATGAGCCGTTTCAGGGTATCTGCTTCATTTTTGAATTAAATATTATATAAGTACACAAGAATTTGATCCATGCAGAGTGAATGCATCTTCAATATTGAAAGTGTGTTTGGTGTGTGTGGTTGTAATTTTGCTCCTAAAGTCCTTTTTTAAAACGTATTACTTTCACTAAATTACTGAATCAAGTTGTAGTTAAAAGCAATCACAGATTTCTAAGATCTTAAGCAACAAAAAACACATTTATTATCATTTATCAAATACGTATTTGTGAGTTCAAGGAAGTGTTTTGCAAAAGTATTTAAAAGCATGCATCGTGAAATACAGTTGTAAACATTAACTACTCGCCTTCTGTCCAGCAGGATTACTTACAGGTACTTAGTAATCATCATCTGCAGTATTTATAGCGTTTGTTCTCTAGAAGTAGCCTCCCATAGTTTCTACAGTCTTCTTGGTCTGTTGGTTTTGTTTACATCATCAAACTGTTTTTAGTTCAGTTCTCTGCCCCCTTATTCTGCTTTTGGGTTCTTTTTAACACCTCAACAGGACATCGTGTTTTACCCCTGTCCAAATAAGGTTACTAGACTTGTATGCAATGTTTAGGATGTGGTCTAAAAATAACTTGAACAATATTAAAACAGATTTCATTGTCAATATATGTAAAATCATGATAACATATTACTTAATTAGCGTTGGCTATATTCATGGCAATATAATTACAAAATGATAGATTTTTCTCTTCCCTTAATGTTTTAAATTCAATTCCATTCATAAAATAGTTAAAACAAACATTTCCTCTCTCCGATGTGCAACACTTTACATTTAGGATCATTTAATAGCCACTCATTTGATTGAACTAAGCTTATTTTTGCAATCTTTGAAAGTCATGCAAAAAATAATTAGCGTAATTTCAACAGCAAATTTCAATAGGCATGTCTTTATGAAAAGTAAAAAGAAGCTAAGAACAGAGCTCAGAGGGACTCCACTAGATTGTGCACTATTAAACTAACAACAGTTTACCTATGTAATTTGAACAATAGTCTAACATGAGAGAACAATTCAAATACTTTTTTAAAGTCCAAATACATTATCAAATGGCAAAACTTTGATATAAACCTTTACTAATAACTCTCCTTTTTTAGTTTAACAAACAGTTACAACCAAACTTAGTATAAAAACCTAAGTTATAAAACAACAGTCAACATCTGGAAAAGATGACCATATTAGTAACTTTTCCACCGTCTAAATCAGGACAGTGTACCATTTGTTTACGTGGAGAGGATTGAACCTAAACCCTATACTGTAGCCAGCCAGTAGGGAGCACTTCTCTAGTTTTAGCTTTTATGTTTGCGTAATGTGTCTACATTTAGTTTTAATGTAACTCAGTCCACACAGCAACTATTTACTGGTGAGAAAGATTCTATTTAGCCTAACTGTAATCTACTATAAAATATATCAGGATTGTATTACTGTATGCCAAATAGAATTATGTGGCCCAATGACATTATTCAGTATTTCAAATTGAAAATAGAACTGGGCTGCCACAGAAATGCACAGCTTGCTAGTTAGCCAAGAAAACTTTTCTAGCCATCCAGCCAAATCATTGTCAGGCAGTCTCCACTGTGAGTATAAATTGGTTGGTGGACAACAGAGTAGCAAGTGAATCAGAGTTGTTAATTTGTTGCCTTCTAACAGTGGTGTGTCTGCTACTGACGTCAAGATTACATAACGTTGTGCAAAACTCGCATTATTCTAAAGCAAAGCAGAAAATACCCACAATAATTATTTATGCCCCTCCATGCTCCTCAGATGTAGTCTTTGGCCTTGAGCAGTGTGAAGCACTTTATGTTTCTCACTTCTTGAGGCATTTGCATGCATGTAGGTGTAAAGCACTAATAATGCAGGGAAGCTCCATGCACCCGAAAAATGATTTAACCTTCATGAAACGAGGCGAAAACTGAATTTCTTGCAGATCACAACCTAAGATAGCAAACAGGTCAGACAAGAAAGAAGAGAGTCTCCACTTTTGGGCCTGTGCTCAACTGACTGGTCATGTGCAATGTGTCTGTTGTTTTCAGAGAAGAGAAACTGCACTACATCATGGTATTTTTTAACAAAAAAAGAAATAGGAGCTGTGTTGAAATTTTGCAAAACCCTCTATTTAACTAAAATCAATTTAAGGTCAGGAAAGAAGCAAGTTTGATCAAATCTAAGTGGTATTTTTAATGTTTTGGAGCTGAGAACACCAACAGCTGTAAGTATAAAAGCTTACTATTTTTGTTTGATCTGGGACTTCTTCAACAGCTCAAGAGTTCAGAGCCTGCTTTGCTGTAATTTTTCATTTATATTGCATCAAATATTTTCAGTGGCTGACAGGTTTGGAGAGTAACTTTCAAGTATTGCACCCAGACAGTTTACTATGTCCTATGTGTATATAGGGCCATGCTGCTGTACATCCAGAATGTTGTTTGACATTTTCCACCCTAAATAAGGAAGGTCTTCATGGGGAAAAAAGATATCTGGGTGACAGAACATGTTGCTCCAAATCCTGCATAAATCATTCAGTATTAATGTTGCCTTCACAGATGAGAGATGCCATGTGCACTAATGAGCCCTCCAACCATCGGAGAGGCAGGCTTTTGAGCTGTGTGCTTTTTAACAAGCCTGATGGTTCCATCTCTCTTTCACCTGGAGAATGCAGCAATCACGATTTACCCACCCCCCCAGAAAATTACATTTTGATTCTTCACCTCAACAGACAGCTTTCTACTTCCACCTTTGTGTATTCCTATTTTGGAAAGATTGTTCATCCAAAGAAAAGCTGATGAGCAGCCAACTGAGTTTGAAATACATCTTACTCCTTCCCTTATTTTAAGAAAATTATTAACAATTTCATGAATAAATTGACTAAGACATTTTTTAGATGATTTAAGAGTTCTTTATTTTTTTAGGTTTTTCAAATATCCACTCACGTTGACAACATGTTTTTTCTTCTCAATAAAAGTATAATAACTATTATTTTATTGTAATATTATGACTTTTCTCCTGTGACTAAAAGCTACTGTGGATTAGTAGGACCTCATATACACAACACATATTTTTATTATGAATTACTAAATACTAAAAGCATTATATTTTTATTTTTTAAAACAAATACCCATTTAATTTTTTTTAAACCAGTCTCAAATAATAATAATAATAAAAAACTGGTCAAACTTGAACAGAATAAAATATTAAAGTGCAAGAAGTCCTCTTTAGGGGTCCCAGGAGGCTATACACAGCCACCTGCTGGCAGTGTATGGACTGATGTGCAAGTATACCATCCATACCCACAGACACACATTACAGTTCTTGAAAAGCCATCCACCGTAGTGGCTATGCATGACAGTATTAAAAGAAATCACCCATTTAGAAATAATTAAAAGAGCAATAAGCTGCACCCTAGATTCTTAAACTGAGCAAAATGAGACAAAACACAAATGTACCTTCTGCTTTTGCATCTATTTACCCCAGATATGTTAAAACATGCTCATGTTCCTGGTGGATTGGGAGTTAAAATTGCAACACATGTCAGAAAGTTGCATGAATGAGGAGTTGCAATCATTTTAAAACTGTGAAACTAATTTTAGGTCATTTTAGTGTTGGAATAGTGAACATCTATACACACTGTAAGTGTAATAAATCTGATACATCGGTTTTCCTAAAAAATACACCCAGCCCACTTGTATTTTTTTGTCATTCTGCTCCACTTATTTCATGCACCTAATTGCAACATTTTGTTCAGACAAACAGCCAAAACAACCCTTTCAGTTGTCAGCTTAAAAAAAAAAAAAGATCAGGTGCATGTTTTTTTTTTTTTTTTTTTTTGGGGGGGGGGGTCAGGACCCAGGAGTTAGGATCTAGTTTAGAGGGGCAGAAGAGCCATGTGATTTCAGAGCCACGTGATTGACTCTTGCACTAAATACTTGAATTGTCTTCCTGATCGTGAAGTTACAAAGAGTTAAAGGCTTGATGTTTTACAAAGTTCCTTCTCTTTGGAGAGGAGACATTTAGCTCTCAATTATCGACTGCATGTTTGTGAAAGAATCCCTAAACTGTTAAATCACTCATGTCACATTATTGTACTTCACACATGATTACATAATATACTGTACGTGTGAGAATGATCACGTAAATTAGGCTGCAGCATAAACATCCAGACATTGAACACACCGCTTTTTCCCCTGAATGCTTCAAACCGCAGATAATTGTTCATTTAACAAATTCAATTCCCTCTCACTTTAAGCGAAGGCACATAGATGTCTCAGAATTAGCATCACAAGACTGTGCAAAGCCTTCTTTACGAGGCAGGGAGCTCATCTGTGCTGAAATTTTGTCTATTAGACTAAAAGCACGATGGGTTTGTTTACTTTAGGCACATTGTGTTCATCATTAAGTAAAACATGGCAAACAAAGGTCCAGGGGCTCTCCTACTTCAAGCCCTGAAATGCTTCTTTCTTTTTGGGCGTCCTGAATCAGAAATGAGGCGCTGGTCCCTACATGACAAGAATACCGGCTCTGCTTAATTAGCTCTAGACGCATTTTACACAACATAGCTCCAAGGCTGCAAAACCTCTTCAAAATGTAACAAGCGAACAGTTGAAAGTGATGAATAATAATAGAAATCAAAGAAGACACTGACAGCATTCCTTCTTTTTTTCCCTGAAGTGATTTTATTACAAAGTTCATGAGGACTTACAGTATTACAAGAGAATTTGTCAACATGCGGAAATAGAACAAAGCCGAACACAGGAGTTTAACAAACTGGAAAGATAAGACAATCCACTGTTCACAATAAACAGAAAAACTGAGTAAGTCCTCAGGAGGTGGGAGCCGGTGAATGACTACGGTGCAGGCATAGAACGGCCACATTCACACTGACTCAGCAAAGGTCAATCCAACCAAGGCAAGATGTGCACATCTCAATAAAACATATTACAATTTTTATATGCCATCGGCTTTTCTCAGAACTTTTAGAAAGCTTCACTTGTATGTACATAAAACTGTACAAAAACATGGCATCACAAGCATTTTTATCCTATATAAATATACCAACATTTAGGATAACAACTAGATTCTCTCTTGCAAAGACATATTTTCAAGGCAATTGTCTTTGTTCTAGACGAACCGTGGAAAAAAAGATGAAATGTTCAGTCAATTCCAGTCCATTTGGGAGCGGGGACGTCAAATGAAACTAAAACGAGTAAACAGCTTCTACCAATCATCTTTGGAATTCATGCTAAAATCACCGCCTGCTGAACAGCAGACACGGGGGGGTCTGTAAGGATCTATGTACACTAAACCACCAATAGAACTCTTTTTTTTTTTTTGTAGTTTTTTTTCCCACACAACCAGTTTGCAGAAAGTTTTTGATCAGTGAGGAAAACCAAATCAAAACGGGAAATTAAAAAACGACACCCTTTTGCCAATTTCTTTACGGTAATTTGTCCATCTGTGCACAGAAATTATCACCATACGATACACACTACAGAGAGGCAAAAGATACTCAAGTGAATTCAACATTAAATCAATGTTAAGTACAAATTAAACATTATCCAACACACTTCTGAGTGTATTTAGGTGCTTTGTGATGTCCTCTCGCTTTGATTAAGAACAGAGGAAAGTAAACACAGTTCATTTTGATGGAGTTCAAAACAAAGGGCAAATCTGGTGATTTTTTTTTTCTAGAAGTGAGCAGCAGGAGGTCAATATTGACTTGAAGTGGGGAAAAAAAGGGTTCCACTCATCAAGAGGGAGGAGGGGGTGTGGGATTGGCCTGGAAGTGCTTTATTTTTTACAGAGAACATAAATCAAACTTCTCTTACTCCATTTGGATCAAAAATCAGCAACTGTGAATTGTCTGGTAAAAAATATTGTGTTATTTCATTATAAATTTGGCATTAAAAAAGAGATTTCCCTACACGATACGCAGGCTGGATTGTTTAGATTTAATCCATGAATCCGAATCAAGTCGAAGCGTTTAAAGAGTTGAGATTGAGACAATGTGACATTCGTTTTATCACTCATAGCTCTCTTTCTCACTTGTCATTAATTCCAGGTCAGCGGTCTTACCCGCTGCTCTCGCCTGGCGAAGCGGCTAGCCGCAGCTCGGAGATGGGTGGAGGTTGGAGGGAGGTTAATCACAGTGTATCATGGCTTGTTTGAATTTTATTTCAGTTGCTAAATGGCTTTGAAAATGGCATAATGTGCTTTCTCCCCCTCAAGGCGTTTGTCAAGCTTGTTTAATCACGTGCAGCGATTTCCATACGTTTTGACTTTAAATATTCTAAACATGGTTTTCCGATGATGAGGTAAGCGGTGATAAAAAATACCCCTTTTAACTGATTGTACCTCTGTGGGTGGATTTGCATTATCTGGTGGGTGCCTTGTCCTGGGGGGTGTGCTCGCACATGCCCCAGCTTTAGACTCATTACTCACCCTAATTAGGAAATGTCCGTTCCAGGCTCCTCCGCCCTCACTCAGAGACACAATCTCACTATGGAAATACTCTGCAGAGGTGAAAGGTATCTACAAATCTAATCAAATCGATGTTTAAATCAAAGACACTGACTAGCGCTAAGATGTTGTAACACAGGCTGGTGGAGTCATCATTAACATCCAATTACCGTCTAATACATAGTGTCCTTCAGACATATCCTTCAAATTTACTTGGAAAATCTTTGTGAAGATAAATGAATCCCCCAGGCATGCCCTATTTTTATTCTCTGTTCAATAGCCAGGAGAGGGTTGAGGGAAAAAACTGCCTAATAACTTATTAAGCATGTTGTCCTCAATACAAAGAAAATAATACTTAATTAACAGTAAAGCAAGCCTGAATCTCATCGTTGGACTCTCTATTTTAGCTTGACACTATTATGCAGAAATCGGTCAAATCAAATACATTTTGAAATGTTAATTTTGTAATTGATCATGTAATGTTCTCTTTGTTAATTAGCTTTTTGTGGATTTGAGATGTGCATATCCACTATGACAAAAGTCCCCAAACACTGGGCCAAAAACCGGTACAGTATACTGGTGTACTGGTCTGTGGATCATTTGATACCACAGAAAAGATAAAAAATGTCTTAAATGAATCTGTATGCAGTGTTTAATATGCAGTAGGGTCAGGTGAATTTTATTTTTAATACGGGCATTTTAAGGATTTCAGCATCTTTTAGATCCAAGTTCCAACAGACAAGTATTATTTTGTCGTAGCTATACTGTATGTCATGAAACAAACTGATATATTAAATAATAGATTTGGGCAGATGCAGTTCAGCAGGTAAAGATTGTAGGGTCAGTGGTTCAATCCCTGGTTCCGGCAAACCACTTGTCAAAGTGTCCTTGGGCACTGAACCCCAGTTTGGCCCCAGGGCGCCATCCAAGATGGCAGCCCACTGCTCCCCCCCAAAAGTTCCCTAAAGGAATAAATAAGATACATTAATATTATAAACAACATAAATAAAATAACTGCTGGAACAGTTTCTGTTACGCTAATATTATTCACCTAAACATTACTTTTAAAAGGTTCATATTGACACAGCACCATTACAAAATCAACACCTTTAGAAGTTGTTTTCTACCTACCAGCATATTGTCAGCTGTGATTTTACTCCTTTCAGTGTCCTGTTGTCTTCATTACAGCAGCTACAGACTGTTCAGTTTACTTTTGTTAAAAGTTTTTGTTAATACTCAAATGCACTCCTGTAGTAGCCTGGCAAGTCAGACTATGTATGTGGGTATATAGTCTGGCCATGATCCATTAAAATGACTCATTCATAGGGGCGGGATCAACGGTTGTCAATCAAAATGTCTTCAGATGCTACTGGATAACGCTAAGACCAATCAGAGCCGTTTAGAAACAACCGAAACCAGCTGGTAAATTAAACTTTTACTGTATTCTGTCAGCCAATACATCTTTTTTTCCAAAATAAGAGACTTAAAGGTCTCTATCTGTTCATGTCTTAAAGAAAAGAAAAGCCCAATTCTAAATCATCAAAAGTTGATGACAAAGCCGTTTCAAATGAACACGGTTCCTGAGCTGCTGCCAAGTCAAAGCTCTGCTGTCATCGGCTAATCCCGCCCAACAAACCATTAGAGCGTTGTGATTGGCCCGGTATGAGACTGACTGGACCAATCAATGGGCTGCGGAGGTTCCAATGGAGCGTGGCTAGACTAAAGTCTGCAGATCTCCCTAGAGACCCTTAACACTCAAGTATCCTTTCATTTAAAAAGATCCTCAGGCATTCATTGGATCTACGACAGTTCTCGTGCATCGCGAGCGGAAAAGAATTACAATGGATTGTGAGTCAAACGTTGAGCCCATCTGATTGTCTCGACAGAGAGGAACTTTCTACACTGGTATAATCTCAACCAGGGAGTGAAAAGCCAATCAAGAATGTGTCTGGTGAGCACCCTGCGTTTGGTCATCGTGACCCCCGGGTTCTGTGGCCAAGTCAACCGTTTTCATGATGAACGACAGGTCACAGTGCTGCAAGTCAGTGGAACATAATGTCAGTTTAAATGCTGCCACACAGCTCTCTCCACCAGTGGCAGAGCTCTACAGGGAGCGGAGGTAAAGGCCATTCTGCTATGATTAGGGGTCAAAGGTGTGTGTGTGTGTGTGTGAGTGAGTGAGAGAGAGATAGTGTGAAGCAGATAAATGCCTTCCACAATATTGAGCCCCTCTCTGGGAGATGGTTTCAGTCAAGTTTAAACAGCAGCAGTAAAGAAAAGCTTAAATATGCTCAAATTCAGAGGCATTCTTTTCAGCTAATGCCAGACAAAAAATATATGTAGAACACACCATTCAAATGTATTTACAGCTCTGTACATTAAGAAGGACCATTTCATGAAATTCTTGGTCATAAGTGTTCATGTCTTTTGATATGGCCTGATTAGCCTTCTATTAAAGTAGACCTAGTAATGGCACAAGAGCACTGATCACAACTTTCAAATTCAAGGGATCACTTCACAGAACGGGCCTCGCCTAACTACAACAATAATTAGCTCCTACTGAAGTCGCTATTTCCATTTGCATTTCCTCTTTTTTCCATCATCTGGATTGTTTCCTTTGAGGTTTTTGAATAAATAAACAAGGAGTGCATCAATTAACTTTGTGGAATCATTCATAAATTTGTTGATGATGAATTGATCGTTTAAGTCAGAAATGACAAGAGTTCATGCCGGTGATTGAATGAGGCACAGCCGACTGTTTGTTACAACCCGGCCGTTGGCTTCAGAGCACGGACAGTCTGTTTCTCTGTCTGAACTGGGTGTACCTTTACTTCCTTTGTGTACCAATCAAATTATGTTTTTTTAATTTCTTCACAGGTAAATTTCTCTTTTCGGAGTGTGGGTAGAGGGAGATGTGGGTGGAAACTCGGAGGCGACGCTCAGGGGCATCTCCTCTAAGGGGCAGTCCTGATTGGCATCATGACCACTGTTGGAGTAGGCACTGCGGGAAGGCGGAAGGCGTGAGCGGTGCTCCTCGCCACCCAGCCTGGCGGTTCCGTTAGCCAGGCGTCCCAGACTCCCTCTCTCCTGGTAAGGCACGAAGGTGGAGAGTTTCGGGGGGTTCCTGGTCTTGCGCACGGGGGAGGGATGCCCAGGCATCCAGCAGGCGTCTGAGTGACCCAATTCGCTGCACTCAGTCGTACAGTTTCCGGTCATCGCCACGTCAGGGAGGGAGCGGATATCTGTAGGCAGGTGGGAGGAAAACAACATTTCAGACGGAGCCACTAGAACAATTTTCATCAGAAAAAAGGAAAAAATTGATAAAAAAAATGGCATTTGAGAACAGAAATGGTGTCATCTGAAGCACCCCATGAAACCCCCCTCCTTGAGGTCTTTGCAGCTGTTGCTAAGCAGTCAGCAGCAGTTGCTATGTAGCTGTCGCTATGCACTGTGTAATGAGTGCTACTGTGTGCGTAGTCCACAAGCTGGTGTGGTAGATGCAAGAGACGACGTGCTGTGTCTTTGTCATTTCGAAGTATTCCACAGTAGTTTGTCTGGTGCATTTGTAATATATCATCATATTGTTAATATGTTCAATAGCAATACATTTTTATTTGATGTGGTTTGCATGCTGTGAATTGTACATCAAATATGTATCAACAGACAAAAACACAGAGTGCAACATGCAGAGTTAAAAAGAGAATAGCAGGATCCTTTAGGGAAAAGAAGAAAAAAAGAAAAACATTGCTGAAGGAGTTATTGATTGACAGAGCCGAAATGAGTTCCCTGCCCTTGATTATCATCCATTTTTTATTCAACCCTTCCTAATTAAATAAATGGGTCCACAACCCAGTGACCTCATTTTAACGCGCAAGCGGAGAAAAAAGATCCAAAATAAGTTTCCTTCAGCTATCGCTCAAGTGTATCACACACTCCTGAAAGCAAATACTGCACCAGGGAGCCGATCTATTTGTTCACCAGAAATGTGCAGCTGGCAGCCAACCGACTTGCCAAGCGGTGCACCTGTTGACAAGCTAAACATACAGCGCAGATTAAATGGAAATACCACTCAATTTATCTTTTTTATCCTTTTAGACTCATGCTGGGACAGCCAGATCGATGTCTCAGAGAGGGGGAGACAAGTAAGATCTGTGCGTCTGAGGATGTTACTGACATGTAAAGTTCTGATTGCTGTGATAAACGCATTACTGTAATTCCAGCGGGCTGTCCACACCAGAACGTGTCCATTATGGATGCTCCGTCTTGTTTTGTGGCTACAAGACAGTGTCTGAATGAGAGAAAATGTATTCACAGAAAGGGGAGGCTGTGAGATCCGCACCACAAACACACACATACACACACAATGAACTAAAAGACGATGGTGCAGCCGGATGATGCGACCAAAAGAGATGACGTATCGAAGGCAGTAACAAGAGTTCATAGTTAATAGAGAGAATGCCAGCTTGACGGTAAGCCTGTGAGACATACCATCAGTATTGTACTCATGACCACTGGCAAGATAATTAGCCCACAAAATGTCAGATCACTGAAGGTGGAGAAATTGCATCTGGTTCACCGAGGCTTCAGTCAATCAAAGACAAAGTGAAACAGTGTTAAGACTTTGAACTGCGTTACTATTAAATGAGATGTAATGAAGGATATTTATTTCCATCCCATTGTCCTCTGAGGTTCCTATTTATTCCTCACTGGTAATCCATATACAAATGTCCCATTGTTTACGGTGGTAATAATAATTGGACGGAGAAGAATGCATAGCTTGAGCTATTGTTACAGCTAATCTCATTGTTCCTGTAATCCTAAACAGCTAGATGTTTAGGCATTTTAATACATTTACCTCACAATTGGGCAACGCTCTGCTTTATTTAGGCTTGATTATGCAAATTCTTCTTTTTATCACTGTGCTAATATGCACTGCCAATGAATAATCTATACTTTTATACCACAAATTTCTTGGGTTGACAAGAAGAGGCTGCAAAGCGTGTTTAGATCCTTCTTAAGACCCTTCTCTGGAGGACATTTATACCAGCAGATACAGACCCAGAGCAAAGATAATAATGATGAACCTCATCAATTCAGCCCAGGAACTATTCTCTCTTATTTCTTCAGGCAGAAGATTGAGTTATCTCACAGCTCAGAGAAACAGCGTCTTCACTAAATCTCTTCAACCTGGTTTCTAAGTAAAGTTTGTCAACAATAAATATCTTCCCTGCTGTGGATAGTCTTTTGAACAACCTTTATTTTGAGAAACACATTGAATCTGACCAGATGGGTGAGCTAACAGCACACTGAGGTCTCATGCAAAATCAATTTCTGCTTGGGATTTTAGAGCAGCTGTTATTGTTCATGGAGACTTGACTTTAATCTATTTTAATAATACTAATATAATAATTTTCAAAGTTTTTTTAATTTTCATTAATTAGGCTTATGAATATACTTAACATTCTTTTTTTTAAAATTATTCTTCAACAAATAATTGTTCAACAACAATATTTGCTTCTGTTTATTAGTTCTTATTAATCCCAAATAGGGAGATGTAATTAAAAGCAGACACCAAACATGTCTCAAATCTCAATAACAGTTCATAGAAATTGTTTTTTTTTCATAACCATTTCATTATGTCACATTTTCACTTCAGCAGAAATATTATAGAACTTTTATGTTAAGTGTTACATACGTAACATCTGAAATGCTACACATAACTAGCTTTCTGCTGATTTTCTCCTCCAAGCAAGAGATTTGAATGTAAATTTGCATGTGCTGCAAAATTTAGAGCTGTGTACATACACCACAGGGAAATCTTTAAGATTGAACTTGTTTTAGGATGACAGTAATCCTCTTTGTCACTGGCCCCACTGTAATTAGCTGTTAGCTTGTTAATCAGGTCAGAACTAATCTCTTTTTGTTCCAAACTAAGGATGTTCTACAACAGGTAGGATATAAACTATGCAAAGGTTTTATTTTACACAACCTCACTTATCTAATGATTGTAGATGTTCTTTTTTTGTTGTTGTTTTAACTGAGCCTGAGTAAAATATTTTATACCCCCATGACACTAAATTGCTGTTGAATGACTTGACCAAAAAAATGACTCTGAATCTAACATAGAATAAGAAAACTGAATATGGAGATGCAAAAAAAGACAAAGCAACCAAGACAAGAGATCCATGTATTTTTGTGTGTCTGCATGAGTATCGCTCATGAGTAATTTTTCCAGTTCTGCCAGGAGTTGTCTGAATGCATCATGGCAGAGAAATGGACCAACGCTGCAGAAAATGTTTATAGGAAGAGAGTTGGTGAACGGTTTGAGGAGTATGCTCTTTTAAGCACAAGCATGCAGGCATCTAACCAAAATGGATTTCACACTTGATTAAAACTTCTTCACAGCTTTCAGGAGGTTTCACCGTGAGGCCTTGTGCTAAAGCAACTCTGCACCTATAAATGGGTTCATATCTGTACGGGTTTTTCTTAATTCACTTGCTGAAATTGTGCACATTTGGGTTTTTTGTTGAATAAATTACCAATAAGTGTGCACATGTGATCAAATATCTTACAAGTGCATGGTTTCTACTTTAAATTTTAATCCTGCATTTAAATAAAACAAAAAAAATGAGAAAAGTATTTAAAAAATGAAGGTAAGCACTGACTGCTTGACTGTCAGCTTGGTGACTGACTTCAGGTTGAGTGCATTTTTTAGAGAAGCTAACATGAACTTGTTTTAAAGAAACGCCAAGTAAAAGAAAATATGCTATAAGAAATGACACCCGTGCACCAGTGACAAGAATTCACAGTGCACGCTGCTCCGTCGTTATCAAGGGGCAGAAAATCAGTCATGACAGCTAAATACACAACTAGCATGCCAAAGCCATGTCATTTCCCTCCACTGGTGCCAGAGCACATATCACATGTCATCGAGAGAGAACACAGTTGCGCTCGTGCCAGCAATTTTGTAGGCCATTACCTTGTCGGTTAGGATTTTATCCACATTTCATTTGGTTTTATTTAAAATGAAGCTTTGAGAAATAATCTGTTCTTTACAGACAATTTAACAGCTGAAAAGTCCGTATTCAGCTGCAACCTGCCACGCTGCTGCATGTGATCATTAACATTCTTTAGTGTATGTAATTTCCATTTACACATGTCACCTCACAGCAGTGTGTTTCCCCCCCTAACATTTAATAATAATGAGTCAGTTATTGTGTTGCTCTGACAGCATGTTATGATAGGATGTATCATCCATGAGCACACAAGTTTTTACATTTGCTTGCACTGACCTTTCTGTCACGCTCAAATCCATTTTCACAAAATCGATCAATACTGGTAATTATACTTTTTGTGTCTGCATTCTGCTGTGGCCATTAGCCATCCGTAGTTCTCTTGGAGCGAGATAAAAATAAATAAAAATCCTGTCCACTCTGCAAGTAAAAACAGACGCCCACATGGACGTGAAAGGATCATTTTTGGAATATTTGGTCAGCATGATGAAGCAAATGAGTCAAACTTGAAGGGCCAGCTAAAGGCAACGTTCACTCAACTCTGCTGTACCTGAAATAAATCTGCGTGCACTGTAAAACAAGCTTTTTAGACATTGTATTATTGCATGTTGTTGACGGAGAGCAGAGGCAGACGACGGAGAACAGATGGACTAATCACAGCACTATTATTCTGGCTGACTGTACTTTGAGAGCGTGTGATTTGCTATTTGAAAACCAACTTGATGATTTTCCCCATGCACAGCAGAGATCCTTTTCTTGTTTATTTGGAAATGGATCCACTTCCTTTCACCTTTTGCAAGGGTCAGTATTATCTGCTTCTCTTATCATTAAACTAAAACAAGAAAATTGTAAAACTAGTCATTTCTGCTTTCTTTTGTATCATATCAGCACCTCATATTGGACCTGAGGAAAGCTTCTAAACACACCTTGACTGAAGCGGCACAACATGCGCTCCATGGTTACAGAGTTGGGGTACACACGGAGCTTAACCCGGCGGCTGACAGCTACATGTGAGGGGTGGGTTTGCATGCTGCTTGCATCAGGGTGCCAGTGGGAGGTGTTGAGTGTCTGAGGCAGGCTTCCTCATCGTCTGATCCCCTGCCCACGGGCATGGGGGAAGCTGCCTCTTCCTGAGATTTCACACTGCTCCTCTCTGTTTGATTGCAAATGCTGCCTCTCCCCACCGGCTGCTTTCCAGCGCGCACGCCACACCGCTATGATCGATGGCGAACAAATATGAGAGACCCACGGCAGGATTAACGGGGGAAAACAGCTACGCACATCCATGGAGTGAGCTAGGTGTAAATTTGTTGCACTCTGCAAAGAGGTTCTAAGTAGTAAATTTGTACAAAATCTCCAAGAAACAATGTGCAGGAAGAAAAGCTACCCCTATTTTAGCAGGAAGTAGCATCAGCTGGGTGTAACTGCATTCTATTGTCATCTTCTGTGAAGGAAAAACAACAAGAAACCAGGGTTTTGTATTTGTTTAGCAGTGACATGCCAAGTCTTGTTATTCAAGTACTCTCGGTAAGCACAGTAAGCAGAAGCTACCAAATGCTTTTTTTTTTTTTTTTTCTGTTCCCCTGCGGAGGGGTTCGTTTTTTAACAGAAAGAAACTTGCTACAAGTGCACAAACACAGTGTTGACATGCACATTTTCCTTGTTCATTTTAATGGAAACCCAAAAAAACAATGGAGGTGTTTGTAACCTTAGAAACACACTTTAGCATCCCGTAGCAAATTTAGAATGTGTAGGAAAGTTTGTCACCTATACAGAAAGATAAAAAGCTGCAAATCTTTTTCAGTGCTCTGTATATAATTGGTGTATATTTATCTCTATAACTTGCTGCGTTAAAAGTCCTTTAAATGAAAAAGATTTCTGTACTTTATAAAGAAAATACTGAATATGTCACTTTATCTGTCTAAGACGGGAAGTCTGCGTTTTTTTGGAGGAGCAAAAGGTTAAATGTTTTAGTGAACGCAGTCTAATCAATTCTCAGTTAAGCTATCTGGTGAAGGTGATGGCAGGATAAGAATCGGTTTGAAGTGTCAAAGTCTCCTTCACAGACTCGGCGAGATCTGAATTCTCAGCTTCCTGAGGAGGCGAGCCTCTTGCTGACAAATCCTGATGAGTGGACATGTCGGCGAGAGGCGCATCAGGAAAAAGAGACGCCGTAGCTGCTATACGGTGGGTGCTGCTGCACCTCCTGTCAGATCTCTCGCCATCCACCATTTTGTATAAGACTTCCTTTTATTTGAAGACTGCCTTTTGTATCACTGCATTTGACAAAGCCTTAGCACCTGCTGACAGATCTCGCTATGCACTGGCTCCTCCAATTGAGAAGCTGATATGCAGTGTGATATGTCAACCAACACTGAGGCTTTGTCAAACTGTGACACGTGCGCGAGGCATCTTGAGATAAAAAGAGATCCAAAACACTGGTGGAGAACTGGGAATAAAGCATGCTAAATGATGATATAGCTCCTTTTGTGAGTAATGGAATCGTTTCTCTGCTGGTGTGCGAAGGTGTTTGTTAAATGCATGAGTGGAGAACAGCTCTGTGCCTGCGACCACGGCTACATGTTTGGCTCGCCGGCCAATTACTGACTGGAAATTGCATTCTCAAGCTTCACAACAGAATATTGATTTCAAGCACCTGCCAATGCATTAAAACAAAAAAAAAAAACACTAAACAAATTATTTATTATGAGCATTAAAGATTCAGTGGTATGATTATCACTGTCGAGTCCAGTCCCCCTGTTCCAGGTCCATCCCTTAAATCAAACACTACCAGTTTTGTTTTTGTAGTCGATTAAACGGACTCTAAATAATTTGCTCATTTGCATTTAGCCGTCGCGCTTCAAAGAACATTATGACTTGACCGTATTGTAAAAGTTTAACCCTGCAAAGAAAATCTGCTCTTATTTTTTAATTGTAGCACCTTGGAGGTTCTAAACTGTTTTATTTATTACAAAACCGCTCCAGGAAGTGAGTTAAATGCACACGTTGAGCTTCAGCAGCGTAAGTCAGCCATCAGTGAGTCACTCTAAATTTACAAATTTGCATATTTTCTTCAGGCTAATGCACGTATTTTATTAATGCTATTCGTTTAAATCTTAACTGTGGGCTGTTCCACATTGGAGGAGCAGAGCAGTATCACATAGAGGGGTTCTTGTTAGAACTAAAATGTGCTCTTAGAATAAACATCTTTAATGTATGTGCCAAATATTTTTTAGAAATGTAAAAGATGAAACATGGATGACATCATTATGTTGCTAGATTGTGCTATTTAATACAAAAAAACATTTGAGACTTAATGGGGTGGGAATTACTGCAAAGGCAACTGAGTTTAAGCAGTTTTTTTTTTTTTTACAAAATGTCTTTTCAATCTTATATTTACACTTGCCTGACTAATTAAATTTAGAGCCATTCTGTTCTGCTACCTCCTGTCTGCATTGCTCTTACTACTGAAATAGGAAACCGTGTATTTCCCATTCAGTTCTGTGTGTAATTTAATTACAAATGCTGAAGGAAATGTAAACGGAATCCTTTTGGTGAGGGGTTGTAAGTCGGTGAACGCTACATAGAATGATTTTTTTCCCTACTTTTTATTACCACTGCAAGTCCATTCCAATATTTGCAGAGGTAAGGGAAGAAAAGAGCAGCATGTTATGATTCGCTTTGTGTTGTCCACGAGGTCCTAAAAAATCTCTAATGTAATGATTTTGAGTTTTAGGCCTTAAAAGGTCTAAAATACTTCACATTTTCTAAGTCTTGTTTTACATTTGGAGCACATTCCTGGAGACTGTAAACTAGCACCCCTAGCGCCTGGGTCAATGGCTTCATGTGTTAAATCTGTTTATCATTTCTTATTGATGGTGATTGGGAATGCTGGGATACTCCCCCCATGCTGAAAGTTCCAGCTGGTTTCAAAACAGAAGAAAACCCTGATTCCTAGAAAAGTTTCCTGATGTCAGAAATCTGTACGTTCATTCATTAATAACTTATTCCATCAGTTTCTTCTGTTGTTGTTAAAAATGCACTGACTGCATTTATTTCTTACACGTGTTTGTCTGAAAATGTTTGGTTTATTTATGCTGTGACGAATCTACACGGCCCATGATGCAACGCAGCAGTCTTGTTTCAAGGAATTGACTGGTGGACATCTGGTTGCTCTGCTACTGAATCTAGTTTGTTTTCTTAGTTTAGGGATTTTAAAGCAAAACATCCTTGTTGGATTATTCACTTCCAACTTCGTCATCATGGGAAAGTGAATAATTAGGAAAGTTTAGTTTGAAAATTCAGTAGTCACATCCCCAAATGTTAGGTTTTTAAAATGTATTTTAAAAATCTTGGAAACATAATTTGATAGTTTGAATAAAATAATTCTTGTAAGTCTTTGATTTCAATCATAAAAGTCATAAATTGAACTCATATGAAAGTTGCAGAACCCCTGCACTTAGACTGAGCAGAAAAAAATAAAACGCTGAAAGAAAAACCCTCTAAAAATACTTGTTTGTGAATTTCTTGATGATTTGATTGAAAATCTTGTCAAGATAATTAAACACAACATTTTTTCATCAGCAGCCAACTCATTTTGATTATTGTTTGACATTTACTGGATGAGACACTTGTCTATTTTTGTCTAAGCCCCAAATGATCGTTCTTCCTCTTGACTGAATGTCTTTTTCTGCGTCCTTGCCTTTGAAGCCCTATTTTTTTGCCTATTTCAGACCCTTTTTGTAGCTCTTTCACAGTAGGTGCTCTCAATGGCTTCATGCTAGAGGGTAAAAGATGTTTCATTTTAAAAAAGCTGAAAAAAACATGAGCATTCAGACTTTAATCTGTTAACCTTTGTTGTGTTCAAATTGTTTGGTTCCTTCAAGCAAATTTTCTCAGCAATAACTTTGAGGTGGTATCAAATAGTCTACCAAATATATGGATCTTATCACCTCTGAATCTCTTTTATTAATGCTATTTTCATCAGTAAAATGAAAAAAAAAAGAAAACTCTTCCTTTGACGTGATTTCCATCTCCACTAATCAAATAAATAATTTAACTCCTGAGATTTTCCCAAGAGGATTTTCGTATGCATGACTTTCATGCTCAATATCTTTCACTGACAGATCTCACTGACATACTAAACGGATGCCTTCCATGATTCATTTGTTGTTCTTCCTCCCGTTTCAATCGGGATGTTATCTCGTTGCTAATTCTTCCTTTGATCCCCACGGTCCTGTACTTGAAGCATGGCTAACTTGTGAGAGCTAACTTCTAAGTTAGCTTCTAATTAGCTTAAAACTAAAGGGGATTGGGAAAACATGTTTGTAGCATCATGTTTTTCCATGATTTTAAGGGACAAACAACCTTGTCCATACAGTGATATACATCATGTCCTTCAAAGTTATTAGTGAGATCTGTGTTACTCGATGTTTTGCAGGGAAAGTACATGCATCAGCGCAAGTGATACAAAGAGATGACTGTGGTAAAATACTTTTCAGATTTAGATAATACCACCACAGGAGGTAGATCATTCCTGAGCCCAATATGGACAAATATCAACGTAATCTCACAAAATCCGATCTTTAGAGTCATGTAAGCGGCCCACGCAGCAGCTAAATAACCGCCCCGGAGAGGCGAAGCTTTATTTGCCCATTTATGGCAGATATGAGAGTTGCTGCATGGCTGACAATTCTCTGGAAAAGTCAACACAGCCAAGCAGTCAGATGGAAAGCTTCATTCCAACAATGCTCCGAACAATACAAAAAGGACAATTGAAAATTTTTTATCATTATGGAATATGAAAATTGGCTTTTTTTGTGCAGGAGAAAGGCTACAGGAAAATAACAGGCAGCAATCTTCCTCCGCCTGTGCTGCTCCGCTCGCTTTGGCTTCTGCCAGCTTTTCTGTCAAGGCTTTGATTAGGGAGAAGGAGGAAGCGGCACAAGGGATCAAGAACATCGTAGAGTGTGACATTTTTAACACAAACTGTAAATTTCCGTCTTTAAACATGGAATTAAAAAGTAACCACAGAACACTGGAGGCAGTGGGGGTGGTCATCAAGGCGGCTTTTGAGGCCAGCACGATTCCTGCCTCCTATGGCTTTACTTACTGATCTGCTGCATTCAGTTGCCGTCTTTTAAGGAAGTACGGTCAACATTTATGTTCATTGAGGTTTTTGAAATCCTCCTACGGGAAATCACTTAGCACAATAATGCTTATAGTCTAATATTTCCTCAGACAGAAGTGGAAAAGCAGGAATACTTCAGATATCTGGCCAAGTAAAGGTCACACTTACGCCTTCATGCCATATTCCAGGGAGTTACAGGAACAATGAAACAGCGGCATAAATGTTTCATCACTTGTGCCATATATGGAGAGAAGAAAAGCTTCATTATGAGATGATCAAATACATTTTTAATATGTTTATCTGCAAAATGGGTCATGCACTGACTACACAGTTCTGCAGTTGTCTGGGGAAGGGTCAGTTTACATGTCTGTGCCTTGAAATGTTACATGCTTAGACTTGTTCATAAGAATGGAGCAGCACATCCAGGTGTTTAGCACCTCAGAAAGCTAACACTAAGACCTGATTGTCAAATTTGTGTTATTTGATACAACAAAATATAAAATTAGCAAACTAGTTTATTAGGTTTGTTCTAAAATACCTCTTCACACCATGCAAATTATCTACGACCAAAATACCAACAATCAACAGTATATTTAAAAAATAAAATCGGATATTGGTTTCCTCTTAATTATACTAGATTTCTAGATATTATGATGCATTTCTCACTAATAACATGCCCAAATTTTAACATCAAAATCAAAATTTTAGGTTATGTTTATCATGATTTACTAAGACAGCAGTATTTGACAAATATAAAAGGTAATTTTCCTAAAATAATAAACCGTCTTCAATGGTTCAGTTTTCAGGATGTTTTCCCTTCAATGGTCAAAAAAGTGACTAAAAAGTATTAGGATTGTTTTAAAAAAATTTTAGCTTTTTCCTCAAAACATCAGTACATGAGTTTAGAGAAGAATGGGGTGAAGCTGCAGGGTAATTAAACCGTAAAAGAGAAGTTTGCAGAAGGAAACAAAAACTTTAATAGGAAGTTACAATTTGCAAAGCACAAGGCAGCTTCTTCTCAGCTGTGATTAGGCTCATTGTTTAAATCCTTAGAAAGTCTTTCTTTGAATGTATTTTCAAGCGGATGCATTTAAAGGAGAAGGAAGTGATGTAATACCACTCCTCTATAGATGTTATGTGCACGTGATGCTTGAATAACCTCAATGACGCCCTCTTCAACCCGACCCCCCTGACCGCCAAAACATTGAAGATGGCTGATGCATTAGTTAAAGGACTGAGTCTAACAAGTTGATCATCTATTAAAAACTGTTGGTTCTGAAAAGAATACTTTCTACCTTTAAAATCTATCAGACCTCAGACATTAAACTTGTTTCCTGATACAAATATGGTTCCATTTGGAAAACTCATGCACCGAAACCTAAAGGCATTGAAATGCTGGGATCCCTGAATTGATTCTAACTAGGAGTTTTTCTGTAAGGGAACAATAACTGAAGTTAAATAGACAGGTTTATTCAAACAGTTTTACTTGATTTGTTTTCTTGTTAATGTTTCATGAATGGATGATAACATTGGGTATAATGTTTGGAAGCCCTGTGAGCACAATTGTTAAATCAAATCTTTAGACAACACTTTGGAGTGAACTTTAAAACATTACTTCCTGTGTTTATACAGCTTTTATTCACACAATACTCAAGTCATTATCACGAGGTTGACAGGCGATCAACTTCCTGTTTTCCTGCAATCTGAACAAAAAAATGTTTCTTTTTTCTACCATCACCTTTCAACTCATCAGCAAATCTCTAATATGTGTGGTTTTTAGACATCAGATTGTAAACGGACTGACTAAATTAAAGGTAGGAGTTTTATTTCTCCAGATGATGTGCTGTTTGGTGTATGTATGAAAACAGCTGCTGGAATAAAAAGTCTTCAGGGCACAATTAACAATTCAAAGCAAACTTTTAATTCATGGTCATTTTATCCAAGTTTCATTTGCAGAATAAATACATTATTGTTACCTTGTGGTTGTTGAGCTAAAGTTTTGAACACCATTAAAAAACAAAATGTAAATGTTGTTGTTTTTTTGTTCCAGCAAATGTTCTTAAACGGTGAGTTTAGTTAAATCTTTTAGGGAATGCAGCTGAACTCCAGCTCTGCTCCAGTTTCTAATCATTGTGATTAGGCTCTGCTCCAGTTGTCTATCTACTTTAAGACTTCATCTTTTTCCCACTCAGTTGAACAAGGAGGGATCTTCTGTTATGTCACATGCATAACCTCTATTGCTTTTTGGGATATGGAGAAGAAAATATTTGTGTCAATTTACTGATGTACACATGCATAATGTAACTGGACTGGTAGAGCATCCTGCACCTGGATTTGTTGCATCGTTGCAACACATTTTTCTTTTAGAGTACAACTCTTCTTCTGCTGTTTAGTGGCATTGTTTAGAAAATGCATTTTAATGCTGAGTTAGTAAACATATTAAAGAAATATGCCATGTGTGTTGTTGTTTTTTTATTATTATTTTGCACCAGACTTGTTTTTCTGTCTAGTTTATAAGTGTTTTGTCATTTAAAAACATATTTAAAACATTTTTCAAAACAGGTAGTAAACAAATAATCTCAGTAACTGTCATAGAACAATATCTATGTTTTAGAATGAAAGTCATTGGATTGCACCATATGGTGATTATAGGCTGAATGGTATCAATCTTTGCTGCTCAGGACTCATTAATGACTCAAACTATTGGCAGTGCATCAATTTGCCATAAAAACTGTAAATAGTCAACCTTACTGGCTTGTTGTAAAAAAGTATCCTGTTAATGAAATAAAAAAAATTGAAGGAAATGCACAACTAAAGAAAACATTGGTGTTTTTATTTATTGTTTTACTCCTTTCTTCATAGATAAGATGTCTGTTCTCACTATCTGTTTTCGCAGTGCCTGAGGTTGGCTGTGTATGATGGGTACCTGATCTCTAGGCTAGACAATGTTTCAGTAGACAGCTCATCACAAAAAAGAGACAAGTATTGGAGCCTAGCACATGGCATACCCATCTGAAAGGGAGTGACCCAAGGGGGGAATAAAAAAGAAGAAAGAAAAAAGAAGAAAAGAGCATCTCATTGCTAAAAAAATAGATTGCATGATGATCCACATGTCTGCAGCTTGACACGAGCAGAAGACGGACACAACTTTGCAGTAAAGTCACATGTGCTGCTTAATTAGAGTGAAGATCCCAGAGAAACGTATGGAACCCAGCTCCACCGTCATGCAATAATCTGTCAGAGTTACAGGGCATTCAGCTTGAGAACAAGAATTCTTTTGGGGTAAGTCACAGAAAGCTTTAAAGCTTCCCCCCAAAAAAAATCCAAGAATTGGTGAAGTGATCACACAAAGTGTGGCATTGATCAAAAACTGCAGTCCCAGTGAAAAATGTTTTCTATTCTCTGCAATAGGGCAATAAAATTGCCTGCTATGACACCTTAAATGCATAATACAGTCCTATTCTCAGTCATAAAAAAGCAAGATTAATTCAAGTAATTTTATATTAGGCTTAAGGCAAGCAGATTATTGACTGCGTGATATACCATGTTAATACAAAACTGGAAAATTAGGAATTGATTCTTTCACAAAGAGAAGAAGCCGCTTTACATTTTGTTGTTTAAAAGACATTTTTAGTTTCGCTGGATCTTGTCCGCACAGCGTTTGTTAAGATCCTTGAACTGCAGGGAATTCTGAGACATCTGAGAGAAAGCCTTGAAGACAGAGCAGTTCTACTCCTGTGAGACTCACTGGAAATAAGGAAATGCATGTCAGACCCAAACCGAACAATTCCAGTCCCTCAAGTGCCATCCATCATTGAAGGGCAGAACACTAGTTAGAGGGAGGTTCAGCGACTCGCGCGGTGATGGAGAGATGACCCTTAGGGCCTTCCTGTGAAGCCAGCTCGAGTAGCCCCACCAACTGAGGTTGAAGTGGAACTGGCCCCCAGCCAGACTCCTCTCCCTGATGCACAGCGCTCTACCTGCTCTGCGAATCACATCTGGGGTGAGACTGGGTAAGACCCACTGAGAGGAACAGAGCACTACCTCCTTGTTCTATTTCTGCCTCCGTAATTATCCTTCAACTTTCAACTCCGGATCCCCTGGACCTCCCTTTACACACTCAGCTAAAAAAAATAGCGCCTTCTATGGATATGAGCAGCGCCAGGCTAATAAAGAAATTTTACTCCATGTGTCTTAAGGATCTTGTACTTTCAAGCCCAAATTTATACACACATTACCACCTCCGAACCTGCTGCCTCAGCATCCTGCTGCCAAGACTTACTGGCATGGCAAAACTAGACAGAGTACCATCCAATTTTTTAAGTACAGAGAGCCATCCACTTTTGTTAGAGTAATACATGAGCACATTTAAAGCTTAGGGATACTGGCTTCGGCTCATTCATTCATTTTACAGGCTTAGTGCTAAAACCGGACATGTTCAGCGGCAGCATGGTGTTAAAAGCACTTTTTATGGAAACTAATGTGAGCTTATATGCATGCACTTTTCTTTCTGCCCATAATTCTGAACACTTATCAGGGTTTTTCATCCATGTTATAAACGCTTGGATAGAACACAAGTAGCTTGTGAGGATCTCTAGAAAGGACGCTTACAGCACATTTGTCACCAGGACCTGCTTGAAAATTCTTGGAGCTGAATAATTTTTAGCCTTGCGTTCCTTTCAGTAATATTTAGATGTCTGTTTGAGCGTTATTAATATTTAAGCTAAATTTTGTTCTCTTTTATGGTAAAAGAGGTCAGATTTGAACGATATTCAAATAGGAAAGTGGTCTAAAACATGAATCAAACGTTATTAATCAAACAGAATAAAAAAAATTGGCAAATATTAAGACAGTCTGAATGCCTGGAATAATTTAAAGTAGCAAAAAACATTACTTAATCAGTTACCATAGTGTTCAAGTCAGCTGGACTCAGTGATGAAACTGCAGAGAAATCACTTTAATGTGTAAAAGAAGGTAGAATGAAATGAAAAGCAAGGGAGGTAGACTTATTGGGATAATGGGACTTCTACCCTTGTTCCATTTCAATTTCACATGTAGCTGCAATCTCTGCCACACAAGAATTCAGTTCAATCTGAAAGACAATAAGCCAGCTCCATACTTTGCTGTGGCTAATGGCCTGGGATGTGATAACATGTCACGGGGCCCCCTTTCAAAGGTTTGGCCTGTCTGTTGTCATTGCACAAACACAGTAATGTGTGCGCGGTCCAAGTTTGGGTTGAGTGCCTCGGCCTCATTGTCGCCGATCACACAAGCGAAAGCACATTTTTGATTTCAAATTGGGCGAAGGGAAATGTAGACACATTCAAAAGCGTGACATGTTGGCACATCATCACTGCCACTGGATTCAGCGCATTGTCCCATAAAGTCATTTGTTAAAGGGCTATAGTTTATCGGCATCTATAGTGGCAAAGCCTAATGCAGGTTACTGAGTTTAATTCTGCTCCAGTTATGCTCTTCTACTGACCTATTTACTTTTAAATCAAACTGCAAACCACCAGTTGGTAACAAACAGCAGCCGCTAACTACTGAGCGAGGCATAATGGTGGAACGAGCGTGGGATTAAAAACACATTACCTATGGGGACCACTTGAAAGGACTTCTTTCCAAAGAGGTATTCATAAAACTCCCATTCCCATGACCTGTCCCTTTCTGTTGTGGCAACTTCAGCTCTGAGTAGCAAAGGCCACCATGCAGGTTAAGGCTAACGTAGTGTGTTTCACTCCAAAGGACTAAGAGGCAGGCACACTGACAAGGCAAACTGACCTCTGTTTGAGGAAACCCACACCTCTGCATCAGCATGCAGTACTAGCAACCGGGCAGGGGCCCAAGCTGGCACTCAGAAAAAAAAACAAGACCCATTAGGTTGACATTTTGCCTTTCAGTCTACACAATGTTTTCCTTTAAGTCTTTATTTATCATCATAATTCCTCACGCTTTGTACACATAAACAAGATGTTCACAGGCATCTCGTAATGTTTAATCAGTAACGGTTGAGACTGCCGTACCCTTTCTGACGCCGATATGGCAACGATTGAAAGCGCTGGAATACCCCTGACGAGAGTTCAAACGGCAACAGAAAATATACGACGCTACTAGCATCATCTGCAAGATCTGAAGCAGGAAAATCAGACAGCATTACTAAAGAACCTCATTATCATGCAAATGCCATTTATTCCATTTTATCTCGCCCTTCTCAATAGCCCATATGGCAGTGAGTCCGCTCAGAGGAAGACACAGGGAGACCTCATGCTGGGCAAGCGGCCACATCAAAATTCCTCCATCTGTGGTCAATTGAGTTTGTGTGTGTGGGTTTGAGTGTGTGTGCATGCTAGTACCTGTCTTCAATATACAAATATGAGAGCTAGCTTTCATATCGCAGCCAAGACAACTAACCACTGATCTCTGGGAAAGTGATAATTGTCGAGGTTGGACTGGACATGAGCAAATCGATGCTCAAACTTGTGTCCATAAAAGAAAAAGAGGAAATGCATCATGTTTCTGAGATGAGTGGAGCCATTTGATTTGGAATAAGAGAACATTAAAGAGATATTACAGACATTTTGAACAGTATTTCTCTGCAGACTTATTGTCATACTACACGAAAAGCCTCTGTTTGAAGAAATAGCGCTTCTGCCTGAGAAGACTGATGAGCTAAGTGCTCAAGTGCTGCCAAGAACCAAGTTTATTGCTGTTTTTTTACCACTTCATTCAATGTTGTTTCATAAATCTTTACATCTTCATTGGACTTGACCTCAGGATGCACAGGAAGTGTTTTATTTTGCTGCTAATACTATTAGCTGCTTCATACTAGCCTTTAGCTCATCAGTCTGAATGATGACAGTCTATTTCTCCAAGCAGAGTCCTTTCAAGAAGCTAGCTACAATTATTAGGATGTAATTATGAGTTTACACAGAAACACACTTGAAAGATAGTTGAAATATCCTTCAAAGTAGGCAATTTAGTCATTTGTTTAATAACAGAGATACATAATTAGGAGGCGCCTGCAAGTCATCGATGTATTCTTTCGGATCCTTTATTTATAGAAGCAAAATGACACTAATGCACACTGTCAAGCATGTAGTAGAAATTTATTAGCAACATTACAGAAATTACATCATTATGAGATAATTTTAAAATCTTCTATAGAAAAGGGTCCTGAGTGTCTGACCAATCACATCCATATGTCAAAAATAACAATAAAAAAACATACACACAAAAAATGCATATAAACAATAAAAACCCTCCTTAGACATTTGCAAAATTCAGCATTATAATATACATGTGAGGATTTTTACTTTCTTTTTGGCATAATTTGAAACTTGAATGTGATTGGTCGAAAACTCGGGACCACTTCTTGTTCAAAATGGATTCAAAAGATTGAAACTGTTTGCCTTTTGAAGATCTAGTTACTGAAACAAGCCTGTTGTTTTGCTCCTTGTGATTCCGATGACCTCCTACGCACCTGTTTTGAGTAACAGATATGCAAAGTAGTTTTCGTTCTGAATGCATAATTGATAAAAACAAAAAAAAGTGACAAATCAAATCATGTCAGCTCTAGGAATAAAGATGACTAGGAGCCTTTTGTAACTGATCATGTTCTATTTAACAAACCCACTAAAAAATGTTTTTTTTTTACTCAAGTCTACTGATATCACTAGAAATCAATAGAAACATCTGAGGTACAGCAGATGGACAGTTGAGAGATACTGTTATTTTGTCTGATGTGATCACTGTGCATGACAAATCAAACAACCTGACACCCAACAGACATATAGAATAAGCAAAGCGTGTTGTGTGAAGCAATCAATTTAAAGGGAATTACAGAGCTCAGTGATTATGATCAGAGTCTATTAATGTAAAATAGCACTCCAATCAAAATGATTTAGGGATTTGGGATGTGATGCAATCCCCTCTACTGCAAACAAACACATGCATGCATGCAGTGGTGCACACACAGGCACGTGAGCATGCATTGCATCTGATAAGCTTCATGTTCATGCCAATAGCTTGAAAAATAAGAGTGGAAAATAAACACGGGGAAACTGAAGTGGAGTGCACTCTAACAGCCCGAAGATAAGAATTAGGAAAAGTGGGAGGAGGGAGCAGCTGCTTAGGCACACGAAAAAAGAAACTCCAGAAATTAATTGCTGCAGATCAGGCAGCATCTATGTCATATATCAAAAGATTTTATTACTGTAGTTGGAATATGCTCTTACTTCCAGAGCCAAGAACCATAAGGAATATGTTGATGTCTGCTTCAATGAAGCTGCAAGACCATTATAGGCCACACACAGACACACACACTTTCTTCTGAGCTACCCAGTCCAGGAAACCAAGGTCATATTACATCAGTCTGCAACAATTTTCAAATAGGAGCAAATGCACAACATCTAACACTGAAAGTCTTCTAGAAAAAGATAAACTCATAAGTAATAATAGCATCCAGTAAATAACATCTGAGATCAATAAGCTGATTTAATAATATGAATATTGTAAAGGCCTGACTGCAACAATATCATTTTATTAAACAACTGGGCTACATCGTATCTTTCACTATCGGACCAGCAATCTCTCAAAATGTAGATTCCCTGGTGTCAAAATCTCCCTTATATGACAAAATACACATCCGTGTTGATATTTCTGGGAGCCAGTGATGCAAAAGCTGACAGTCGAGGGTTCATATATTGCGTTTTATCCAACTTTAATGGAGTGACACATCATGCTCACCTCCCCATTTTTTGCTTGTCAGTCATCTTTACTGCAATGAATAAAGCTTTGCGCCGGTACAAGCTGTCACTCTGCCACTCAGACGCTTAAAAAAGACTTCATGTCACGATTCAGGTGGAGCTGGGGAGGAATTCCTGCGTCTCATTTGATTTTTTTTCTATCCCTGTCTAATCTTTCATTTTATGTGGGCTCTCTGTTATCTCGCTAAGGTGGGAATCACATTTTAATTAGACCTATCCCTGCTTTTTTTTTTTTGCACATTATCTCAGCATCTTGTTGTTCTATGTGCTCAACTTGTGGGCTTCTATGTCAGAGGCTCGCGGTCCCTGCTTCTTGTTAGAAGCTTCCGTATCCACCACGCCCCCAACCCCCCCATCTTATGCCACCTCTTCATTCTTTAACTGCTCCATATCCACTCGCAATCTTTCTCTCCTGCTGCTGACAACAAAAAGCTCCTTGTCTCACAAAAAAAAAAACCAATGTTTTACAGATGGGAATAGCACAATAAACAGCCACAACAACAGAAACAAAAGGGGAACGAAAATGCATGGATTTCACATCCTATATTATGTGCATAGACAGCAAAAAAAAAAAGAACAACAAACAAATATGGCCATCCACCAGCTCCTGGGTGACCAACAAGCCTGTATATGAAATGACTAAATCTATTTAATGGGCTGTTTCTGACCCCTAAAGGGCCAGGCGAGAGGCAATATTGGCGAGACTCATCATATTCTGCAAACTCCCTTCCCTGAAGTTTGGTGTCACTAATTGACACAACCACTTCCAATAGAGATGAGCGAACTAACTAATGAGACCCAACCCAGCTGTCAACAAACTATGCATCACGATGCAAGAAGCTACGCTAATAATAGAACGCTGTCATCTGCTGTTATGGCGTGACGATGACACATTTTACCCTTTGATCTTACAACAGGCTTTTATAGCGCTTTCCTTAAAAAAAAGAAAGATTTCTTTGCACTCACAGCACAGTCCCAATGACAATAAATACATCAGTTCTTTTCTTATGTCTCGCACTGTAACAATAGTGTCAATGATGACCTGCAACTTTATCGCTTCCCTAGCCGAGGAGGAACTCTGAAGCTCTTTTAAATTGTGTAATTTATGCATAAAAGGCAATGCCCTGCATGCTGGAGAGGTGCAGCCACATTAAAGCAACAAGGTAATGATATACAGTTATAATGAGAAGGGTGAGATGTTCTTAGGAAGCGCTGAAATACCTGCATGTAAAAATGTCTAGAAAGTGACATTTTTTTGTAACTTTCTTATCACTGAATCACTTATCATAATGTAACAAAACAGATATTGGATTTGGCAGTTTGGGCAGAACTGTTGTGATACACAGTTATAATACTGGTTTTCTGAAAACTTGCTAGGCTCCATATTATTCTACAGATGAATATAATTCAAAATGATTATTTTTGCATCCAAAGATTTAAATCAGATATTTTATTTTACTCCACTCTATCCACATCAGTCAAGTTTGAGATTATTTTATTACATAATTAAAATGCTGAATTTAAAATTGTAAAATTTTGCTGTAAATAACATATTACAGCATAATAAATAAAGAAAATACTCTTATTATTTATATATTAAAAAAGCTTAAATATTTAACATTATGTAAATGTGAAATTTGTCAACATGTTTGGATCTTCTGTTTGACAAACAGTAAATGAAGTGGAAATGATCTAATACAGAGATAGTTTTTAGTGTAATGTATTATAATATTCCATGTGATTTGGTTAAACAGTGGTAAGGGTCTCCAAAAAACCCATAATATTTATTTCAATACTTGTTTATTTCTGAAAGTTTAGGAAATGTGATGTCATGTATGGAAAAATAACATTTTTGTTACAGTTACTCTTCTTCTGCTTCCATTCCGGCAGCTCTATCATTTTCTCAGTAGTGACACCTACTGTTTACATTAGGTACTGCAGAAAGCATCAGCCATGTTTACTGTACTGCATAGACTTCCTATCACTAATGGGTGGTGTCTGTTTTTATAATAGCCTTAAAAAATGACTTTAATGGCAGAAGAAATGACAAAAAGAGCCAAGTAAGCTAGTAGGCCAAAGAAACATGCAATCATAAGACAAGATCACAAGACGTAGATATTACTTTAAACCTTAAAATTCTATGATGGTTTAACAATTATAAAAAAAAAATACACCCCAACCATACTATATGAATTTGTTTGATTTAACTGTTATTCATTAGGCTGTTAGTATTATCCATGCAATGAAAAGTGCTTAAAACAACAGATTAAAACAGATAGGGACGGCTACATAAAGTCTGCACATTAACACAGGCAGGCACAGCATTAATTAATCAAACGTAGGCTCAGATCCTGGTTTAAAAGATTCCTCAGACATTTATTCAGTAGGAATGCAGCAGACGGATTACCTGTCGAACTTTATAGAGTGCATTTAGCAGCACAAGTGTCTCGTATTCAGATGCTTGTGGATTGAGCTTGTGTTGATGTGGTGAAAACTAAAACACCTTTTTCGGTTTGTTAACATTTTTTAGACTCTTCAAGTCTTTGAAAATGTTTATATTGTATGCATATGTCAACTAATTATGAAACTACTATGACGACTTTTCTTGTTCATCTGCTGAGACCATCGTCCATGAAAGGATCACTGTAGAAATGATGGAATCTGCAGATCTAAGCTGCTGTTTTAACTCCAGTTCACCTAAAGGCAAAGAAATGCTCCGAGCAAACACAGTGTTGTCTGCTCAGATGTCGTGGTTCAGATTTATTTAGAGGGCAAATGCTCCATTAGTTGGGCTTTTTTAATTAGCACACTTGTGAGAGAGGGTCATTAAGGATGTCTGACAGAGGACCTGCTGATGAGGGGAATGGAGGCACTGCTTACACCAGTCCCACACACTCACTCACACACACACTCACACGAGCACAAATGTGCTTAAAAACCAATAATATTTCACACAGTCAACGAGTGCAGTAAGTCAACGCCACAGGTGACAAGATGTCTCTGCTCTGAAACGGCCACAGGGTGGAATCTCTCACGAATGTCTCCATCACCAGATCACACACACATGCACACACACACACGTACACACCAATTAGAGACATTTACTTTAAAATACATATTCATACAATCAGACTGGATTGTCAGCATACCGTTTTCTGGGTGTTCTGTTTCTCCAATGCTGCCGTCCGGGGTGGTTCTCTCATAGTGGTCCTCGGGCAGGGTGAGGGGTCCGATACGAGGGCCAGATGACGACTTGCTGCTGGGAGTCTCCGATTCCTCCAAGCCGCTGTCATAGTAGCTGTGCTGAGAGGCATCCTGCAGGTCCTGCACTGGGTTGGTGGTGGAAAAGGTCACTCGACGATGGGGGTGCTGGGAAACAGAGAGATATCAAATGAGCTTTTTCAGCAATACAGCACACTTTCTCCAAGCTACATTTCCCAGTTGTGTGTCGTTTTATGGCTGATGGTTCCCTAGTTGGAATTATTCCACGAAGTTTCCAAAAGTTAGAAAATGATATCAAATATTAAACACTTTTTGAAATATTAAACAACCTTTCCCAATGTTATTTTTCTGAATATTACATATATTATAAATGTGTAAAGAGAATGAGGTTATTTATTTCAGTAATAAGAAATCATTAGCAGCAGGAATGAATGCTCCGTGTGACATTATTAGACCTAGATGAGCTCATAAGAGCCAAACATCTAAACAAGCTAGTTGTACATTTCAGTAAATACAGAAAACAGTCAGTTTGCATGCAGGATACAAGATGTGTGCAAGTGTATACCGTACTGTGCAAAATATTTAAACCACTCTAGATTTCTTTACATTTTAAATCCAAGAAGATTTCCTTCTAATCTTTAAAAATACTCTTGACAAAGCTTTCTAATGTTTTTCGGTCCTTTTCTTAGAATATTTGCAGCTTTCTCACAAATGTCATGTTCATTCTTAAGCACAATATGCTGTCACTGAACAGAAAATGAAGAAAAAAGCAGCCAAAGATCAAATAAACAAACTGAAAGGATTCAAAATTAAAGGAATACTATCTTAAATGAATGCCTATCGCCGTTCATGCCAGTGTTATAAAATAAAGATCATCTCATGTTTTTTTTTATCAAATCTTGAAAATAATGTTAAGTGTGATTTTATGCAATAATGCAACATTTCACACAATTTGTTAGCACCTGGAGCATATAGGGAGATCAGTTTGAATGCATGGGACTTGAACTATGTTATTGCAGTCTTAGTGATTCTTTGCCACACTGAAATTGTAGTTGTAAATTTTCTATATATTGTGCAGCACTATTTTAGATGCACATCCAATAATTATTTTCTGAGAGTTTCATTACGTTACATTCAGTGGTTCATGATGTATTTTGCTAACATGCAAAGAAAGTTGACTCCAACACTCGATGGCAAATTTTTCACATAGGAGGTTTTGCATAAAAAAGTCACAAATCAATACATCTCAAAGCGCTTAACAACAGGTAAAATCAGGGCTAAACATTATTCAGTGGCTCTTGGAGTTTGTGTTAGGGATGACTAATTTTTGCAGCTCAATAGTAGCAAAATTGACTGAGAAGCTAAGGTTTGTTGGCTAATATTAAATAGCTGTTTTGGTCATATTTAATTACAGTTGACCCTAAAAGTTGTAAATGAAGCTAATCGTTACTTTCCAAGTTTTACAAAAATCCATCAAGTGGTCCATGAGATACTTTGCTATCAGACAACACACACACACACACACACACACATAGAAAATACATTATCGCTCTCTTTGAGTCTGTCAACAGTGGTTGATAAAAGATTTTTAAAAATCTGACTCATTTGAGCTGAAAGACACAATGGATGACTCATGACTTCTGCAGAGATTTTCCGTCTTTGACAATAAAACAACTGCTGAACTTTATTTGTATGGTTTTCATTCATAGTATTTACACAAAAGAAACGACACTAAAGATGTTGGTGTAATTAGAAGTAGTAATGCATGAGCTCTATTAAGCCGTTTAGACAAGTTAACAGCATATTAGGTGATTCTTATGTACAAAAATAAAAATGCATACATGAATCGAGATGCAAACACGATAAAACAACCAGCAGCGGGTGTTGCAGGCTGAGTGTATGAAAAAGGAAAAGCTCCTATTGCTGTTATTATAATCATTAGTCAGACAGCAGTTTCATTTTCTAAATCTGTCACAACCAAATGAATTCTGATGACAATGATTGCTGCACTAATCAGTAGCCCCAGTGAGGTCCTTCCTATCACCATATTTTAATATCTCTCCCTGCTTGGTTTTTTCTATGTTCAACCCAGCAAAAAATTGAGACAATATTTCTACGATTTAACAGAAATCCCAAGAGACAACGGAAAAGAAAAGCTAACAAAAAACAAAACAAAACTGGGGACTCACAAGATAGCTTGGGACAGACATTATTTTGCAAACTTTAGAATGTGTTAGAACTGCTTCTGCTGCTTTATGCTGATGTGATTAAAGACTTTTTTTTAAAAAGTAAATGCATGAATAAAAAAATACTGATGAATTCCAGAATTTGATTGCTTGAGGAGAAGCAGAACGGCACGCAGTGAATCATTGGAGATCACACCCTTTATCAAATTAAATGGCTTGTAAATACAGTTAGGAGACCATTAAATTTCCTCATCCAAAGATCAGTTTACTAATGGCTACTTACCACCGATCCACAACAGAAAGATGACTCCTTACAGTGCACGTGCACAGCAGCGTCGCTCCTCACCCCACCCCACCCCTACACATGAGCACCTCTCGTAAAAGTCAGGAAAGCACTGATACAGCAGAACAGGCCTGCCTCTGCCATACTAGTCAGCTCCAATCAATACAACCGGCCTGCACTTTTTACCATTCAACCACTTTTCTAGCAAACAGCAAGGAAAAGGAATGCTTTTAAAGCTTAGCCATCAACACCCTAATATCATCAGTGGACTTCACAATGTTTCCAGAAACCTGTTCATCTTCCCATCATGTTTTTTTTATAGCAATGATGCATCTCTTGGACCTTCAGAAAAATAATGATTATTATAGTTCTGAAGCACTGAAGTGGTTTTCCTCCCAACCTTTCCCACAATACCAGCACTTTGCTATGTCTAGAAATTGCACATGCTATTGAGTAAAAAAGCTGTCTTAGATTTCAGCAACATAAAAGAGAACTCAAGCTATATTTTCAAAGAACACCATTTTTCTAGGCATTAGAAAAGTGACTTTTATGGCTTTTTTCCCCCACAGTTATTTGCATTCAGGGTGTGCAAAAAAAGGAAATGAGTTTGTGATATTGTGGGTTTTTTTCTTTTTTTTTCATTAAACATGCTCTTTGATTGGTTCAAAGACATATAAAGCATGTTCAGCTGTATAAATATGTGCTTATTAGCTCAACAGAACATGAGTTATATAGAGCAGTCTATGCTTTAATAAAATACTTTAGTGCAAACTCGAAACAATGAACAGGAAAACTACCCCCAACACATCAAGCGAAAAAGAGTTCTACTATTGCTTTTTATATGATTTCAAAAACTTTATCCGGTAGACGTTAATAGTTCTGCTAAGTGATCCCCTTTTTGCCGTCAGAAATCCATTCTTCCTCTTATGGATTCAACGAGGTCTTCAGAGGTGATCCATGATGAGAACTTCCTGTTCCACCACATCCTAAAAGTTCTGATCTGGTGCTTGTGGAGGCTGTTGGAGTCCAGTGAACTTATGTATCTAGTTCGAGATGATTTGAGCTTTGTGGACATGGTGGGTAGACACATCCACAAAAATGTAAATTCCAGAGGTGGCAGCTGCTAGATGTTTGAGCTGCAAAAATAGCACAATAAAACATATCTGGGACTTTATGGTGTACCTCAGTGTACATGTTCTAAACATTTTATTTTCCACTCAGAACTGAAATGTGAATTGAAAGAGGAAAAGGTGACACTTTGTCCCTGCAGACTGTTGAAGCCATAAACTCAAAACCAGGATGTTTGAAATAGGGAGTCATTTTCTCCAACGTCTTCGCCTGAAACCATTTTTTTCCAACAACAAAAACAAAAGGGCAAATAAACATCATTGACTCTATTCTTCACCAAATGAAAGTAGAGCTTCATGAATCAGATGGATCAAGACTACATTCTAAACCCACTCACAGATTTAAACTGCATGCATGTGGTTTTATTAATAATTTAACAATCATTTAATCAAATAACTTTTGTGCATTCTATTATAGAATATGAGGTTCAGAGGAAAGCCATTAAATCAACATGAATCTTTTGGGAGAACTAGTTCAACTTTGACCAGATTTGCAAAAATCTTATTGTGGCTCATATGACTGTTATTTAAAAACACTGATCACTGATGGTGATTTAAAGATTTTTTTAAAAGCGGCTAAATGAGCTGCTATGATTGTTGAGACTGGGATTGTAGCCTCAGTAGGCAGTTCTTAGTTGACAGCACTGGTATCTGGTGAGGTTCTCTGCCACTGTAGTCCATCTGCTTTAAGGTCCAACATGCTGTGGGTTCAAAGATGGTGTTTAGCAGCCCTTGGTCCTAACAGGTGGTTATTTAAAATATTATTGACAATTTATTTTCTGGAACCAGATTGCCCAATTCCCTCTGACCTCTAACATCTACATTTTTATCTCACAGCTGATGCTTACTGGAGATTTTCTTTCATGGACTCTTCTCTGTAAATCCTAGAGATGGTTGTGGGTCAAATTCAAAGTAGAATACTCAGACTGTCCCCAACAAGCATGCTGCATTCAAAGTCCCTTAAATCTTTGTTCTTCTCCATTCTGATGCCCAGTTTGAACTTGAGCAAACTGTCTTCACTACTTCTAGATACCTAAACGCATCGAGTTGCTGCCATGCAAACTATTTGCGATAACAACCAATTAAACAATTTGACTAATGAAGCTGCTGAGTGTAAATTCATGAAATGATCATTTGTCTCTTTGGCTCCAACTATGTGAATGAGAGGGGGCATTTAGTTGTCCAAATATGGATTCTTGCTTAAACTTCTCCTCGAGGCATGACTCCAGAGAGTCAGCATGTTACGATAACTAGCTGAAGCTGCAGAGATGGGAAATAGATTCTCCCTTTTATTCAGTGCAAGTAAAAAAAAAAATCCTTTGCCAGACCTAAGGGGGCTGCAGGGATGCAACAAGACGGAAGGATGGAAGGCGAGGCTGAGCAGGATTGGGGGAGTTGGTCAGGCAGACATAGATGGCGCTTTGGCTGGAGGGGACAAGCAGAAGGATTAGATTCTGGGAGACTGGAGGCGGGAGAATGGGATACTTTGAGCATTGTTGTAGGAGTAAGAAGCTACGGGGCTGAGAATGGAAGAAGAGACATTAATAGTGACATCTGAATTCATAACCCCATTTAAATTGGGCTAAAATGACCTCATTTATAATAAAGCAATCCCGAAGCAGATGGAAAGATACAGCAGGATTGTGTCTTTGCAAGAGGAACAAGACACATTTTAATGCTGTAATAAATAGCAGAAATCCACTGCCAACCTAGAGCCCTGTTTCCTTTTTTTTTCTCCTCAGCAAGACTGCCAAAAATATTATCTACAACTCACTGCCACAAAGTCATTTCAAGCCTATTGATATTCAGTTAGAAACTGAAGCTGAAAATTAGATAACAATTATTTATTATTTTATTTCATTACCGCATGCATAACACAATGGTCAAGTTAAAAATGAAATGAGACAGAGGACACCACTTAGTTAACACTTCACACTATGGAAAAACCATCGCTGCTTTACTGCTTTAAGAACAGAGGAACATAAAATTCTCATTTCAAGCATAATATAATTTCTGGGTTAATAATTCAGCAAATTTAATTTAGTTGCTTTGCAAGACTTGCAGATAAAAACACAAACTATAATGGATATTAAATTGGTCCTTAGTTCCTTCACAGTTCAAAACAAGTGTTTTAGCAGCAAAACGTATAAAAGCTTTAGTTAGAAATATGAAGAAGGAAGGGTGCAGCGCTTAGAAAAATGAACTTTTAGATTTGTCTCATTTCTGTGATATGTTGAAGCACTGAATGTCTAGTCTGTCGTGCAGCAGGCCTGTAACTCCAAAAAGTAAAAACATGACATTTTAAAAGACATTTCTTCAGACTCTGGTAATATGAGGTGCTAAAACAGATTTTTTTCCCCATTTTACTGCAAACTGTTTGTCTCTCGTCTTACTGTCAGAGCATAATCAAAGCTTCAGCTAATTTAACAAAAGGTTATTTCTATCAAAATGACCAAGTTTCCTTTTAAAGGCCACGTCTACCTGAAGCTCACTCTTAATTGGTGGGATGTGCTGAGGGTTTTGCTCGT
Source organism: Callopanchax toddi (assembly GCA_006937965.1). Lineage (NCBI taxonomy): Eukaryota > Metazoa > Chordata > Actinopteri > Cyprinodontiformes > Nothobranchiidae > Callopanchax > Callopanchax toddi. The sequence goes on along the minus strand of SSNR01000044.1, from coordinate 2,215,615 downwards.
AATCGCAACTTTCTTGTAAGGTTTCACGAAAAAGTTTTGGGTTTCTGTTCGTCTCATTTCCGGGTTTAACTCTTTATCTGCAGCTTCATTTTTCTTGTTTTATTTGTTTGGCTTTTTATCCATATGTGTTCAGTTTCTGGCCCCATTATCTACATGTCATGTTGTCCACTGACTAAACCACTCCACACACAGGATGAAGACCTCACTGTGATGTAAAACAATCAACCAGGATGGGCTTTGCAGGACCTTGGCGAGGTCTTTATGCAAGTATCAGTAATGCAGTGTGCTCCTATGTATGAGAGTAATAGCATGGCAAGGTTTTTGAGCATGCACAAAACCTCTGTAGCAAGGCGGTGTTGGTTTATGATCATTGTGGCCGTGCATTGTGATGCTTGTTTTTAGGTAGCAACAAGGATATCCATATCTTTGTTTCTAGAGACTTGTTTTGAGTGATGTCATGTTTTAATTAAAGATAAAAAACTAATAGAATACCACCTAAAAATGGCCAAAATATCCCTTTAAATACATAGGCTTACTAACTTTCACACCAGTTTTTATTCGTTTTTAAAAATATTCGCCATTGCCCTTTTATTTTGAAAAGTTTACACTTGGAGCCAGTATGATGTGCTTGAACTAATCTTTTTGGCTTTTTAGTTTTACATTATTGTTGAGTTTATGATGGTACCTAGCTTGTTGTTTGCCTGGTAAACAGCAAATACCAGAAGAAAGATCCCTAAATGCACCACATGAAACCGCAAGGAAATAAAACAAAATTTAAATGAATACAAGCAAACGCTACAAGGAATAAGGGATGACAATACAAGGATCTGACATATGGACAAGATAAAAACGGGGCTATAAATACACTGAGGGTAATGAGACATGAGGGACGGGTGTGAAAATTAGAAATCAGGATCACGTGAGTGAGAAGAACAAAATAAGAAAAAGTAAAACAAAATAAAACTGTAAGTGATATAAACATGTAAAATATTAAGAGAAATAATCGAAATTGAACTCAAACAGAACCCAAAAATATTCACACTGTGACAAAACGTTTCTTAAAGCTGTAGTGACAGAAAAAGGAGGAAAAGTGTGTCTCTGTGTGGGCAGTGAAATACATGACAGCCTCAATATTATCGTCTAAAACGCTCTTCTACAATTCTACATGACAGAATGTAAAACTGCAAGGTCCTTTTATTTGGATGGCAAATACAGCAAAGAAAAATGTGCATGTGGTGAAGAATATTACTAAGTTGAGTGTGCTCATTTTGAACAGAGCTGCACATGTCCAGATTGATCAAATCTACAAGGACAGACATGGGTTCATATCAACCTCCACATAAACCAACATGAAGTCATTGCCTAGACAGAATATATATTCAGTTTGGTGAATTATCAAAGCTCAAAGGCTTCCGTTTGAGATTTTATCAGACACAGAAATAATAAAATACTATGTTATTTTATGACTTTAAACTAAAATTGCAGGTTGATGAGTCAAACACATAGTGCTAATTCATGTGAGATAATTCATTTTTGGGTAATTTTAAGATTTAAAATACTTTTTTTTCCACATATATATGAGAATAAATGATTCCTCGACAAAATAAATTAATGCCAAATATTTCTGGAGAGTTGATTTTCCAGGCATTCTGTAAAGAAATGCATTTGGCGAAACTCTGCGCCGAAGCAGGCAGGATAACATCTTGGTGACTAGCATTTCTCTTACAACTGCTGATTTGCACAACTAATCCCTGTTGGGATAGCAGGTTTCCAACTACTGCCACGCTCTCAAGTTGCACTGAGTTTCCTCTTCATTCAGGCTGCCATGGAGTTATCTGAGCCCTCTCTGCCATCAGGTGCCCTGTCACCCAGCCAAGCCTCACTGATTAGCAGCGTAGCTGTACAGCCCTGCTGGAACTTGTGCAGATGGAGCGAGCTCTTCCATCTTGTCGGCCACTTTTGAGTAATCATCAAGAGAGATGTGTGTTATGTTTGAGTCTGTCTTGTGCTTGTGTTTACTTGATCTGCAAGTTAAAATTTGCTAATTGAGATAGGTATTACTATTTATAAGAATAATCTATAATAGTTATGTAATAATATTCTATTTAACTTTACATTTAAAGCGTGAAGAAATATCCAAGCCTGGAGGCATGAAGTCAAAGTGGTTTTGGGTTTATGCTCTGATTGCATCGTTTTTAACGCTTTTCTTGCTGCTTGCTAAAACATATCTGCATCAGAGTCAACTATTGCATCATCTCTTTGAATTAATCTTTAATTAAATCTTTCAAATAATCCTTTTAATCAGTCTAGTAAATCCATATTTTTGCATGTGCTACATTGGTGTACAGTAGTGAATTAAATCCTACTTGCACCAAACGATTAAATCTAAATTTAACATTCATTTCCTGAACTGGGTTTAAAAAAAAAACAAAGGTTGTTATGTTGAGTGAAATCTGTTGTTCATTTCAGCTACCAACGCATTTGTTTACAGGTAACAGTGACAGCAAATGTTTTCACTTACATTTTTTATTACACAGATGAGTTGTTGATGCCAAGTCTCGGTGGCCAGTAAAACGTGTTGGATACAAAGGTTTCCACTTAGAGAAATAAAGCCAAATGAGAGCTTGAATTTCAGAACTCTGCAGAGGATCCAGTAAAAACACAACTCCATTGCTTTGAAGCTATGTCAAAACATCTCAGTTTTTTAAATGTTGGTTTATGACTTTATAAAGACTAATTAATATTTTACCAATAACTTTGACATCCATTTGCAAACACATTAAAAATCATTAATAAGTTATAAAACACTGCTCATGCAATGGGTCATGGTCAATATTTGGCAAAAACCAGACCATTATTTTTGGGTATATTTCACACATTTTTCAGCTTTCTAGGGTTTTTCTATAGTTTTTCTTTTTTCAACAGGGGTGTAAGGGAGCAGCACATGGCTACAATTCCACAATGATCTAATTTTGTCCAGCTAGCACAGGAAGTTGAAGCAGAAACTTTTCAAAAACTGTTTTTATGCAGAGATTTTAATAATTGAAGACCTAGCAAAAAAATATGTAGACAAGTAAAAATCTTGAAACCCAATTTCATCAACTAAGCCTTTTTGCTTTTTTTAAATTTACACTTCCAGGTACTTAGGACCACAAACCCTCACCGACTTTTGTTAAAAAACCTGTGTAGCCATTCATAAAAATTGACTAAAAACAGCAGGATGAAAACATGACCCATATTCTGTTCTTGTTACTGAAATTAGACTGAAATTGATTTTTAAAGAATAAGAAACAAAACAACTGATGTCACAAATCCAGGGGACTGGATTTCATCCATTAACTTAGTCAAATGTATGAGTTTCAGTTCACTTTTTTATTTTAAAAAATGTACATTTTCTTTATGAATAGCAAAGTGCAACTGCAATATTAGCTATTTATTAATAATCAGTAAGAGTTAAAGGTGGTACCAAATGAATTTGAATGAGATCACTGAGACAGTTCAGGCTTTTTCTCCTTCGGTCATATAGAGCTCAGGGTAGTGCTCCCCTCCTCTCAGTCAGTCAGTCATGGCCAAAAGGGGAATTCCTCTAAACTTGTTTTTTCATTAAAACCAGACAACATCAGCTGTGTGCACTTCTTTCTTTTTCTCTCCTGGTTGTGATTAAAACGGTCATGGCTTGTCTACCAGAGGAGTGGCACCCTGTTTAGGGTATTGCTGCTTTAAAATGTTAGCAACAAGCTATGAAAGTGTATCAGTCTCACTACAGAGGCTAATAACCTGTCAAATTTGGATCAGGAAAAAAATAAACATCACAGAGCATTATGGGAATCTGAGTCATGCTGGTAGCTTAGAGGTTGCTTTTACAAGAAATGTTGACCTAAATGGACGTGTACAGATTTATACCAGAAACAATGCTAGAGACAAATTGTCTTTGGAGGCCAGGAGTTTGTTATTCAGAGAAAAGAAAACATGAATTTGTAATTTATTTAGTCTATATAATTTCCAAATGAATCATGAATATCAACCTGGTACTGCTGTATTTTTTTGTGTGGTGTTTAAATTAAAATCTTTCTCTTTTCTTTTTACCAAATAGATTTGTTCAAGAGTCTTACCGCTTGTTGCATGTGTAACATAGCTTAACATTTTTATTTAAACATTTTTATTTTAAAATATATATAAAAACTACCATACACATGCTATTTTGGCTATAAACTAATCCACCCAGTGGTTACTGATGTCTCATACTGGCCACAGCCTCTGTTGTCCCTTGCTATCTTTGTTAGCTCATCAACCTAGCTTCCTTGTGCCTGGCGCTAGGCAGTAGGCAGAGAAAACTGTTGTGTTTTTTTTTCTTGCAGTACTTTGTACCACAGTGTACTTTTACACATTCAAAACCAGCAAAAAATGTAAATCTGGAGAATAGTCAAGGGCAGAACCATGGCTGAACCTAACACTTCAGCTAACAGAGGTGCGTAGCCACCATGCAGTCCAGGAGTACTTTATTGTACCTAATCTATAAAATCTAGCTAATACAATTATCCTTGTGGCTTCAAAATTAGCAGAAAGAAAAAAAAGCATTAATGCTGTAACTCTAAATCTGTATATCTGGAGCTTATTTCTAGATTTTTGTTTGGGCCTTCCATCTTTTTGTATTTATCTTACTGTTCTAGTGATTTAGCCAAGACTCATTTAAATGTAATCTATATGAAATAAATAAAAACATCAACAGTTGATGACCAATATATTTCCCAATTGTTCTGTTATTAAAACTTTATATGACCAATATTATAGTAATATGTTGTCGTAATGTTTTTCTTTGTAAGAAGAAACAAACGAATCATCATCCATTAAATGTTTCTATTCTGTGAACGTTTTCATGTTGGTAGAATTCCATGCCGACCCATGCCTTGTTGCTTCACTGGCTACATCTTGAGCACAATTTGAAGGAGGAAATTACAGCCTCAGTAGTAACAATCAAAAAGCATTGTCTCCTCTCCTAATTACAGTATTAGTGAGGCTTCATGGTGGGCTATATGTTTCCTACGGAAACAGATGGATAAAGATGAAACCGTGTAAAAACAGATGCCTATTGTATTGTTCTGGCAAAACCTCAACTTTTCAGGCTGGACTTGACTCATGAGGTCCTGTTTATCAATACTGAGTTTATGTATATGGTATGTGTACTGGTGCTGGAGGCCCCGACTTGTTTTTTTTTCTCACTGATTCACAGTTGTGTGTCTCTCTCTGATATTATGAAATGGGTTTTCTGCCCATGTTAAAGGAAACGGCTGATGTCTCAGTGCCCCTGTGATATGAAAAATTCAATTTAAAAGGATGAGAGAAAGAATGGTGCACGGCCTATTTTCATTCCCTCACACTGAAAGATATGAGAATGATGTTCTATTGTGCGGAGGAAATGATGCCAATCGTACTGCAGAGAAATTCCTTCATAATTCAATTCAATTTCTCCTAAATCCCAATGGCAAGCTCCTCTGCCAAAGAGAGGCAGAACGACAAAGACAAAGAGGGAGGGTTGGAGATGGGAGGCAGAAGAAGAAGCCCCACAATTTGAGACAGAGACAATAGAGAATCGGGGGGTGGAATCACAGAGCAGCCACACTCAAAGAAAGGTAAGAGATGGAGTGAAGTGGAGAAGAAAAAAGTGGTTGGTAAATACTAATTTTGATCACAGTAGCATTTCGCGTTTACCCAACAAATTTTCTCTAATTACCTCTCTGCAGCATCTGACAGAAGCGGAGAAAAAAAACATGGCTGAGATCTAAGACAAGCTGGAAACTTTAATAAAATGTTTAAGCTGCAACAAGAATCACTTTCAATCGGCGCAAATTCTGGTCTGGGAGGGTCCGCCCCGCTGTGCGACTCAGTATTTCTATTCAGTTAAAGTGTTTGTGAGTACATCCTGGCTCTGGCATTTTGGCGTGTATGCAGGAATCAATGAGCTGCTGCCTCTGAAGGCACAGAAAAAATGAGCTGCACCAACAAATATGACAATGAAGAAGTGCACCTCTCAGTGTACGCAGCAAGCATAAAACCATAAAGACTAAAGCAGTTGCGAAGGAAATTCATATGGAACTGTTTTTATTTCCCATATCACCATTATGTCCTCCATTCTTATCCCATCTACTGCTCCCTCTCTTTTTGCACACACGCGCACACACACACACACACACACACACACACACAGTTGTTTTTGTAGGTGCAATAGCTCCGAGGCAAGCAGCGTGGAATTGGAGTCTTCAAAGAGTCTTGGATTATCAAAGAGACACAGCTACCAGAAAACTAGGGGACACGCTGGAGAGGGGGAGGAGGGAGGAACATAAGCGGGAGGTGAGGAGGAGAGGGGGGAAGAGCACAGGAGTCAGCGTGGGTTTGGGTGGAGGATGAAGTGATCAGACAGGGGAGGGGTGGGGGTGAAGGGTGGATAAAGACCAGCAGTCCTTTTGTTCACGTACTGTAAATGGAGAAAAGGCTGGAATGAATGCATTAAAAAACAATCGCGCAGCCCTTAATAATCTTGATAGGCAAGACTGGATTTACATTCTTCACTGTCTGCGCCCGTTCAGGAGCATTCTCTCTTTTCCTTTAACCCTGAGAATTTCATTTCAATGGGAGCACTGGCCTTGAAATACCATAATGTTGTCACAGTAAAACCGCTGCAGCAAGACCTACCAAGTGTGAACACAGCTGCCACATCTAATGACAAATCTGACTGTTCATGCAATTCCGTGAGACAGGATGTGGGAGTGTTGGGGTGAATGCATCACCCTTCGACAAAAAGCTCTCCGTCAGCCCCTCTGTCCCATGATGAGTTATGGATGTCTTTTTTCCCCTGTTTCTCCTTCCCCATTATAAGAACACTTCTCACCATAAGAGCACATTTCAAGGCAGTGTATAAAATGATTCTGGTTGGTTCACTGCAGTCTGCTTCAGGGCATTCTCCAGCAATGATCCTGTCCCACCGCCACAGCTACCTCTCTTAAACCTCCCACCTTCCCTGACCTGGTTTGAACCAAATTATGTTCCTTTAGCCTCTGATGAGAGTATTAAAAAAAGAAGCTTTCATCACGTAATGACAAAAAGCAAAAAAGTAATCTTCCCAGCATAAGTCCTGTTTGCAAACTGGGAACTTGTGTGAAGAAAAATGTTCCCCCTTCCTGCACTCATGGTAATATTGAGGCATGCCAACACTGCACTGGTGGTGCAGTCATTTGTTCTGACAAAGGAGGAGGAGTGCAGCGGAGTCACGTCTATACGGAATAAAGCGTTGAACACCATACAAGCCACGCAAGGAGAGGCTCTGTGCTGTTTTAAAATAGGTAATATTATCTGTTTCTCTTAGTTCTATTAGTGTGTTAAAAAGCTTTTTTTTAAAATATGCATGACAAGTTTAGCTAAGTTTCCATGCTCTAAGGTCCACACAGAGAGTCTCACCTCACTTTGAAGTCATTTCATCTCTTTTCCATAACACAATGAGACAGTGCATAAAGTTTGACTATTTGCCAGTCTAGCACAACTTAAAGCTAAATTACCATTTGTGAGTCAAAAAGGACTTTTGGTGGGTCTGGTGGTCTTAAAGAGACAGATGCTAATAAATGCCTTTTTAACAAAGTGCAGCAAAAAATGGGAAAGAAAAAAAATCATGGAGTTGTTGTTTGGGTTTAATCTTGAAAATATGTTTTGAGCAACATCACATGAATTTTCAAACATTAGTGTTGCGAATGACTCTCAGTTACCAGCACACCACCATTTAGCCCAATATCTGTCATACTAAGTTATAATTATTTATGTGCTTGGTAAAATCCATTAGCTGCAGTGGCCATCTTGAATTGGGTTATTTCCAAAAAAAGTTGTTGATGTACATCTAACAAAGTCTGTCTGAGCATCTTCAAGGTGGGTTGATTCCAACCGTTCCACATGTTAGACCAATATTTGTAAAACTGACTAAAAAATAGCCATTTTTGTGTAGGTTAGGGTTGATTTGGTAGCCATCTTGAATCAGGTTGACTTAAAACATTAATACATTTTAGATGCAACTCCAATGATTAACTTCACAGTCAAACAGGGCTGAATCAAATAGTTAAAACCTGAATTTGAAGCAAAAATGAAAACTGTGTAGTGCCTAAAGTATGAGTTGGAAATGACCTTAAGTTCCATCCATTTTACCCCAAGGGAAAAACCCTGCGCAGGAAACATTCATTCCCATGACACCAGTTTAGCTTTTAGCTCAGTATGTGTAAAACTGAGTAACTGTTATTTATTTTTTTTTAGCAGTTCCTTTTGATAATTTGCTGAAACTACAGACAAATAAACACAGGCAACAATATTATTGTCCTCCTTTTGGCAGCAGGCAGTTCATTTATTCTGAAAGAAACCCACAATCAGAGTTAACCTGCGTAACCTGAACTTTTAATGGTATTTATTATCTATGGCAGGTTTTCCTATAAAAACTGAAATTCTATAAGAGTCATGATTCTGTATAAAATACCAAGCGCTATTTATATCATTTTAATTACAGTGGCTGTATGGCAGAGACTTTCTTTGAGCTTTGATTGTTTCTTTAAATAAAATAATCCTTTTGTTTGTGCCTTTTGTCACATACACTATGTAACAAACATGTGTTTGAGCTTGTTTACTTGAGCTTTTGTGGGTGTAATGTGTAAACTGCTATATGTGCATAATGTTCAAATTTAGTCAGAGCTAATTTGTCAAGTACATAACGACATGATGAAAACAGATGACGAGATGGAGAGACAGAACAGTAATATTCATTGTAGTCAGGAGAGATTTGGAGGCAGGGGGATCAGCTTTGAGGAAGCCAGAAAGAAGGATCAGTGGGACAACTTAATAGAGAAGGACACAGAATTAAAATCCTGATTGGTTTTGGGCTTAGAAGGTGAAGTCTTTCCACTAACACTCTCATTGTCTTAAACCATGTGGACTTCATATGCTAATGTTAATCAGCTAATAGGGCAAAAGGCAATTTTTCAGGGCTGGGGGTTTGAAGGAAAAAGTGCCATTAGAGATTCTGGGAATGAATCCATGCCCGGAGCACATAAAAAGGTTGATGGGTTGAACTGGAAGACACAATGCACAAAAGCATCAGGAGAACATAAAGACGGAACAGGACTGCAGGGGCTAATACTCATCATGTATGAACAAACGTTACACTGTTGACCGTTTAACCTTGGATATTTAAGACTGTTTGATTGAATTCCGTTGCATCTAGACACCTGATTGTTGAAACTTGTGTCTTATTCATCTGTGTGCTTGTTATTTCTATAAATTTCCACCATAAACCTTTCCACTGATCTAGACTATAGCATTGGGTTTAGAAGCCAAAGTACATTTCCATCCTAAATAATATCCAGAGACCACAACAGCAGGTGCATTTAGAAGGGAATTGATGGGAATTAGAGTGGCTACATTGTACTCTGGAAGCAGACCAACTGGGTACACGATTAGTGAAAAGCAGAAAAGGCTTTAACAACCAACACTATTTCAAAAAGACAGGCTCATTTTTGTTCTCATTAGAGTAAAGAGCAGACTGAGGTTCTTGCAGAAAGTTGTTTTAGCTTGGTTTGCCTTAGTGTACAAATAGCATGCTCTATGATGGACACCACCCATCCCTCGTTACTTCAGGCAGAGGACAGAGCACTGATTGATCCTGAACTCTGACCTTAAAGCTGTGCTCTGCACTTTCTTTACAGGTTTTAGATGTTTTTGAAAGACGTCATGTGATTTATTTATGTAGGCTAACCCATGTAGCACAATTCTTTCTCTGTTATGCTGTTGAATGCCAATAATAAATGAATGTGAAGCTAAGGTGCAATGGACCTGGGAAGCAGAAACAGAACAAAGACAGCGTTAGCAGTTTGTATCATATGTAGCGAAAGTCATCGCTTCTCACGAAGACGTTGATTTTAATGAATGCAGAACTTTGGTTTCAGCTTGAAACCTGCCAACATCTCACCTCGCCAGGATATTTTTGGAGACATATATTTGCACCGTGTGACTCTGCACCTCTGAAACAAGAACATCACTTTCTCTTTTGTGAGAAACATTCAAGTCTTCCACCGCCTAAGAGTTCACTGCTTCTTATGGGAGATTGAGAGTAAAATTATCCCATTTTTATTTCTAATTATGCCTCTATTAGTGTACTGCTGGTAAAAAAAAAAAGAAAAAAAAGAAAGTGTGTTGTTTGTATCGTTGGTTAATGTTACAAACTTTAGCAAGCATCGATGTTGGATCTTTAAAACAGAGTTTCTAAACCTCCGTGCTTAAGGCAAGGGAAAACATATTTTTACATAACTGTCAGAACTTGGCCCCAAAAGTTTGCCAGCTCACATCTGGTCATACTTTATAATGATCCTGAGCAGGAGCTTTGGCAGCTTTTCAAATTGCACTGACTGTGTGTGTTTGGCCTTTGGGTTCAGAGCCTTCTAATGGTCAACTCTTAACTGTTTTGCTTACATGAACAAATGTCACAAGGGCAAGTTGCAGATTTAATCTCAAGAGCTGTGCTGCTAAACAAAACCTAATTAAAAAAGCAAACAAATACGAAGCAAGGGGAAAGAAGCCAGTGGACCTGTTTTCTTACAGTAATTGTGAGGATGCTACTGACATAAGTATATTTAGCTTAGAGTACCAAAGGTTATTGACTAGATCACGGCTTCCTCTGACATAGATTATGACTAAAACTCCACACTTTACAATGCAGTTTCTGTTTGCCTAACCTTGCAAGCGGTTGCTTCAAGTTCTGAGAAACTAATCAATATTTAGTGTTTTTAAGCCCAGAGCAGAAGTTGCACAGTCACCACACCTTAATAGCTGCCTGTGGGCTAGTATACACTTTGTCAGTGTATTCATGTCAGCAAGGAAGGGGAAGCTCAATTACGCAAGGTTTATGTTTATAACCTGCTTGATACTTACTTTAGGCACACACTGTAAATTGTAGATCGGCTGTAAGGTTACCACACACATCTGATTTCTCAATTTCTTCATAACAAACCAAGCTGCAAAGTTCACATCTTCCAAAGCGTCTCTCTGGAAGAAATATCAGGAGTTGATAATGCCAGAGGGGAGAGATAAACAGAAAAGAGGATGGGCTGATGGAGAAGTAAAGAATCAGACATGAGAGAAATTAATCCTCAATATCCACTCCCTGCTGGGGAACCTTATTGGCTCTCAAACTTTCCATCCTCAGAGTTAATATCTCTGCTGCAGCAGCATCTGGCTGCAAAGTGTGCATATACTTCCTATTGTTTGAACTAGAGCACGGTTGGATATGAAAAAAGCAGCTTTCAATCATGCTTAAAACTCATGCTAATATGTGCACAAGAGTGTGCAATTGGGCACTTATAAATGCATGTACATGGACATGCATGCTCTGCTATTATTAGCCCCTCTCATGGTTTTGCTCATCTCGGTTTGTCACCTCACACCCGGAATGTTCCAATTGGCAATACAATCAAGGACTGGATGATTTCGGAAGTGTGTCTGCATCTCATCTTTGCACTCAGAGTAATCTTTTCGATGCAACCGGATGAGGAGCCCTCATGCACCGCCATCATATCAAGAAACTGAAAAATCACGCTTAATTAGATTCATGGTGACCTTTTTCATCTCTGGCAACAAGCGCCCAGTTGCTGCTGAAGGAAAATGTGTTCTCAACATTGATCTTTCTGCAGACCTGGGGATTTGGGAGGACCACAGCACGGCGAAACAAGACAGAAAAACAACATATCAGAACCATCAGATGAAGAGATTACTCTGTTTGAGGAAGCCTCTCTGCGTGTTCAAGCCTTTAGGAGTTGGCACATTTTCGTTAGAATAGCTCCTTAATCCACCTACTGCGTCTCAATCACAGTGCAGACAAACTCACACACAAGTATCAACTCCTGCAACTTGTTTTACCGCCCATTTTGCCAGACATGCACACATAATCCTGCTGCATTTCCCCTCGCCAAATCCAACCTCATATCTCCTCTCTGTTTTCAGAGTGCTAACCTGCTCCCACCCTCTTCTACAACAACACCCTGACACTAAGCATCAATCTTCCTGGAGAAATCAAACTAGGGATACCTTCCAACTTCAGCTTGGTGGGGAAAAGAAAACAAAATTTATGGTCTGTTCTCAAAATTTCAACATGCATCCATCCACATAGAGGAACAGATTTATAAAATTGATGTGAGACATTTCAAACCAAAACAATAAAGGGACTTTAATTGTGAAATCCTCAGTGAGCATAGGCGTTTTTTTCATTATTTTGTGTGTCGCAGACACTGCAGCGCTTGCAATGCTGTGGGGTAATATTCTGGAAACATTTGATACAGATATCACATGGTATTGATGACAGGTTTGATTAATCTGCTGATGAAATTTCGGCAGAGTGCTCCACAGCGGGCTTGGACAGGGCCACAAGCAAAGAATCTCGTATGAATACTCTATTGCCAAATCCTTTCAGAGCTCATTTGAGTCATATCTGACATATTTATGGCTCATCATGTCATATTGTACCCATCAGAGAACAAGCACCATGAACCATTTAAGTACTGAGGGCCATGCTGTCATGTCCTGTTAGTAGCATATGTCTGATAGATGCATAAGAAGAGGCACTCAACTTGATTCTTTCATAGTGCGGCAAAGATGCTAGAGCCCACATTTGCTAGATTTACAGACAGGGATGGTTTCTGCAAGGGTGCCTATTTAGCTGAATAAATAATTGACTGATTTTTCTGTATGGTGAATGGTGTGCAAAGGAAGCAAAGGGAAAAGCTACAAACATTCTGTATCTTATCAGGATACAGAATGGTACAGTGTCTTTTTTTTAAAGAAGTACAAGTTAACAGTTGCACCCAAGAAATCTATAATGATCCTTTGTGTGCTCCTTAACAGAGTTGCCTGGCAACAGAAGTAGAGCTCTGCAGTGAATTAAAGTGTCAAACGAAATACATTTGTAATCCAAAGGAAACATGGATTAAGTTTTAGACGATAGGTGTGCTGCTTGGACAAGATTTCAATAGCTAAGGTGGGCAAAGTGAATTGAGCGGGGGGGGGGGGCTAATCATTTTCCGAGGCTTAATAACTTTCCGAACACTACCTGAAAATGAAAGCTTGAATAGGCACAAAATAAGCACAACTAATTAACAGTGTAATTTTTAAATGGTGGTCGCAGTTATTCATGTGCAGTCAGCCAGAATCTATAGACCGTCACGCGGCCGGACACGAGGCAGATAAATCACAGCGATCAGTGCCGTTCCTATGGAACCCTTCAGGTCAAGCTGCTCTTCTGAATAACATGTTTTCTTTGCATGATCTCAATCAGAAGCCAGGTGATGAATATGTTTTTATATATAAACAAAGAAAAACATGGTTCAGAGAAAACAATGGCCTTAATATGCTTTATGCATGAACAAGAGGAAAAAATCAGAGAAACAAGCTTCCAAAGCCCTTTATCCCCTCCTCTCCATCTCCAATGCCACACACAAACAAGCAGACTTGCTTCTTTTCTGCTAAACAATGTTAAACATTTACACAAAGGGACCCAAATGAGCTGCTGATTGAAGATAGAATCAGTGCCCGAGCAGCCCATCGCAGAGCCTCTCAATCCCACATATGCATGATTAATACATCAAACAACATCAATTCTCCTTCCTCTTCCACTTGTCAATGAGCACACGCCCACATACACATCGTGCAGGCGCAAATGCACAGATGAGCACCCCCCTCTCAATCCCCCCCACCCCTTCCCACACACACACACAGTCACATTGTACCCAAATCCTTACAAGATTGTGCATTAACACACAGATGCTGCCCCCTCCATCATGGTTAATACATCAAACAGCATTAGCTTCCTGGATTCCTGAAGCTTAGACAGATACGGTTCTGACAGCGCATGATTCCTCACTGGCTCTTCTCCCCCTCCAGCTTCCCCACTTTCTTTATTCCCTATGAAGTCTGTTTGGGTGGTTACAGAACAGGCTGCCAAGATAGATTCACTTACATATTACCTTTGCTTTTTGTAAGCTTGTATAATGTCATGTTAGAAAGTCATCTCTACAATAAGATGACACCGCTCAGCAGCTTAAGAAGCTTCGGAGATGTTACAATAACGCCAGCAAGCCATAACTAACAAACTCTGTATTTTATAAGATTTACATTTATTTTTCTTCTTCTTCTTCTTTCTGACATCAGCAGGTATTTATAGCAGCAGGTACCCAAAGGGTGCTTTTGTTTTGTGCCAGCATTGGTCCCAGACGTGCATCAAAACAAGCAAGCCATCAAATGCATTCAAATCTAACCTTTGCAATTCAAATTTCCCTTTCTTTATTTTGGAGATGATCATACTATAACATCAATGCATCCTCGGTGAATAAAGAGAGCAGGTGGCTCATTGGATCAGCGTCTAATAAAATGGACATTTATTAGTATATCTTTAGCATAAAGTGCTGTGTAATTACAGTGAGAGGCCTGCATCCTTATAATGCAACCCAGCATCCTATCTCCATTTGATTGCACAGTGCTTTCAGCAGGGTATTGATTTGAACATGATTTTAGGAGATCTGGGCATAAATTAGTAAACAGGAGTCTTTGCATATCCCGTGATGAACGTCAACCACAAAAAGGAAGCGTTAGGCACAGCCTGTCTTCGTAAATGCTATTGACAAACTGTCAGCTTTTTCTCTTTTTTTTTTTTTTTTGGGAAGCTTTCACCATCAAATGGATAAACATGCAGCTCCCTCTCGTCCCCATCTGTTTCACAAACTCTGCGTCAGTTTAAGCGTTTGAATTTAGAGCCAAGTACTTCTCTTATTCCAATACAAACTCCACCATGCTGTTATCTATAAACTGTTTGTTATCTAATCTTTTTTTGTGGACTGAACAAGTGATTTATGAATGAGCTTCTCGGGCAACAAAGACAGATTCAGCACTAAGATTTTTTTTCCCCACAATGCTTTCATTGCCTTAACGTTAAGGCACTTAGCAGATTGCTTCATGAATTTGAACAGTGTCCAATGTGGATAGCTCCTCAATAAAATGTGAAAACAAAATGAAAAGAGGTTGTGTGTTATGGATAGCCTACTGAGCTGCTGATAGTGTAGCTTAAGTGCAGAGCGAGCCACATGTGATCCTCTATAGTGCAAATCCTCAAAAAGAGGATAAAGAGGCTTTAAAATCACATTTACAGCGCAGGGGCAGCATCCTGCTGATAAATACAGATCATGGTGTTTGACCCTGTCCATCAGCACATTGAAGGGTTCGTGGCTTCTACATGATGGAGTCACAACACAACATTGCTTACTAACAAATACAGACTACGCTTCAGCACCATTTTATGAGAAACAAGCAGCAACAAGTCAATAGGAAGTCATGGTTTGTTTCCAACTTTTGATCTGTTGTTTGAGCCTTTTTTTTAAAATCTGTAAGCTTCCTAATGTTATTCCTCCCTCACAAAAGACAGGCCTGCATTGGTGGTACATACTTTGTATGTACCACCAATCAATAGGCTTCCTCACAGCCAGCAAGCCACATGTGTTTCCTTATAACTTTCAACAACATCTTTAAATGTCAATACTAATCACCATCTGTTAGACATTTGCAGAAGTATCTGAATAAATTCCACAAGATTATAGGAGTCCAGCAGCAACAGCAGCTATGCAGATCTCCCGTCTGTGGTTTGGGTGTATTATGTTGTGTATTAATGACACTGATGTCAACTAAAATGTTCCCATGATGCACTGGATGCTGAGAGTGATTTTTATTGTTGTTTTTAACAATACAAACTAGAACATTTTAAATTTTTAAGTTAAGAACAAATGATGTGTGTTGTGTTATGAGAAGAAAACCAATATCAACAGACATTTTAAAACTGCTGGAAGTGGCCCATTAGGGTCACCGTGGTAACCACACACTTGTGAGATAGAGACACACATAGGCACACAGGAGAAATCAAGCCACAAAAAACAGCTGCTGTGTAAAACCTGTAAACTGCCTAAGAAATTCTTGAACTGTGAGTGAAGAAAGGTCTGGCAGACACACATTTCATTTATTGTGTTTGTTCTCTGTGTTTTATGTAGAAAATAAGACCATTTAAAAACATCAATCACTTCTAATTTTGAAAATAAAATGAGGAGCTGTGAAATTAAGGACCTATATAGGATGAACACCTGAAAGAAAACAATATATCTCAATGAGAGGCACACTTGGTGAAAGAAGAACAAAATATCTCTGTTTTGAGATACAATTTGTATTGTGTCGCTAAAACGTCATATTTCAATATTTCATAATTTTCTAATTTTTACATAAATCAGGTTTACTGGTCATTCTTCACGTCGATCACTGGTTTTATAAATGACATTTCAAAGAAAAGTGTAAAGAAGCACTTGCTTGTGATGATATGGGGTTTCTTTTTTGTTAAATAATTTTTCTGGAAAATTGAGTTTTGAGATAAGAGTTTAGCCTGACAGCAACAATATCTAGCAACAGATTATGATAATATATGTAGTTTCTTTGCAAACACTTTAAATGTTTAGACAGCTCAAATTCTTTGTGACGTCATCACTCTCAGCTGAATACTTCACTGTAAAAGTGACCAAATTCATAAAACAAACTAGGGCTGCACCAATACCAGATTTTTTCAAACCGAGTACGAGTATGAGTACTCACATATACATTACAGTAAGTACTTGCCAATGGCGAGTACCGATATGAGTAGGCTAATACTAAATGTCATTGATCTACATTGTAGTTTGGCTACAAAAAAAAAATTGATGTAGAAGCTTTAATCAGCTCTACTGGTTTCATCTGTGTACCTGTTAGCACAATTTCAGCAACTAAATTAAACATGCTAACGCTTTGGGAACTAATCAGATTACTGGTTCTTTAACAAATCAGATTTCGGTACTACAAAACAACAAGTTGTACTACTGATATTACTACAACATAAGTGATTTTACTCCACCTGCTGCAGAGTTAGCTCCAGTTGGCTGCTGTTGTCTCTCGCTGCAGCTCAACTGATAGCTGGGCATCACGTTACATGAAATAGTATCATTCCATTATAGTATCAGAGTATTTTTATGAATATGAGTAGATTACCTTGGTAAAACAAACTGATGGTATAAAAACCATAAGACATTAAATTACCACTTAAGATGCATAAAAGTTTTTGAGTTGTGACACAATCAAACTGCAGTACATGGTTTTATTGTGAAGTATGCCTGAACTATTGACCACCATAGAGTGTTTTCTGCCGAAATCTTTGTTTTGTATATGGACATTGTTCATACACTCTTTAAATTTTAATTTACACCTTTTGATGTATTGATACAAAAAGATATAGGACACAATTCCCAGTTAGATGGCATGTTTTAATGTATTTTCACAGGGAATTTGGCAAAACCATATGAGGCTAATCACATCAAAAATCAATCTATTCTGTGAACAACAATAATAGGGCTACCTGTGTATTTGTGCAGAAAAAAGTCATACTGTTAAATATTAAATGGTGTTTTCTCATTTGCCTATCAATACGTGATTTTGGTCTTCCTAAAGATAAAATAGTCAAACGTGTATGTTATTTATATACATATATGTGCAAGCATGCAGCATGTTTTCCATTACTTTCCTAAAGCCACATGGTTAAACTCAACTGATTTCCTGCAATCAAAATTTAAATGCCACGGATCATCACGACTATATTATTTGACTGAGATAATGAACACCCACTGTAGGAAATCAGCTATGTTTCCTTCCTTCAGATTTTCAGAGCCATATTAAAAAAATAGATAGAAAGGAGGGAAAAAAAAGCTCTATTTCCCCCGTGGCATTTTAGTGACATTTTGATGTGAAGCATCTCTGGTGAGCTGGGCAGAAATCTAGTATATAAGTTCAAATAAAAAAAAATAAGAAAATGTTCTGCGCCTGATAACCACCAATTGTATCATCCATCTCAGATCGACTGCTGAATGCAAAATCCACACGCCCGCTCTCAATCAATAGGAGGAAATTTAATGTTTGTTCTTTATTAAATCTGCACAGAGACTGTCTCATAAGTAAAGTGTGTTTTCGCATTGTGATGGCGGCTAATGGTGCTCCTGGGCTTTATGTCAGGGAGGTAAAAGTTTGGGAGTAAATGCAGCTATGGCCTTTTTTATTTTTTTTACTAGAGTTGGAGGTGGTTTGTTATGATATTCCCCTTTCCAAAAGTGAATGAGAGCAGACCTAGATGACTCATTGGCACTACAGTAGTAGGGTCTTGCTTTATTTATGAGAGTCGGTGGTTTTCTCCTGTGTGTCTCCCAGGTCCAGTGATTCATGAATGGACTAGACGCCTGAGCCTGCAATTGTGGTGGTGCACTGGGAGCAGTGGATATTGAGGATTAATTTCTTTCGTGTCAGACTGTTATTCCCAGCCACCATCAAATCCATCTCTCTTTTGCTCTCCGTCCACGGCCGCTTTCTCATTTCTTAGTTTAATAGTGTCAAGCACAATTATTTGTCAACTGCCTGACAAATGGTCTAAATATTACGGCAGAATATCCCTCTGATATACTGTAGTCTATATTATGTACTTGGTGGTCGTGATGATTTAGATGCCATTAATCAGAACCTGGCTTGTTTTTGAAGCCTATTCGCTGTCAGGTTTCATTACGTGCGCTGGGAACCAAGTCAGAAAGAACAGTTGACCTATTATCCTGCAGGATGATGCAATCCAAAGTTCAAAGCGTGAATGAAACCATATATCTGTGAGTGCAAACACAACAAGATCTGGACTATTTTTATGCTCACTGACTAAACCGGACTCTCAGCGTGATCAAATGGGAAATGTCCGTTCATTTAACAGACCTAAATGTTGAAAATCATCCAATATTCTGTCACAGCTGGCACTGTTAGAAAGAACATTTGAAATCCACCCCAAGTTTCTAGTTTCAGTCACGCTAGGTGTCCAGAGGAATCTTTGAAATAGATGAATATGTCCTGGTTTCAACAGTACGTGTCCCCAGATATTGAGCTTTTTTGGCAGATTGTTAAATATTGCTTTCCAAGTAATGTTCCTTCTGCATCCTGACCCACAAAAAATAAAAATATTAAAAAAATCAAACCAGCAAAGAACAAACGGCTATAACCCCATTTGGAGTTATTTCTGCAGCTGCTGATGGTTGCTCAGCTGCTATGCCAGTCAGTCACAACAAGAGTAGTTTAAACAGTCCTCTGGACACTGATTCAGTAACAACTCCTGCTATCTAATGGGGGAAGAAAACACTGACATTCTGCATTTCAACTCAACAAAAACAAAATCTTCAAAACACCAGAACTCCTTGGTCAATTGGTCAATGCTCAGCAAGCATCTGAGACTCTGGAGAAAGAAAAGTGGGGTGAATCATTACCTATCTATGCAATCTCAGCTCAACTGAATGCTCATTTGTTGCATCATACACAGAATAATGGCATGCATTTCTGAAGCCTGCATGTTAAAACAGTTGCAGAGAGCCTTTTCCATGCATTTAAACTAAACCCAACCAATACGATTTAACCAAACAAAGTGCATTTGCATTAATTATAAAAGAAGCAAGCGCTGCAGACTTCAAAAGACTGATGAGACTATTTTCTACTGGTCCACTTTGTGTTGTTACGAGATAGCTTCCTGCCTGATCAATGTGTTAATTTGATTTATAAAGAAAAAAGATGTATTGAACTTAAGCAATTACTAAGCGCTGTACAAAATGACAGCTCCGCACAACCCCCACAAACACCCGTACTCTGACTCACTATAGCTTTGATCTATAAGAATGCATATGCAGATCTGCACACATCTTTTTACATTCTAATCCCATTTTGAGCCAAAAAAAAAAAAAAACCTGGCTCCCTCCCATATAGTTGTTTCACAGTTCAGCTGTTGTTGTCAAATCTTCCTATTTTAGCTCGTGACATATCATGCATCCCAGAGTTTGGTAAATTAAAGTTGCTCACCTCGCTTTTGCATTGTCCTCACTGACATTTCCCTGCAAAAATAATGGATGTCACCACAACAGGCTTTAGAATTCAAAATGAAGTATTCAAGCCTTCTGATTCACCTCTCAGGCAGAGTAAATATCACAAGATAAGCTTGCGGCTTGCAGCAGGGTGGAGCTAACAGCGCTCCAAAACAATGCATTAGGCCCATTTTCTCGTGTTACCCTGGTGAAAATGGAATTCAAAAAGGCTTGTTCGTGCTTGCACGTGCATTGCATAGATATATTTATTTATGTTTCCTGCCTCAACAGAGACTTAACCTGGAGATTTCTTTTTTATTACGCAGTTAGATTTAGAAAGGTTTAATTTTCTAAGAAAACATTGGGACAATAAGCTGAGTTGAGGCAATATATACACTGAAAAAATGGCAAAAGCGAGGTTTTTCATTTTGTAAAAAAGAATTATGTTAAAATGACATGTTTCAATTATGCTTCTGCTCTAAACATAATTCAATCATGAAACATCAATGAAAATGTTCTTGTTGTTGAACTGACATGTTTCATTTATGATTCCATGAAATAATATACTGTATTTGCACTTTGTGGAAAAGCTCCACCTACATTTTGAAATAGAAGTCCCTCCCCCTTTTTTGACCGGGAAAATAACTTTTACTGAAGACAAGAAGGAGCCATTTTGTCAGTGCTGTGCAGGACGCGAATATCATGGCTTGTTCGAGATGAACTGCGCCTCGCCTGGAAAACAGACGAGAGCAGGCGGACGCAGTAGGGGGCGCGACCAAAAGTCTTCTTTTAAGTCGGACAGATTTTCCTAAATGTAACTCGTAGGTGATGATATGACTGAAGATATCACATTAATGTCCGTAATAGCAGATGACGTTCCTTTTTTTTTTAAAATCTTTATCTGAAGTTCAAAGTATTTCAAAACAAATTCAAGAGTGAACAAGTATCAACAACACTAAAGTAAACAAAATAATAGACATATATCCAGATAGATCATATCAGTCAAAGAAAATAAACAAGATGATGCTCTGTACTAAATGATCTGATTATAAAAATCAGACAGTAGTTTTATTAGAACTTTATAGAAAATGGAAACAGTCCCTACTGAAAACTCTTTGAAACAAATCACATTTCTCATTGTGGCCTTTATAGTTTACATCATCAACGTGGCATGTATTTACAATATATATATATAAAATAACATTTTGCATTCTGCCACAGGATGTTTTGATCACAACGTGAACCAATCAGATCTGAGATCAGGTGAGAGCCAGGCGTTTCCCATCATGCCCTCGGTTTTGCAGCCGGTGGAGAGCAACTACAGCGCCTTGCTCCAAAATCTGCGGCTGCCTTGATCTCACGAGGTTATCGTTGCCTACGTAGGCATGACATCAGAGCAAGTCGGCGTCAAGTCGGACAGAAATCTAACCGGCATGCAGGCGCCGATCACCGGTGATCGAATCTGCGCAGAACTGGCTCATCTCGAACGCACCTAATTATGGTAGAATGAGTGCGCAAGGCCCCGCCTTTCTCGCCTCTGATTGGCTGCAAGCGCTCTCCTACGATTGGCTGTGGGGATTTCAGGCAAGCTCCCGCCGGTCTCGCATCTGATTGGCTAGAAGGATTTTTGGCTTTGTCCTTTTTATTTTATTCTAAACCCTAACCCTAACCCTACAACATAAATGGAATGTATAAAAGAAACATAATATCATTAAATGATTTCAACATGAAACATTCATGTTCTCATAACATGTATTTATTAATTTGGCATTATATAATTAAGTTACTAAACAAAAACATAATTGAATTTCGTGCAACCGATGTACATGTTTCAATTATGTCAATGCAACAGATTTTTTTTTTCAGTGTAGGCAATATTGGATATAAACCAAGAGACATTAAGAAAAGAGCTGCAAACTCCAATACCACCTTAAAAGTTTAATTTACTGTGATTATTATAACTGGTGAGTAAAAGATATGAAGAAATAAATGATAAAGAGTGCCAATATCTGCACTATACACTGACTGTCTTCTATAAATCCCAATAGTTAATACTTTTGCAATGATATTGGAATGAAAGGAAGTGTGACAAAAATCAAGATCAAAAGAAAATTTAAAGCTGCTGCCAGTAGTCCATTAGGGTCACCGTGGGAACCCTGCACCAGCAAAGACCCAAGGAAACAAAGGCTTAATCTAAATAGATATTAGGCTTCAAGCAAACTGTTGCTGTGCAAAAACTCTAAATCAAAAACTTTAATTCACCTCTTGTTTTGAAGAGGAAACTAATTTTGGTCAAATTAAACTATAGGAGATTGAGGGTTTGCACTTTGAAATGATTTTTAGAGAAAACCATAGGCTAACTGATACAGCAACAAGAGATGCACTTCTTACATTTTGATATATAATTTTAATCTTTTGCAAAAGTAAAACAGTCATGAGAGTAAGATAAGCTTGCAAATGTTAAAGTTCTTCAAAAATCCTAAAACTTATACAGTAATTGTATAAAAAACAGAATGGATAACTGTTTAAACTCACATTATGCAACGTTAGCTATTTAAACTTTGAATATTGTTTCCGGTCTGCTTAAAAAAGACAGATTGTCACAATAAGTGTCTTTAAATACAAAGTTTACATTTTCGATACTGAATTCCCAGCAAAAGATGGAGCCGTTTTCCTCAGTCTGTAGTCAAACCCGACTAAACACCCAGGAGGGTTCAGATTTCATGAAAACTAGCAGGACTCAGGTAGCCCTGGAGCCAAAAAGCAAGTATATCATAAGATAAATATTAGAAGAAACAGATGGGATAAATCCACGAAGCTCAATGGCGGCAGAACAACATGACCCAGTCATTCTTTCTCATCATAACATCTTTTTCTTTTTTCTCTCTCCCCCTTCAACAGCCAAGCAAATAATGACACAGAATTTCATTTCTTTTTCTTTCCGCCCTTCACTCTCTTACCTTGGTGCTCCGTCACTCACCGTCTGCGGTCTGCTGGGTGTAAGAGCATGTCTGACACATTTCCATTAGCGGGGGAGACTATTAAATTACCATAGCTCCAGATATTTAAACCTTGCCAATTACTGAACATCTCCTCTTTAAATTATGCATATGCAGAGCTGATAAGGTGATTTCTTCTTATGATATGTTGCGAAATGTCCTGCTGTGTCAGGTATGCTTCTTCATAGAGAAAGC
The DNA here is from genome assembly GCA_006937965.1 of Callopanchax toddi. NCBI lineage: Eukaryota > Metazoa > Chordata > Actinopteri > Cyprinodontiformes > Nothobranchiidae > Callopanchax > Callopanchax toddi. The sequence continues at coordinate 2,192,427 of SSNR01000044.1, read as the reverse complement.
TACCCATTTTATTCAATTAAAACACCCATAGATGACTTAGACCTCACAGAACAGCATGGAGCCATAAACGTTGGAGCCTAACAGTGGTGTTCAGCCTTTTTCCTTGGTTTAATTTGAAGATGATGAAATTTGTAATAACCTGATGGTGTTCTAAACACGTTGCTGGTTTTTATAGTTGTAGCTTCATTGCCTTTAAGCAGGTGCTTATTGTTGGTTTTAATTCCGTGTAAATGTCGAAAAATTCCAAACGCCCTCGGAAAGCATCTGATCTCTTGTCTCGTATCCTAGCAACCCCTTCCATCTTAAACACCAGTGATAACATTCACATACACTCCGACTTAGCAATGCCACATACCAGTTTGACCCTTCTACACCTCTGACCTGACCTCATTCTCAGGTGAGATGCTGGATTTCTTTTTGTTTTGTTTTGTTTTGTTTTTTTGGTTAACTTTCTCACCTTGACCCCATCAAACTTTTTCTATTTTATCCTGAAAAGAAGCACATGTTAAAGAATGAAGAAAACCTAAAGCCCTTCTCTGTTTTTCTCTTACTGTACTCTATAGAAACTGTTTATACATTGACTTTAAAGGTAGCATGAACTCTGACAGTGAGTGCAGAATGGTATGCAGCTTTTCAGTTATCACTCACTTAAAGTAAGTGGAGCTTTTGTGATATGAAATATAAAATAAATTTATTTATTTTTCTTTGTGGCACTGAAATTAGCTATTTCTATTCTATCTTTTCAAGCAGATGATGAGCGATGCACAAACAATAATGGCTTATAGGAGAAACTAGATTCTGCAGGAATGCTGCAGAAATAAATGTAGGAATTGATGGGCTTAAGAATGAAGGTCAGGTAAAGAATGACAAAATTAAAAGTCTATATGATTAGTTTCAATAGTAGATATTTTTGTAGATGAATATTTAATATTTTCAGTTTTAAAATCCTTGTCGAGGGTTTAACTTTTCAAATTCTTCTTTAAAAACCAATAGAATTTTTCAAAAGAATGTATGAATTTTCAGAATAAAGCTGCTTTTACAACTAAATTGAAATGTTAAAAATGTTGAGGACATTTACATTTACATTCACCCCAACCTGAAGCCAGACATCTTTAAAGTTTTTGGTTTCTTGTGTCAAGGAATACCACGGTGTAAAACAGTCACTGTGGCAAAACCACTTTCCATCATACCCTTCTTAAATCCCATTTACTAAAATGACAGAGAGTTTAGTTTTCAGTTTCCTGTGGTCAGATAAAAGGCTGTTGCCAGATTTTCTCTGACCAAAACAGGAATTCTAAAAAATGTCCTCTTTCATATAGCTGAAAAAGAATTTTCCACTGTGCAACCCTGAATATTGGTGCTTATTTACAGCATTTCTTTCAGCCATGGTTTGTTGTCTTTCCACTATAAGGTCTGAACTACAGGGTAGATTAGTCATATTAGGGTGTTTATTTGAAATTCTGCCATTTGTCAGACATTTCTAATGCTTGTTGGGACGTTAGGGAGACTCAACCAATCAGAAATGATGAGTGGTCCTCAAACACCCTAAAGGTTCCAAGTCATTTCAAAGTACTACCTCCTTACTATAGGGCGGCATTAGCTCAGTTGGTAGAGTGGCCGGTCTGGCAACCGGAGGGTCACCGGTTCAATCCCCAGCTCCGGCTGGGTTAGATTGTCGTTGTGTCCTTGGGCAAGACACTTCACCCAACTTGCCTACTAGTGGTGGTCAGAGGGTCTTGGAGGGCGCCGGTGCATGGCAGCCCCCACCTCCGTCAGAGTGTCCGAGGGCAGCTGAGACTACAACGTAGTTTATCACCACCAGTGTGTGAGTGTGAGTGTGAATGGGTGAGTGACTGTTCGTGTTGTACAGTGCTTTGGGGTGTTCTGCACTGTAGAAAGCGCTCTATAAATACAAGCCATTTACCATTTTACCATTTACCAAAGCTGTCAGGTAATATTCTATCCTAGTAATCTAGGCTTTGGCTCTTGCAGTAGATAGAAAAGGGATAAAAATCCACCCTAGAAAAACTGTAGTTTCTGGAAATGGTTCCCAAAGTGGAAATGCTCATTAAGTTAGCCGTTTAGAAATGTTTCTGGTGAAAACACAGATGGCCTTTCTGTAAGAGAAGTGACACTCTTCTAAAGACGATGCTATTTGTATAGTTTTGCAACAAGTTACCAAAGTTATCGCCTCTATCTGTGATGTAAACTCACTGCTGTGGGTGCTAGTGAAGCTAACTGCTCTGCTAATTAACTTGCTAACGTTATCTTACTTTACAAAAGGACAAACATATGTGGTAATATTCTGCAAAATAGGCATGTTTACTTTGAAACTCTAACACTATTTAGCTGAAATTTTAGATTTAGTTGCGTGCAAATGTTTATAAAATATATTTTATAATACTTACATTATTTGCTGACATTAATTGTCAAAACTTGGATATTTCAGTCCTTTTGAAGCGGCATTCTATCAGTTATTTACCTATAAGTCCCATGGGTGTCATCACTCAAAGCGAGTGACATCTCTAGTAACAGGAAGTAGTCCTCTGACTGGCTAGTCAGGTCAGTAGACATACTGTTGCTCAACAGTAACAAATTAGCGGCTGGTTTTCAAGTATTTAAAATAACTCTTGCTCAAAAATTACTGTTGATTTAGAATGCTATATACCAGCGTTGATGCTTGGTACTTACCCCGTGTATAGTAGATAATTATAGAGGTTTACAGAAAGGAAATACAGCATTCAAATGCACTAGTATGACTTTTTTTTTAACAAAAGTGGTTTTAAATACCCCAAAATTAACAGCTAATGTGTCTCTTCTGATCTGACTGGCCACGAGTATTGTTTTGGTCTTTCCTAAATATCCTTTTAGATTACCATTACATCCTCCTAAATATCAGTTACAAGTAATATTTTACAAGCAGTGTCATGGATACATAAACTAGCTCACACATTCAGTTTTCACTCCTTGTGTGCATCTGCTTTAAAATGAAAAAGTATAAAAAAAACTTGTTTTTATCATAGTCATAATGTAATTAAGTTATTATAGCAATTTTTAATAATAATAGAAAAGGTCATGGCATTTTAAAAAAAGTAATTTGCGGCATTATAGCTCAACATTTTATTGTCAAAATCTAAAGGTTGGTTTTACTGGTGCAAAAAACAAACAAACTACATTTTCCATCAGAATGCAAAGACCCATTTCTGTCCTGCTGGATGACCAGAACATGTCATCATGCATTTTCCACATGTAAAATGCATGACTTCACACACACAGAGCTTATAGTTCTGGGACTGTGTGCATGTTTCATTTCGAAATACAAAAAAAAAAAAAAACAATCCACTGCCAGATTTCCAGGTTTCTGATGCATCTACAGATACAGAGATACTCTATTATACAATGAAATATACATAACATTTTGCTAACATTTTGACAGTTTCCACACCTTAGGCACACTTCAGTGATCAACATTAAACACCATTAAAAAAGAAAACAATCTTTCCTGTTTGTTTGCATACCCAATGACTTGTCACTCTAAGCACTGCCCTTCTTTAAATTAAAATCACGCACACATGAGCTCTAACTGGGTCATATATTTGAAGAAGGGAGAAAAAAGATAGAAGTAAAACATGACTTGTGCCTCAACATTCTGTCTGACTGTCTCTGTCTCTTGCTGTATGCTTTACCCCATCCTGGTGAAAACATCACAGAAAAGCCTGGGTATCAGAGAGAAGAACAAGCCCCTGGTTGTACTTATATCAGTGATGAACAGATCAGCCCAAGGCGGGCAAACTTTGCCGGATTCCTACAATGAAGAAACATTTATGACCAAAACTGGCGGGCATCACAGCAGCATCATGTAACCTCTGATCTTATCCTGCAGGAAATGACAAACCTTTGATAAGAGGAAAAGGGTGACTTCAGGGAGAGAAAGAGGAAAAAAAACAGCTGATGAAATTTCTGCATTACATCAAATAATGTCATGAAGTTCTAAATCCCATCATTTTCATAAAGTCTTTGAAAAGATTTCACCGTTTTTGGGGTTCTTTACATAAGAGCAAATGTCATCGAGATGTAGATAAGAGGTGTCAAGATGTCTGGCGCTGAGGCTGGGGCATATTATTAAACGCTCATCAGATTTAAACCGAAAAGTGTGAGGCGCATTCTCTTCCCCCAACCTATTCAATCATCATTATTGTGAGTGGCAAGAGAAAAACACTTAAAGGGCGGTAAGAAGCAAGGGGAAGACACACAAATGATGATTTGAAGTCAACTTATTTTGTTGTCTTATGCCTCACCGGACATTTTGATAAACAAAGTGAGATCTCACTGCAAACTCATAAATCATTTTAAATGAACGGAGACGATTAAGGAAGTCCTTCTCCGGGAGAGCATGAAAAAATAAAAAAACAACAACAACAGAAGGCAAATGTGCTCTCTAATGGAAACCTTATGTATTTTATAAGAGAGGAAAATGAACTCTGTTATGCATTATTACTTAGGAAATGAAGGAAATTAATTGAATTATTTTCAAGTCATAAGGGTAATTGTTTCTGAGTCAATGACTGTTTCCGACAGCGAGGCAGACAAGTCGAAAGACACAAACAAGCTCCCAGCTGGAGGGATACATCCGCAAAAATCACAGAATTAAGCTAATTGCAAATAGCTAGAATCAAACACACACCCTGAAAGTGTTGAAAACACACCGAGGTGGAGCAAATCTTTTGTTTTCGTCAAACAGATCGGCATGAAACCCATCGTTTATATTATCAGCATTCCATAAACACGTGTTGTGACCCAAGTCGCCACACCACTTGTTTAGTACTGCGAAGTTTCAAGTGCAGCTAAACCTCTCAGCACAAAACCTCTCAAACAATAATCCATCAGCTTAAAGGAAATTTCTACAGAGTTGGGGACGAAATCTTGGCATTACATGCACAGAGAACACAAGATCATCGCCGTGTGCATTATGAAGGGCTACAGTCAAACGTAGGGGCTTATCACACACTCACAGCACATTGATTTAAGACTGTTGCTTATCCAGCTCATACAGAATCACTATTAAAAGCAGAGACTATTTTTAACGTCCTCTTAGGCCTTTCACAAACAGACCCTGAAATGTTGGGGATTCTGTTATGTTGTATTTGAGCTTATCCATCTCTGCAGACTGTGTGCCACCCAGCTAACAAGGTGGAAAGACTCAAAAGGAGGCACACGAGTGAGTAAGGATGTACACAGGCGCCTGTCAGATAGCAAATATACCACAGTGAGTGTGTATCATCTGTGCAAATCCCGTAACCAGAGATCTCTTTTTTCTTCTTATTTCCCCTCCCTCCCTCCCTCAGCTCAGAGGGAAAATATTCATATTGTAGATTACCATTTATGGCTGGAGGAAAAAGGCAATTCCTGCGATCCGAAGGTGATGCATTTAGAGCTTGTGGTGCAAATTTCAGGTGGTTTTAGTGGAGGACAAACAAACTGTTGCATAGGTGTGACTGTGGGCCTACCTTATTATCTGAAATATGATCTGCTCAGTAGTATTTTCATTGCTCTGATCATCTGATATGGGTTTATGTGGAAATGGTTATGAACACTTTATATGTTGTTATAGACACTGCAGATCTTTGGAGTTTGGAGAAATAAATATTATTTCAGACCATAATGATTGTCATTTCTGCTTTATGAAATAAAAAAAAACTAAATATTTGTTTTGACAAATTTGACCATTTTAATGTATTTATATATTTTCTAACCCACATTGCTCTGTATATTAGAACCATCTCCTCTGCACAACAAATACCACAATATTTATTTTTCCACTGAAATTATTATCAGTTTGTTTGATAATTATATGCATCTTTGTTGCCTTTTCTATTAGTCCTTTTAAAAGTACTAAATATTTATTATATCATTGTTATTTAACTTTTTTGTTTAGATTTTGATTTGTTGGTCATTTATGATATTAAAATACAACTCAGTAAATAATTGTGTAAAGTAAATAGAACCTACATAAGTTATTATTTTATCATATTTAATATTATAGTTGTTGTTGTTTGTTGTTAGTTTTTGAGTTACACAATTAATCCAATAGAAATATTCTGATATTCCTGCAACAGGTGTCTGGCTGCACCAGAGACAGATGCTGCTGGTTGCTGTTTAGAACATTGGTAAAAACTATGATGTGATGTCAATATTTGTAAAATAATTAGCTGTGATTGGAATTCTTGGTATTAATTTTGTCTTTTTTTTCTTATACTTTAATAAAAGTTAAATTTGTGCAAAAAACTAGTTTACACAACACCTGGGTGTGACTTTTCTTGTGAAAAAGATCTATTGACGTAATAAAACATCTCTAATCTAAAAAAAATATGGTGGTTCATGCAAACATTTAAACCTTTACACTGCCGTAGTTTTCACATCATGTGGTTATTAGCTTTTACCTGATCATTCCAATCAAAATTTCCTTACATTCATGCAGAATAACAGTATAATGCAGTGTGAAAGCTTTAAAAAACACTTCCATGAACCATGATGAATTTATTTTTATATTATAGTTTTCATCCAACATGGTTGAAATCATATCTGATCTCTGTTTTTCCATACTGAGGTCATTCATAGAGCTTTCTACGAGGTTCAAAACCTTCTACAGATGCCCACTTCCAAAAAAACCCAAACTATTCCTTTAGATTGTGTATTTCCACAAATCTGATTCATTTGTTTATTAAAGAAGTTAAAACCTGCAGCACTGATCTAAATGTTACTTCAGGAAGCTTTGATCAGTTACAGCACAAACATTTGTTGAATTTACTGCCTGAAGCTTATTTTTACCTATAAAGTTGGTTGAACTTCAGCCAAGACCCATCATTTACAGCAGTGGTAGCCTAGTTTTACTGTAGCAATTATGATGCAACTTTCATGGTCAAAGTTAGTTATATAAATATATTTTACTGCAAGTTTGTTTAGCTAATTATATGCATAACAAAGAATATCCATAAGCTGAAAATGTTACTTTATAAATTAGACATTTTGTTCAATTTATTCCAATGAATAATTAGGAAATAAAGCAGCAAAGTAAAAAAAAAAACATGCAAATATTTTTGAACAAATAATCAGTTTCAGTTATAATTTTATGCTCCACTTAAGAACTTATTTTCTGAGAATGTGGAATACCCTCTGTGATTCTGGATGCATTTTGCATGAGTTCCTCAGTTAAAAACAGCAACAGCATGCTCACCGTGTTAACCCTTATGCATACACAGACTTAGTTTGACAATATGAGATGCAAATTTCTTTGAGGGGATTCAAAAACGTATCTTTTAGCACGCAACAGTGAATGCAGCTGCATTGGATGCATATTGTCTGAGCTGAAGTGGAAGCTGGACAATCGTCCTACTGTAGGGTGCCCCGGAGCTCAAACTGTGCAGTCATGGAAATATCAATGTGCAACAGTAAGCAAATGAGGCTTTTAATGCAACCTTATTCCAGCTGTGCCACCAAACTTCTCAGCAGCTGGAGCCTAATAGTTCATGTCTTTATCTATCGTTTGCACTTTCCATACAATGCTTCTTTTTTTTTTTTTTTGCAGGTGGAAATGAGGCTGTTTGTAGAGACATAAATTATAAAAGTGGGCTGAATTTTAAACAAGTGTCGTAATATTCGGTTGATGATGCCATTATCTGATCAGGCAACTCAGTGGAGACCCTATTTTTTTACACAAGTATTTAGTGCAACTATCTGCAAGACTTCAAAGGAACAAAAAAAAGAAGAATGTTTCACCATTCGGCGTGCCAGCTCACCCTAATTGCACTGAAGTATTCTAGTTGGTATAGTCGAAATAACAAAGTCAGAAAATTAAGCAAAAAAAATTTAAAAATGGACAACCGCCTGAGGGAGCGCTCTAGAAAGTCCCACATCCAAAAAAAAGAAGAAAAAAAAGTGACAGATGTCTGCAAAACCCATGATAGCTGTGAATAAATAAATGAACAGATGTGTTACCAAAAGTGTCTTCCAGCAATAAGCAGAAGAATGTTTCATGCTGATATTTTCATAGGTTAAAATAACAGCTTAAAATTAAAATTTAAGCATCTGTTTCTGCAAACATCTCATTCTGATCTTTCTGAGTGCATTTCTAATGACACCAGAGACTTCCACACACTCACACAATAAAATAAGGTGTTTTCAAATATGTTGAAATGATAATACAGAGCTAATAAAAACAACCAGATAAGCTGCGCGGCTTTGGGATATTAACAACAGTGTGCACATTCTTGGCCAGTGACAAAGAATAATCAGTTTAATAGTATAAGAAGGCTGCCAGTTTTTCTGACCTCGAGACAGCCCAGCCTACAATAATTCTTCTGGCAAATAATTAGTTTTATCACACAATGACATGGGTCACCCGTAAGGGCTTGATTATAACAAGAGAACAATATAAGAAAATGTGCGGTTCAGCGAAGCTCTCAAAGGGGATTGCTTCTTCATATCTTGTCAAATTCCAGATGACATTTCATATGACTGCAAACCAGAAACAATCCCTTCCCGTATGAGCCGCCGCTGCCTCGGAGAGTCATTATGTTGAGAGCTGAAATTCCACACCGCAATGCTTTAGTCTTGACTCTGAGTGCGTTGTCTTCACTGACACTTAGCAGAAAGCAGGAAGAGGCAGGAATCAGATTTGGAAATCAATAGCGCGTGCGGGATTCGTCGGGAATATTTTACACAAAAACATAATAAAGACAAAATCACAAAGTATAGAAATTCCATGAAACGCCTTTGTTTTCTATTCATCTTCACCTCTAATTGATTGACAGCACTTATTTGAGGCTGTATAATTCATCAGGCTTCCCAGTACCCCGAGCGAGCTGTTCTCCTAATGGAACTACACACTGTGGCTGCCAAAAGGAAATGGTGTGGCAAACTGCACATTTTGCTATTTTATTTACTCTGACTCCAATCTGTACCATATTGACCATATGTTAAATACCATAGCCCACTATTTGTTATTCCAATTACATTCAGTACACTGTATTTTTTAGCTCTGCCTGATGGATTTGCACCCATCTAATGTTTGCAGTGCACTGCTGCTTAACGGACTCAGAATTTGCATTATAATGATTTAGAACACTGATGCATTTTTAATGCTCAGAAACAACACTGTGTGTGCTCTGGCCTTTTTTTTTTTTCCTTTTCTTTTTTTTCCCTTCTCAAACTGTGCTCTCCACAATTTAAATGTGCAACATTTGTAGCCGCTGCTTAGTATAAAACAGCTTTTGCATTTGTATGAGGGTAATTATAAGGTTTTATTTTTAAGCAAAAACACAAAGACAGATGTTTAACTAGAATTTGAGGCCCCTCAGAGGTGAGCTGTAAATTACATTGATTTTGGTCAAAGCAAGTGTTTGTAAGCTCGCCTTTTTAAGAGAAACTTTTAAATGCGTGTCAATTATCACAAATAGAAGAGACATGATGTTTTTTGTAGTTTAACTTTTGAATTATGTTTGCTCTTGTTCTAGCGGGGTGTGATTTGGGTGACAAAAACAACCTATGAGCATATTTTCCAACTTTTTACAGTTTTTTGATGAATATTGCTGCATGTCAAAAACACAAACAATAGGAAAAACATTCCTTTTTCCCCTGCTGATGCTTCACCGCTTCAGATTTGTGTCTTTTTACAAAAACTGCCTTATGCATAAATTCTGAGCTCTGATATGATTCCACAATTTAACACATATTTTTTACAGAATGCATAAGAAAGGGACATATACATTTATCTCACAATGGTTTTGCATGTTACAATTTATTGGAAGCACAGAGGACAAAACCAGCAGTGACACAAACAATCAAAGTGTAATGGTGCTGCACTGGCGTTATGATTATAATATCCCAATTTTTACATTCAGTCTTTTATTCATCCAGCCAGGCAATCCAAAAGGCCATAGGGCTGCTTGATTATGTAAAGAGTCATAATTATTTTGGTCAATATTAAAACCACGCTTGCTCAAGTTGCCAAAACAGGTGGCAAAGTTGTGCTTTTTAGTGGTAATTAGAATTACTATAATACTAGATTACAGAAGGAAATACCTAAAGTCAATATATACCAATTTCTAATTGAGCAATCAGTCATTTGAACAAAACATGACCAGATAGCGCTGCTCTAAAAGCAGAGAAGAGCTGACAGTCAGTGCAGACAAAATGTGTTTTTAGAAGCATCCATGCATGGATAAAGAAATATGTTGCACCACACAGTGTGTGGGGTTTCTCTGCCATCTTTATTTGAGCTAACTTTTAAAAACACCACAAGACACATGCAGGTTTACCCTTTAAAAAAAGAGGAGAGGGAATATGCCTCATTTGGAAGGCCTGAAATAATCTGAGAATGCTTGCATAGGGATGACTGTGAGAAAATAATTTTAATATAACTTTTTGTTGGTTAGATTGTTTTGGTGAAATTTGAGATGCAGCAAAAGCTGCAAAAACAAAACCGCTAAATTAACCTATAATTCTAAAAATATATTTTTTAAATTACACATTTACCTGAAAGTAGAAATAAATAATTATGTGTTCTTTTCCTTTTGCGCTTGTTGGCTTTAAGAACAAAAAACTACCTGATGCTGCTGCTTTTGTTCCAGCACAGGACAACTGAAGCCACACTAAAGGCAACATAGTCAGACGAGTGTGTTAATGTATTAGGGTGGCCCTAAGCCTGTATCTTATCAGGTTTCAGTCCAATGCACAGGGGATGAGGGCGGGGACAAAGGGAAGCCATGCAATTAATTGTCTTCTCTGCTCGGCATCTCATTTCAACTCTGCAGAAGGTCTATTACAGGAGCAGGACAGTGATTAAACCTCAACAATGATCACCGCTATGCCTTCCGTCCTCCGAGCGCCTTCAGTGTCTCGTGGTTAATGGCACCCAGCTATGACAACTCCAATCAAATGCAATAAAAATTTTCGATACAAGCAAAGCAATTTATGATATTTAATGTTGGTTAAATGAAACAGAAGCTAGGAAGTTAATTATAGTGTTTTAGAGTCAATCTATCAATTAAACAGATTAAGCGAGATTACAAAGTAAGAGTGTTGCCTTTTGATGCAAAAAGTCTCAGATTCTTCTGAAGCAGCAGAGCAAGAAAAAAAAACTAAATGAGGAAAATAATAATCAGAAGCAAAATGAAAAGAAAAATGAAGAAGAAGAAGAAGAGAGAGAATCACAGAGAGAACAAAACAAAAGTAAGAATGTGACACAGGAAATGCTCCGGCTGAGAAAAGAGCTTGAGAATAAATAAAAAAGGGTTTGAGGGGCGCTCAAGAAGAAAATAGTCGTGAGGGGGGAAACAGAGAAGAGACTCGAGGTGAGAAAGGAGTCTGAGAGGCAGAAAACTGCCAGTTGGGGTAAGAAGAGATGGTTCATTTGTCACTGTCAGATCAGTTTGTTTCTCCTTCATAACTGCAAAGGGCGAGATGTGGCCCACAACCCAGCCCCAGATCCTCTTTGTTCCTATGAGCTCACCATCTCTGCTCCAGCATCTGCCCTCACTGGAGATCAGGATGCACTCCGTGCTGCAGTGCATGCTGCGCGTGCATGATGTCATCTGCCTGTGTGGGCATGCTCACTGAGCCTGATCAAATATATGTCCCAGTAACAGTTGCAACCTATAGCCTCGAGTGGAATTCTTTATGCACTGGCATGTCTAAATAATAATAAAGTAGAGAATTCACAAATCATGAGGAATAGCCATGAAATGATCATCTTTATAAAAATAAAAAAACTCACATTACAAATTCAGTATATTATAGGATTAATGTTTCAGACTCAAAAAAAAAAACAAAAAAAACACAGCAGCTGCTTACAGCTTGACCATGGCCCCTCTTTCTTCTCTATATGGACCTCCTGCAATGAACTGGAGGCAGCATGCTGATATAGCACTCCTGGATGCATCACAGGCAGAATTCAACAAACTTTTATTGGCTGAGTGTCTACCCCAACCTGGGCCCTGTAATGAGTACCATGGTGATGCTTTCTCAGTTAAAAAAAAATCTCTCCGTCGGAGGTTAGAAAACACTTTCTTTGGCTCAGAAAGCATAGTGCAGTTGGCAATCATATTGCATGTTTGCTCCCCTGTGGGTAATGTGCCTAAGCATCCTTCACCAAGTGTAATTAACCTGAACTGTTTGGGGTGTGTAGGTAAGGCTGCAATTACTGCACCAAACTGTGAGATGTTTCTGCTGCTCCTGCAGTTATCCGACTTGTTTACGGATGATGGGAATGGTGGTGATTGTTTCCATAAGGATTCCATTCTTCTCTTTGGAGTTGCTCTTTTGTTTTAAGCAGCTTCCCTCCAGTTGCCTTTGTCTCCAAGGAAAATGGCTGAGCTACAGCATTTTTTCCTTTTACCCTCCTCTCCCTGCTATTTCCTACTCCCTGTTCAACACACACTGTAGTTTACTCCACGGTGAGCAGTAAACTGGCATGCAACATAACTGGAAGTGGAATTTTGCTTAAGGGTTTACAACCATTGAGAAGACAAGGGATTATTTTGGAATTTATTAATCAAACTGATGAAAATATCGACTAATCAGATGACAGGGTGATATTTTTCTTCTCAGCTGATTGTTTTAAAGACAAAATGCTAGTAAGCATTTGTACTTTAGGTATCTTAAAAGACTAAAACTATCTTTTTGAGTAGTCCACACAAGTTTTAAAGAGACAAAGTTACTCAAGGAGATAAGAACTACCTACAGTATTATTTAAAGGTAAAATGAACAAAGTTTAATTGCTTAATATCTCACATTGTGATGGTGAAGGTGTTCAAATGACAAAAAAAAAAAAAAAAACTTAACAAAAATGTTCTACAGTTACACAGATTTGATGAAAAAAGTCTTTTCTATTTATTAGGTGAAGATTTTGGAGAATTTGGATGTAATCATTTGATTCATACGCAATAATAAGACTATTTCCTTTTGACAATTTTACATTTTTTCCCTATTTTATCTCGTCTTCCTCTCCAATTAAAGAAACAGTCACATCACTGCAGTCCTGGCCTTATTCAACAAAGCACAAGGCATTTACATTTTTTGTTGATAACACTAAATTACTCATAGATGAGGAGAAAGAAGAAAATCAAGCCCATCAAAGCCCTTTTATAGAACTATTTCTTATTGTCCTGAATGGCAAGGCCAAACAAAAGGGCTCAAACTACAATGAAGGTTTACTCTTTTGTGAGTCCTGTTAGAAAACCAATTAACAATTCAATATGAGAATTAAAAGGGGGCCTTGGTGGCTACTGAACAAGTAATTTAATGTTTCAATTACTTATTTAGTCTGGAAAAAAGTATTTTAAGTACAATATTCTGGATGGTTGTATGTATGTATGTATGTATGGATGGATGTATGGATGGATGGATGGATGGAATTTATTTTCTACAACAATAAGAGATATATTGGTTGACAGAAGACACAAATGTTTACATTTTGTATAAACTATTAAGGATGAGAAAGGTTTTAAAGGCACACTTAGCAGTTTTGGCTTGTATTTAGCACCCCCTAGTGTCTGTTTTAAAGCCATACTCAGTAGCCAGGTAAACAAACGAGGTCTCGCTAGCTAGTTTACAGAAACACGACTCTGTGCACTCACCACTCCCATCGGGTAAAATCCATAACCCAGCCTTCCCCCAGGATGGGACCCCGTTTTGCGACGATAACAATGCAGAGTCTAACTTCACTGTTCCCCCAGCTTTTCCTCTTTTCACCTCCAAACGATTTTAGTTTTCTGCTAGCTGAAAAGGTGTTTTTTGTGTTTTTTTTTGGTATTTTTATCTTAAAATGGAAGCTCTAACCGATGACTAATTTGCTAATTCTGTCCTCCTTGCACTTCCGGGATGTTCAGACGGAAAATGTGTCCGGGCGGATTAATGCCAATCGAAATGCGGCAGACAGACAGCTGGATTGTCCAATCCTATTGTTCGGACCGAACGATAGGCTGAAGTTTTTAGAGAACTGCGGGACAACTACTTTATTGATTTCTTTTGGGGTTTTTTTAGTCTCCACAATATATTTATGGCTATACTATGTTGGAACGTTGTTAAGAGGCTTTAAAAAAACGTTAAAAGCTACATTGTTTACCTGGCTACTGAGTATGCCTTTAAATCACTGTTGTAAAAACGTTAGCATTGTCTTTGCTCAGAAACACCTAAATCTAACTGTTGAAATGTCCCCACAGCCTTCATTGCTTTCTACTGGAGCGGTTCATCCCTCATTCAAAGAAATCAGCTGTGTTTAAGCAGGGAGAGATAAAAAAGCAGGAATCATGATCTAACAACACTCTGACGTTGGCATAACAGCTAGCCACATTGGGTTAGCCTAACCCTTGCGAAATACGTGACTTTGTGAGACTTCAAGACACCAGACCGAAGACTCAGAAGTTGAAAAGGCGGTATTCTAGACACAAGCAACAGATGAGGCTGAGTGACATTTCATAAACCCTGTAAGGGGTCACATTAGCACATAGTGGCCCAGGGAAAAAAATAGAAACATTTACTTAGTGTGCCTTTGTTTGTGATCATTTTGAAATGTTCAGACATCTAAAAAATTAGAGTGTGTGACATCATCACACTCCAAGTTAAATCTTCATTACTAATTGTTTTTAAAATCCTAAAACTGAATCTGCAGGTTAAAACCAGTGAAGATATCAAATACCAGTTTAGTCATGTCAAGTCAAACTTCCTTTGAACCATTTGAACCTTTAATATTGTTTCTTCTCACTTTGCCTGAGCTGAGGAGCTCCAAGCAGGGCTAGGGTTTCCTCTCTCATTTCATCAATATGTATTTTTCATGGAATTCTTAAGGGAAAACGTGGAGCCAAAATAAATCACAGATTACTGAGAATTCAGGAGCAAAATTAGCCTTTGGGCATGTATTAACCCCCATTGAGCATCAAAAGTTCAACCTCATTGCAGAGAATAACCTGCACTCTTGAGAAGAGATCATTTGCTGAATATTTAATAGCTCTAATAAACCCATAATAGTTTGGTCAATATTTAATATTGCTTTTAGGGAAAAGATAAAGAACCCTGTCAATAACTGATGAGTTTTTTTCTTATTTATTAAATGTGTTTAATTTGATTTAGCAACAAAAAGCAAATCAAAAATATTCACTTGAGTTTCAAAGGAAATATAGCCTTTTGTCATTTAAATCTATGAACAATAATATATTTTATTACAAATAAAAAAATGTATTTGCTGCAGAATGAAGTAGTTTTGCCCACCTTGCCCTTTTAAGTCAAATAAAAGGTAGGTTAACTGCTGCACAGCAAGGTAGTTTTTATCATCAAGTTTATTATTCTAGAGTATATAGAAACTAGCAGCTGAGAGGAGTGAACAGTGTCATCTTTCTGCATGGACACATTGTGCATTTATCCATGGAAGTTTCCCTTTTAGAGCAAAAAATCTGGGGATCTATTTATTGCATTTTGTGTTGTTGAAAAAAATCAACTTGATGTCAAGTAGAAAGAAGGAAACAATTCTACATTGGTGAAAATATTATCTGCACATTTTCAGGACGAAACGACAGGCTGTGTGCATACCTTTTTAAAAATAAATGTCTCCTTTGGTTGTTTTGTTTTAATGATGTACAATGCATTCAAAGAAAATACCACGTTACCAAACTTTGTAATTCAGTTTATAATAAGATTATTGGAGCTGAAGAGTAAGAACAGGTGATCCAGCTCATGTTTATGGCTTGCGACTAGAAACAAAAAGTGTGTGTGTGTGTGTGTCGTTAGTAAATTACAGCCTTCTGATTATCAAGAGGTCTGTCTGTTTGCAGCTCCGTGTTAATTTGTGTTGCTCCTGGTAGACTGCTTCAGTTATTATTGAAATGAGCTTGTTGCACCTGTGCCTGCAGATCAGAGCAGTATTAGGACCTCACTCGAAGAAACCAAACCCGATCCTGGGAGCTAAACCCCTCAAAGTGGAATAAGGAAGTGAAGAACCATTTTAGTTTACAATCTCAGCTCAATTTTCTTTCTTTTAGACTGGATCCAAGGCAATTTTAGCTAATTGGTAATCCAAACATTGCTCCTAATTCACATCACAGGCTGACAAAATAGAAATCTAAAGCAAAATAATTGCATAAAACTGTTGTTCTCGCTTAAGATGTTCACACTTCTACCCAATTAAATATTGCACACAAAAAATAAGACATACTAGTGATTATGCTAATGGATTATCTGTCACCAAAATCAGGCAAAAAAAGCATATGAAGTTAATTGAACCTATTAAATCAACTTTATCTCCACAACAGTCTGTCACAATGTGATCCATTTCCAATATACTAATTAAAACCATTCATTAGGCAGTGCTGAGTGTGACTAACTCTTGGTTTGACTGGTAGACGTGACTGTATCTTAAAATGCATCAGATGTTGACAATATCATTAAATACGACAAAATCCTCCAAATGATTAGAAGGCGTGACACAGCAGTCCCTCTCTGGCCAGTTTTACGTTAAAAAGCCCAGAAATAGCAGCTCGCGGCCAAACGAGCTCTTCACCTTTGGCTTGATTTAGGATTTAGAATTTCAAAAGTCTGTCTGAAAACTGTGTCTGCCTCTGGAAGATTTGGGTCAGGCTCATCAAACCTAATAAGCAGCACTCTAATCACATGAGAGGCAGTGTGCGGAAACCTCACAGCTGTATGCGATTGTTCCAATCGAAGGAGGGTGGAAAAAGCTCCCATTAGCTGGAGAACATGTTCAAGCAGTTACAAAAGCCTGGGAGAAATCTCAGCTGGGATCTGTTTATGCTCAATAATGGTTATGCTAATTTATATTTGTTGCAATACTTTGCATTGTATGCTGTATTTTTTTCCGTTTTCTTTGCTGACTGGAAGAGAAAATGCAGTGGTATA
This sequence comes from Callopanchax toddi, assembly GCA_006937965.1. Taxonomy (NCBI): domain Eukaryota; kingdom Metazoa; phylum Chordata; class Actinopteri; order Cyprinodontiformes; family Nothobranchiidae; genus Callopanchax; species Callopanchax toddi. Next base: position 2,175,522 of record SSNR01000044.1, on the reverse strand, counting down.
ACTATACAGAGCAGCTGTCACCTAACAATGGCTCCGACGGACGGTAAAGAGCGGCTGAATAGGACGCCGTGCTGTTCGTCTGATCTTACCTGACATCATATTCGTTTTCTAAGAAGCTCATGGTGCTTTAATGACAAATCAAATAAGTTTTATATCGTGTGTAACTGGGCACCTTTTGTGGCTGACTCGCCTTAAAGGTGTCTGTGGGCCGGAGCGCCGCTCTAATGGGTCTTAATGGGTTTTATGGTGCGCTGCAGGCTTCTAATGGGGTACTATGTCTGAAGGGGATGCTGCTCTTTGCCCCCCCTGGGCCCTGACTAGGTTCCTAATGTGACCTGAAGAGAATACTACATAATGTCTTGCCGTTTGTCTAAGTAACTTATAAAAAAAAAAAAAAGTGGAGAATTGTGTAAGGATGGGGGTTGGGTTAGAACATGAGCAGAAAGAAGCCCAGGAGTTAAAGCAGAAGGGGGAAAATATACTATGGCATATTATTGAGGGACACTTTGGTGCTAAGCTGCTTATTGATAAAAGCACTAATCTGCCTGGCAGAAGGTAAGGAGGCTGGCTTGTGTGGCGATATAATATCTTAGCTACAGGCAATGCCATCAGGGAAGCTGAGCCTCCACACAGCTTTACCTAAAGGAGTTATTTCATTTCATTTTATTTATCTTTTTTACATAAAAGACTGAATTTGACCGAACGTCTCTCGCCAGAAGCCCGAGGAAAAGTCGGAGCCGATTATTGTGAACCGCTGGCTTTTCATCAGACGTTTCATCAGACTTGATCGATAGGGAGAGACCATCACTCTTTAATATGTGTATGGATCACTTGCATCACTTTAATTATTTCCCCTTCTACATCAAAGAGCGAGTCAGCATTTTGATGGCATTAAAAGGAGCTCATGGTTGGCAGGACTCGCTGCACGGAGCGTTACAGCTGCCATTTATCTGGAAGACTTTAGTCACAACTCTGTAAACCCTTATATCATTAAAGACTTAGACTATTAAATTGTATTTTAAACATTAAAAAACATAATTGATAGTTTGAATGAATGCAGCAGAGTTGTTTTTTGATAAATAACATTTTTAAAAATCAGTGGAAAACTCTTGTTTCTATTTAAGTCACTTTATTAATAAGGTTGGATGGGCTTAAATATCATAAGCCACAAGGTTGAGACATTAATGTTTACTTCACAAAGATTTTATCCCGCTGCTAAAATGTTAATCACCTTGTCGTGTCACATCACTCCCGATGCCAGTAAAATCTGTTCAAACAACAGGCAAACTGGAAGTAACAAGTGTCACACCATGTTAGCACACACTGTTGGCACATCCGCCAACTTTTTTAAAGTCTTCTTTAAAAAAAAGAAAGAAAGAAACTTCACCTCTCCTTTCTGCAGAGGATATCTGCATGAATGCAGTAAATAAGTATCTCCAGATTGAAGTTTCGCAGGTCGTTGATGTTGCTGAGGAAGCTTTCTTTACTATAGGTTTGGGGGTTTCTGTCCACTCTTGTCAATTTTTCATCAAGACTTCTGGCCAACTAATCTTAACTCAGATCATTCAGTTTAAGAGCGAGCTGCAAATGAAATCAATGCTTTTGTCCTGGTTCAACGGATGGTTCACTCATTAGGACTACCTCTCCTAATTGAAGTCATTTGCTTCTCTTCTATTTTTTTCCCCTTCTTGTTTTGATCATTTCTCTTTCTAAAGTGTTTTAGCTAGAATGTCTTGTACTCGAGGATCTTTTTTTTTTTTTAAAGAACAAGGATTTATGTCACTGATTATTTTTTTATATTAAGGGTTTTCTTAATATATGAATATGATAAAGTGATTTAGGGCTTGTTTTTGTTTATTTACCTTATTGTGTATATGACAAATTGTATAGGAAGTATTATGACAGGATCAGGGCAAACTGAATTACAAGATAACTACAGTCGTTTTAACATCAATGATTAAAAATGTTTTCAGTATTTTCTCTATGTTAGTTCTCTTTCGGTTTTCATTTAAACCAACCTGCTGGGGTGTTCACTTAAATAAATAGTTTATAGTTTTCTAAGTTGGTTTTTGCACAAAAAATGTTTGAAACAACATTTTTCTTACCTGCTGTTGTTCTATGAGCAACCTCAGTTTAGAAAAATAGCGAGTAGTTTTGACTTTATTACCAAGCTAACAGCTAGCCTGATTCATACGCTCAAATGTAAAAAAAAGGTTCTAGGAGTTCACGGAAATGGTACTTTATCCCTCTGAGACCTGAGCTTCTGTTTAGTTTAGTTTAGTTTAGTTTAGTTTAGTTTAGTTTAGTTTAGTTTAGTTTAGTTTAGTTTAGTTTAGTTTAGTTTAGGATGATTTGGGGAAAACGAGAAAGACAAAAATATGAAAAGATTGTTTTTAAACAAACAAAAGCCTAAAATTACTAAATAATTTTAGAAAATGCATTTAAATATAAAACCAAATCTCAATACATGACAATTCAAGGTCTAAGTAAAACTAAATAAAAACTTATTGCAAAAAGCCAATGTACTCACATAAAAGACAGGAGGTTAAAACGTTTAAGGGTAATTTTGCATTTTATACACAAAAGGTTAGGGATATTACACCTACAGAGGAAATGTCAGGATGAACCTAAAATGCACTATAAGCTCAGAAGATGGTACCATGCATGCATGTTCTCCAGACCTGAGTCCTATAGATCTGAGGGAACTGCTGAGCTGTCGAGTAAAAAGTCGTAATTCCACAGCTCAGAAGCTCTATGACCTGAGGGCAGCCTGTTAGGAAGAGCCATGCATCAACAGACATTATGTCGACTCGTAAACTGCATGATACATTATTGAGACACTGGCATGTCTTTGTTGTCATAAACCCAACACCGATATTAGCTTGTGTTTAGTTTAGATTTTTAGAAGAAGAAATTATAATTGCAGGCTCCTACTTAAATGCCCTATCACTGTAGCATACATTTTAACATTTTTCATAGATTCCACCTGAAAATCAAATATCCATAGCTTTTTGTGAGTAGCGTAGTGCATATAATTCTTTGGTTAATTGAGGGGATTCATTTCTGGTTCAGCTCTTAACTGTTATTTTAGAAATGTCATATTTTGCCAGAATAACTATAAGAGCATTTACAAAAACATTTTGAAAACTTGGCTCTCAACCCTGCTGTAACTAGCAGTTAGCTTGTCAATCCAATCAGAACTAATCTAAATGTATCCAAACTGAGGTTATGAGCCACATCAGATAAGATTCTTGTTCCTAAGCTTCCCACAGAAAGACATTCCTACAGATATGAACTATCCCTTTAAGGTGATGTGTATGCTCAGAAGGCATGCCTTACTTCACAACATCATTCATGGTTTCAGACTGTCAGCTAAATCACATCTAAATCTATTCTAATGAGCTACCTAACACCTACAAACAAGCCAGGCATCCCATTGGTCTCATTGTGTAAATCCAGATGTGTCTAATTTGATTAATTTGACTTGAAATTAAACGACCAGCCTCCTTATAGGTTCTGACAATTGATTGGCCTCTAAATAATGAACACATCCAGGGATGCTGCAGTCTTTAAAAAGTTTACACAGAAACAGACAGCGTCACAGAGCCACGCGGCGAGTGCCAAGAAACCCTAATTGTGCTGAGTGTAGCAGGTGATGTATGCATCCGCTGTTTCCGCTACAAACCTTGATTACTGAGCCGTGCCACTTTTTATAATGCGCCGAGCCAGACCGCGAAGCCGACATCCATCTCCGTCTACTGTAACTCAAGGTAACGCACACCTTCTCCATCCTGGCATGATAGCCTACTTCAAAGGATGTCTGCAGATGTTGTGTGAATAATACCGGCCTCTATTTCCACCTGCTCGGCACAATTTTCAATCAGCGATACGAGGATGAGGATCCAAACGGGTAGAGTTCAAGGATGGAAGACGATGGTCTGCTGTATTTACACACTCCACTGAAACATTGTAATTAGTAGAAGATTAGTGTGGCTGGGATAACTTTACGAGTGTATTTTTTAAAATTTTAACGGGCATGTGCACAATACAGAAGGGTATGATTTAAATAACCAGCGATTTAAGCTCAATTTCCTTTGCTAAAAATATCAAATATCTCTTTTTCTAAAGGCAGTGCTGCATTTTAGTACATCTAGAGTTTTTTTTGGACAAGACGTGTCACTCTGCTGCTCCAGGTGACTGACTGTTTCTGTCAGCAAGCTAAATAACTAAAAAGCTGTGTGCTTGTCTGTTACGGACTCACACAGGCTTGGCTGCTGGAGGTATTCAGCAGTGGATCCAACTTGGAAGGTCAAGGACAAACTTTGATTTGAAGGAAGTCATGAAGAAAACCCAGTCTGAAAAATCCCCTGCAGACAACCTAAATACAGAATATGTGGTATGTTTTATATGACTGTAAGTTTCCAAGGCCTGCTAACTAAAGATGATTCAATACTAACACCTAAACTCTGATCTGCAAATTAAAGATTTCAGATTTTGGCTAAAATACTTCCATCTTTATCTCGTGTTAAGACTTTGACATGTTCCTGATTTAGATGTTAACTCTTTCATACATTAATTATAGCAGCCAGTTAGCAACAGTTAAAATGTGTTTTTTTCCTTTGGGGTTTTAGTCATCTGTAGGTATGAGAATTATATTTCATTTTTCATTATGACTGAAAATTAGTGTTTTTATTATTTATAAAAACACCCTGCCCTTTCTCATTCTGCCATCAGAACACGTGCTCCCTCATGCATGCACATTTGCCAGAGTTCCACGAAAAAAATCAATTCACTTATTTATTTATTAGAAGCCCTTTCCAGAACATTCATCTTTGCTATCAGTCACAGTTTCTCACATAGTTTCTTTTTTTTTCCCCTGGAAAGTAAAGAGCTGCAGGATGTTTGTAACAGATCTTTACAGGCTTCAAAAAAATGTAGGTAAAGTGATGACATCTCTGCAGATAAGTAGATCTGAGGGAGAGAATCACCAGAAGCTCCAGTCAGTTGTGTCCTTTATATCTAAAACTTTTTGTTTGTGCTCTTCTGGGAATATTACTTTGACTCTGCGTGAAGGCAGGTGATGTGTTCAGTTCTTCAACAATTCATGAGACTTTTTATGAGAACATGTAGACATTAGTAGGATGGAATTAAGCTTTTTGAAAGTTTTAAGTCTCAACAGGTGTTTAGAGATGAACGAATGGATGCATGGATTGATATCGTCTACATTTAACTATTTTCTTCTCTACTTTTGGCTTCATGCAGGAAGATTCAGGAAGATTCTGCATCTGATGTAAAGACTGATTTGTGACATATTGTTAATCAGCCGTTTCTCTATGAAGTGATTCAGATTTTCTGCAGTGTTTAAGTTTTCCATACCTTTCCAAACCTTTGGCCTCTTTGGTCAGTTTTCTCTGATTTTCTTGTTATTTTCTCTCATTCACCACCTCACAGAATACAGTGTTAGCGTAGTAATAGCTGTCCCAATGAAACATGTGCTCACAAACTATCATGGGTTCGCATGGTTTAAACAAAGCATTGAATCTAGGAATTTTGCTCCAAGAATCGATTGATTTGAGTCACTTGATGAATCATTTCAGCTCTTGATTATTCGTCACACATACACGGCTAGTGGGTGGATGTGAAACACAGAAAACCAAGGTGGTGGTTTTTGTGCAAGTATACCATCAACACTCACACATATACAAGAAACTGACTTTTGAATAGCTGTGCATGAGAAGGTATCATGGATGAGTAAATCAGACATGTTTCTCAGTCTCAAACATCTCGTGGATCATTCTGATAGACTGATGACCTTCTTACAGTCAGATCTTGCTGAATGTTTTACCAAATCTTCAAAATTCAGTACATTTTAATTCATACTTAAGAATAAAAGAATAGCTTTATCTGTATTGGAGGGGAAAGTAAGTGAAGATCAGCCTAATTTGACAAAAGTGACATCTTCATTTTTAAAGCTTCACTTGCTTTATTATTTTTTATTCATATTCCCTTATAGAGTTTGCAGCCTGTCTATAATGTCCTAATCTCATAGCAGCTTGCTATGATGAGCAGCTGCAATGCAGCTAATATTAAAACATGCTCTAATTGTTACAGACAACGAGTTACATGCAAGTTCTTTCTGTTTGAAAAGTTCTGAGTGAATTGTTGTTTTTTTTTTCCTTCTGTGTACGACATTCCAAATCATCTCAGGACACATGAAGAATATTTTAGGATGCTTTAAGTTAATTACTGTCTTGCTAGGGGAAGCTGCCAGTCGAGTCTTTGTGTTCACCCATCCTAAACAAAACAAAATTAAAAGCGCACAATATTTAAATGCAGCACTCCGGCACAAAATAATGAAAGAGCTCTGGGGTCCTTGGCTTCATCAAAGTGAGACAGCATGGGAGCGGCTCAAACGTTAGCAGCTCAGAAGACACGGGCGGCTCAGCGTTGCACCGCGTGGCATTTAGTGTTTTCTGTTATCCAACAAACAACCGGTGAATGACACTAAGCCTATTGTCGCGCTGACAATTTGCGTAAACCCCCATTGTTATCTGGTCCTTGGTGATGTCTGCAAAAAACAGTCATTGCCAAGATCTTGTCAAACGTTTTGCATTGTATTTGCCTCACAAATGTATCTATAAATTTATCTGCGACGAGTTGTCTCACTTTCATCCACATCTCAGCGACAGACGCGCATCCACTGTGGCGACGTTTCGCTGTCATCTTCCTCTCCTTTTCATTCAGCATCAGACAGACACGGCCTCCTCCTCTTTGCCTGTCGCCGTTTGTCATTCCTTCTCTCCCCACTGCGACTCACGTGACCTTATCACCTGTCTGCTGGGGTGCTCCTAATCATCAATTAGTCCCGGTTTTTGTAGAGGGCAGCTCACTGCCAGGCGTTGCTGCCTTTCTGCTTTATTTTGGCCAAGACCTCTTGTTATATTTGTCTGTGACAGTGTCTTCCCTACATCCCTTTTGGCAGATGCACCTGTTATCTGCATGTCAGCATCTTCCCTGACTACCACTTTTTGTTGTCTTGCTTGTCTCTGCTTGTAGCGTGTTCCAGAATCCCCTCATCCTTTTTTTTTATGTAGAGCTGTAAGGCTGAAATAATTTCACCTGCTGGCATGTGCATTTGAGGCCAAAATCCTGTGACAGTTACCTGAATGCTTAAAGTATGATCTGGACCCACGAAGGCGCGAGCGGACCCAGTAGTTATGGAATATTCTAGGACAGAAGGGAGATGATAGTCTACAGTGTACACTACTTTAGACTTTCATGTTATGTGCTGTCTTCAACAACAGATTCCAAGAAAAAAAAAGAAAAAAAACCCAGAATGTATGAAAGCTTCCTTCTTAGAATCTGCTCCTGTCATTTTTTGTGACTGTGTTTGATCTAGCCATGCCCTCAAGGCTGGATCAAAGCAGCGCACATCTATTGCTTGTATCGCCGTCTTTCAGTATTCCTTTCAATGTCACAAACATCCAATGATCCAAGTCCAACATGGCGTGTTTCTTTCACTAAGCTCTTCGGGTTTTACATGTGCACATGGCGGTTTAACTGTGCCCAAATAGTTGCTTTTCCCCCGATGTATTCAAACGCAAAATGTTTAATTCCAGCTTAAACAGACGATAGTTGAATGAAAGCATATATAGGGTTTGTTTAGTGTGTTTGGCAGCCCTAAATCTATAATGTGTGGGGAAACTTTAAGAAAAGGAAAAACACTGGAAAATGTGTAATGGCAGCAGTATCAGTGGCAAAACAATGCAGAGCAATTTTTCAGCATGATTTAGTGCCAATGCGTTGTACTGAATCACGCATTGCCACCAGTAAGCAAAACATGCAATGCAGGGAGGGTAAATTGCTCCAGCATTACCTCACTTTTGTTCTATTCTTTTTCTTTCTTTCTGAGTAATCAGCTCGGGCAAATATGTGCCGTGCAAAAGGCTGCTAGTGTGTCTCATCTCTGAGAAAATACTGGAAGGCAGACGGGAAACGAAGATAGGAGAAGATGGGGTGGGGGGGGATAAGTCAGCTGCCCTCCATGCTTTACCCAGCCACTCTGAAATGTAGATGACATATCTTCAATGGTTTTTTTAGGTTCCACCGGTCCTGAGTGCAGGCAAGAGAGAATAATGTGTCACATTCTTGTAGAACAAGTGCAAATTTTGCCTCTGGCCTTCTCTGAAATACACCTCTGCTGACTTCAAACAGCTGTATTGAACTAAATTGGGCTAATCCCAGCTCAAAGGGATGCCTAAAGTTCACAAAGTGTGGGCCCTGCTTAACAAAGAAGCAGGTTAATTAAGAATCACACTGACTCACCCTGCCCCCTGTTTTCCCGCTCCGAGGAGCCACTGCTTTAGGTAACCACAAACAGAAACGGAGATGAACGAATAGCCCCGAGGAAGACCACACTTATTCACTGTGGATGAATAAAACATTTCAAATTGTGTGTGTGTGTACACACCGAGACTGCATTACACATTTCCATGCAGTGATGACGGCTGTATAGCACACGATCCTCAAGGCTTCGCACCAATCACTTTTGTTCAAATGTAAAATTCTCATTAAGTGCAGTGTGAAAGAGGGAAAAAAAAGGTGTCAGCTCTCAGACCCAAAAGGGCTAATTATCAGCTCTAATGGCTGGAGTCACTGGTTTCTCCAGCAACCATAATGCAATATCACACATTCAGGGGGTGGCGCGGGGGTAAACAAGTGAAAAAAACAAACCCAGGGTGTTTTTATTGTTGTGTTTAAATTATGTTTATAAAGTCTGAAGGATAGTAGCATGAAGAATAGACAAATCACAAAATTTGAAGTAACTCAGATTTATGGCAGCTGATGGTGCTACATGCAAAAATTGGTGAGACAATTTGCAAATAAAGGAAATATTCCTCTCATTTTGACAAAACTGGTGATAAAACTTCACATAACTAACAGCCTGCAAAAACACCGGTCCAACAATAACAGCAAAGCTTTTGTTTCCACTTTTAAAGCTGTTGAAGTTCCCTTCTCACCAGTGGTGGGGAATAATCAGCAAAAAAAAAAAAAAACTTCTGCAGTTGATTCAAGACAAATCTTCTCACATAAGCTCAAATTATGCTGAAACTTCAAAGCCTGTCCTACCAACCATTGTTCACTGCAGTTCACAGAAAACTCAACATGCAACTCCTCAAAAATTTAACTACACATTACAAAAAGTCTTTTTAGTATGTTGTATCAGCATTATGCACGTCTCTGGGATGTAACAGGTTGGATTTGTTTGCTTTGAAAGGAAACAGAATAAACACTATTCTGCCTGTAGCTATAAATCATTCTCTCATCAGAGAAACTAATCAATGCAATGGCTACATACTGTATGTGTTTGATACACCAATATACAAAATAACTACATTTAAGTCGCGTTCCTTGACAAGCTGCACTCTGGATTTTTCTCTCAAGACCAGTCAAGTCTATAGCTGCAATAACATCCTTTTTTTTAACTTCAATTGAGTATGAAATTCCTGGCTGCATTCAAGTGCAACTGATAGTTATTTTACTTCGGAGGTTTTAATGGTCCACGTGCACCAAGAATGAGCAGACAAGGGAATGAGGAGAGCACCATCTGTGGGTGCTGCAGATCTAAGTCAGTGCAGAAGGTTGCAATATGAGTCCTGCCCTCTCCATATACCTGAATGGGACATTTTCCTGAAAAATAAATGAAAATACCTCTTTTTTCCAGGTGTTTACTCCAGTTGATTCATGCAGTTCTCACCTTGCAGCCATATATTAATGACATTGTTCTATCATGTTTATTCATAATTGCCTATTTGAGACATATATAACACAAAGATTGTGTGTGGTGGAGTAGGTGGGACTTTCAGATCTACATCCTGAGGAAGGAGACGATGTTCCCAAAAATACAACATGACAACATCTGCAAATGGAATATTTCAGAGTCCTTTTTGAAGTAAGTGTAGGCAGAGACACCATGTCTAGTTATTATTTATGTCAAAAAGCTGATCCTTTTCTGATTTCAGGTCAAACGTCTCCTTCCACTGATACAGCTCTAAGCTCTGAAGAGACTGGTGTCCTTGTGTGTCTGATAAGTTCTGTGAACTAATATGAATAAATATTCTGACTCTTTGAAGGCAGGCTTAGAATCACCTCATTCTTTGGATCATCTCAACACTTCTTTAGAATAAATTTATTTATAAAAATCAATCTAAATCTTCCTTTTTTAATTTGTTTTTCTGCCGCAACAGCATTCATTTAATTTAATAAATAAACATTTATATTTACAGTTGCTTGAAGCAGCATAGTTTGAAAACTGGCAATATTTTATACCGCTTGTGCCAAATAAAGATGAGCTCCGATTGTTTTCAACAACAAACCATGGTCTGGATATAACATACGGTAATGTTTTAATCCCAAAGGTTCATTTATTAATAACCACTACATCCTACTTCATTGTATTGTATACAGTACATTAATTATTGTACCATTTACATTTCTTCAGTGCAGGATATTGTCAAACATAATTATTCCTTTGAAATACGCATTCTCCCAGATGCAAATGCATGCCCAGGCTCAATAACAAAATTGTGACACGCACCTGAGAACAGTTTAACTTGCCAAGACCGTGAGGAAAATTCCCAGCGTCCCCACTTTAATTACAATATTACCCAAACAGGTGCAGGCAGTTTAAAGGCAACAGTAAAGACCTCAGTTGAGATTTAGTAAACCTAAGCTGCAGCACCTTATAAAGGACTTGAGTGTTGGTGGGCGCTAAAGTAGTCAATTTGCTCCCCTTTTCTCCCCTCAGATTTGGAATTTTAGACAAATAATAAGCAAGAGTTTAATTCTGAAGTCTTTTGTCAAAGAAAGGAGTCACTTTTTATTTGCTTCAACAAGCAGATCATCTTCCTTCTTGCCTGTGATGCAGAAGTGCTCCGTTTGCAAAGTGGCTTTACAGTTAGAGGAGAGAGCGCTGTCCCTGGTGCTGAACTGCATTGGTTCTGGACAACTACAATACATGACAAGCACTGGTTTCAGCTGTGGTAAAAGGCTTTGAATGTCTACAACTATTTTAAGCTTTCCACTTTGAGTCTTTCTTTTTTGATTTTATATTTCCATGTCCTCATTCCTTCACTAGAACAAACATTTTAGAAGAAACAAAACATGTTTTATTGTGTTCCACTTTCATAAAAAGATAAATTGATATACATTTCCCCCCATTGCTTTCCAGCTCTATTTAAGGAAGTACTTCCACTCTGCAACATCTTCTTCCGGAAATGGCATTTCAGGAATTCTGTGCCTAAGTGGGTTAATCTAAAGCAATTAGAGGGTTGAAATTTCCTCTTCGGAGTCTTGGGAAAAGATCAAAATGTTTTAAAATTGATGGCAGTACTAGTTCCTTAGTGTAGAAAAAACAAAACAAAGAGCTGCTCTGCACATATAGCTGGCATGTGCTTTGATAGTGCTGTGATCTAATTAGGACATCTTAAACATCTGTTGGGGCTTTGGCACCCTCAACAAGCCTTTCTTGGGTATCGAGTGTTTAAATATTCTACTATTCATTCTCAGGCTGTTCTCAAAGACAACATTTAGAGGGGAGAGAGGAAAATAAAAAACAAAAACAGATCATATAATGAAAGCTGAAAAATAGTGAATTATTTAGAAAAAAACATTCTAATTATGTAAATAAATAAAGCAGCAGGGTACGCTTAGGCAAATATTAGCATTTTATTGCTCATATGATACATTTCAGAGGGCAATGTGCTCAATATGTCTATACTCCCACTGTTATTAGCGTGCATGTGTGTTGATATGCAAATATGTATGTTAAAATACCTTTAGGTTGAGAGGGAATGAATGCATTTACAAATATTATCATATTATTGTTCTTATAGTTTGAACTTGTGTGATTTGCCAATAAATTTGAGTTAATGGTCTGAGATGGTGGCATGCCATCTCTCCTGCAGCTCTAACCGCACATATGTTCACGTTTTCATTAGATCCGTTTATTCTCCCAGTAAATACAAAATCAAATTTCATGCAACAATAAATTGGCTTTTGTAAAGTAAATATATTTATCGGGGGCAGAATGAGACAGCGTGGCTCACATCGCTGCAGAGAGTTATGAAGCTAATAAAAGAAGTTTTACAAAAATTGCCTTCATATGTCCATAATCCATAAACAAGCTGTAATCTTTTTTGTCGTAATGTCAAGAAATGAACCGTGGATCAAACCCAGACACCTGATCACATTCCAGATGAAAAGCCATTGTTGAGAGCGGCGCAGTTAATTAAAGCAAGGCCGCGACTCTGCAGCTGTCACATCACTTGGCAGTTTCTTTAATTATATATTTTGGTCAATCTGTTCATCCTGATGTGAGAGGGTATGCCATACATGAGACAACATCTGCTGAGGTATGTCACAAGAGCTTCCAGCATCTGTCTGTGCTTTCACGTGGCTTGTCAATCACCCGAGCCACGTCTCATGTGCGCTCGTGTTATCATTTTGAGAAACTGCATTCACAATACTGTCAAGAGCTGAGAGCTTACAGCTGCGCCGCAGTTACAATTAGCACTCGTCCACTAAGCAGCGAGTCGACGCGCGAGTTCTGAGATTGGCACTACACAAAAAAAAAAACAGACACACCCTGTGGCTTGCAGTCATTTTGGTCCCTTATGCTGTCCGTCAACCAGACAGTGGTGACTGTTCTCTAAACTGAGTCCACCCACAAAGGCTTGTGATCACCTAAGCTGTCAGCTAGCATCTGCTGAAACTACCAACCAGTCAACTGAGAGGCTGGCGCTGAAGATAACTCCACAGAAAACGTGTCACCTACACATGTTCTGAATTTGGCGACGTGCTTTGCTCCGTCTATTTTCTTGCAAATTTATTTAATTTAAAGTGGTAAACATTATTGGCAACGCCTTGGAGAGTGTCAAACTGTTTTGTACCTGTGACACGGCGATGCAGGAAGCATCTTGAAAGCTCGTGTCATCTCGTGTTGGGTGAAAATAAACTGTATATGTCAGTGTCAAATATTTTCAGTGTGAAATAATGGCCGTCCTTTGAATACCACTGTGGCAACATGGATCCGGCACTGTTAGATCTAGTTGTTGTGTGATTCGCAGCAACTCTGAAGTTCAATGAGTGAACTTCAGAGTTGTCAGTCATGTTGTGTTGCTAATCATACCCTGCTTCTGAGACTCTGCCTGTTTGTTGTGGAAAGGCCCTGTGCTGTGCTGCCTTTAGAGGTAGGCTTACTTTGAAGTTATATGATGCAGATTTTACCTCCAACTATCAGTGGGTGGTTTATTTTTATTTTTTGTCTCATGCTGCATAAAAGTTCACTACATTATTACCTAGAAGAGATCAGTTTCAAAAGCTCAAGTAAAGCAGACTAAATGAGGGAGATAAAGAAATCTGGACATTTTATTGTATTATAGCATTTTGTCTAATCCTCCCTGCACCCACCCACACACACACACAACACACACACACACACACACACACACACACACACACACACACACACAAAATACACATTTACACTCAGTCCAACACAAATACTCGCTCAGTTGCAAATGACACAGAAACCTAAAGACACACCAGCTCTCTATCCCTGGACTCTGTTTTGTCTGTTTGTAATCTCCCTCCGAGTCTAATAATATTTCTGTTTCCATGGCAATTTGAGTCTTGCCAAATGTTGTGGAGATAAGAGGAGATAAGAGCATAAGGAGCAGGGAGATAAGAGCAAGTGACCTGCGGAGATCAGAGCACTGGAGGTCAGGCGGGAGAGCGGAAGTAAGTAACAGAAAAATGGACCTCGCCTGTAACAGAAAAATGGACCTCGCCTGCTCAACCCCACAGTCAAACCGGTGGAAAAAAACAAAATATGACAAGCCATCACAGTCCTCCGGTAGCACAACAAATGGACAAATGCTCCCTGTGTCCAATTTTAACCCCAAGAAAAGTTACATCGGAGCAGAGCAGCATGTCGCTGCAGTTCACATCAAGAAACTGCATTTGTACATCTTTTACCAAAGGTCTAAACATATAGTTTGTATATTTTCTGGCATAACATTGAATTTTATTTCAGTTAAAATGCAATTTTTTTCTTTGTAATGTGTCACATTTGAAGTAAAAGAAAAACATGTTGAGAATAAGATGGAATGACAGTAACAAATCTACAATATTAATCTTTACCGTTCAGACGGATGGTGATATGACAACATATGCCGTTCACATTATTAAAATGTGCTCGTGTGTTACAGTCATTGAAGTAAATCATGGTAAATGACTGTAGCTGACAGTGAGAGGGAGAGTCGTTCTGTGTAAAAGCTGTTTAAAAGCTATTGTACACAATAAGAACAATTATGTAGGAGCTGGAATTTTACTATCCCTCTTTATTACCTTCAAACAATGCATCACACTAATCATTCACTTCTCTAACAGACAATCAAGACAGGAGTCACATTTTATTAGAGCTGACTTTACCTGTTTGTTGTTGTACTTGGGTTGATTGGTCTTGTAGCTGTAATCTGAGTACTGGTCTGAGCCGGTAGAGTTGTCGTCTCCTCCTGTTCCGACGAAGGTGTTGGCTGCAGGGAGGTCCTGGACGGCTTGGTGCTTCTGGGAGGCTGAGGGGGATTGGGCTTGCAGCTGGATGGAGGGTAAGGGGGAGTTGGAGCGGTAGTGCCTGCCTATATCAGGGCTTCCTGGTGAATACGTTAAGGGCAGGTGGATCCTGGGGCTATCGTTGACTCCATCAAGATTGAACTTGAGACTCTTTTGAAGGCTGACCTCCTCGTCTTCCCCTAGAGGTTTGGGGGACTTCTGGGGTTTGCCTTTCCTTCCGCGTTTGCCTTTGGCATTTTTTGGCACCTGCTTGGGTGCATATAAGTCCTTTGTTTCCTTTTTGCCAGCCTGATAGCCGCTCTTTGTTTCTCTTTGGATACGGTGGCGAATAAATACCACCACAAGGATCAACATTACAACTCCTGCCACACCAGCAAGACTTCCGAATAAAATGTTACTGCGGTGTGCAGCAAAACCACTGTCAGGATCACCAGCAATGTCTCTATCCAGTGGAGTGTAAAGACTGTGTCCAACTAAGCCTTCCACTAGACTGACATTTGAAATGGTCTCATTGACGTATATGTGAACCAGGGCAGTGGCATGGCGCGGAGGCTTCCCCCTGTCACTCACGCGCACCACTAGTCGATGTAGTCCACCATGTTTGCGTGTCATTTCCTTGGCGAGCGTGATTTCTCCGCTGGAAGGAGAGATACGGAATAATTGGTAAGGATTTCCTCCAGCGATATTGAATACCAGCTCTGCATTTGGCCCACTGTCCAGATCTTCAGCTTCTACCACCTCCACATGACTATCTGGAGAAGCAAGAGGAGACAAACGCCTGAAGGAGGAGTTGGAGGGCTTAGTGATGACGGGGTCATTGTCATTTTCATCTAAAACGTTGATGGTAACACCCACATAGGAAGACCTGGGTGGTTCTCCTGCATCTACTGCTTTTAGACGGAAAGTGTAGCTGCTTTCTTTCTCTCTGTCAAATGAGATGCTTGAGAGAATAGTGCCTGTTCCATTTTGAACCACAAACTTCCCTCCATCTGGCTCCACAGAGAGGTGAACTCGAGCGTTCTCACCTTTGTCCATATCTTGCACAGTCACCATGCCAACAGGGCTGAGAGGAGGCATGTTTTCCAGTACTGAAAAGCTGTAGCCACTAAGCATGAACTTGGGGTCATTGTCGTTGCGGTCGAGAACTTTTATAACAACAGTTGCTGTTCCTTTGTGAACAGGCGAGCCTTTATCTGCTGCGGTGACCCGGAACTCATACCGTTCCTTATGTTCACGATCTAGTGGGCTTCGAGCTCTTACTTCGCCAGTGTTTGGATCAATCTCAAACAAACCTTTGATGGATGAATCTGCCACGATATTATAGAAGAGTTCAGCATTAGTTCCACTGTCAGCATCTGAAGCGGTAACATCCAGAACCTTCTCCCCTGGTTGGTTCTCCTCGGCAAAATCCACCTCGAACAAGGTTGGGGAGAATATTGGTGAGTTGTCATTCACATCAGTTACCTGCACTTTTAAGGAGTTTGTACTAGACAGCGCTGGATTTCCAGAATCCACAGCAACGATTTCCACTCTGTAATCCCGGACTCTTTCGTAGTCTAGAGGAGTGGTTGTCTGTAGAAAATATTTCCTTTTGTTGTCAGTAGTTGAGTCGCTGGCAGGGCGAAGCTGAAAGGGCACATCACCTGCTACGACGCAAGTGACTACAGCATTCTCTCCTTCGTCTTTGTCAGACACTTGCACCAAAGCCACAGCTGTCCCCACGGGCATGTCCTCTGAAATATTAGCCACCCCTTCACTGTGCGTCACAAGACCGATTCCACGGATTTCCACAGCAGGAGCGTTGTCATTTTGATCAGTCACCTCAATGGTTACAAATGTCTTAGAGCTTTTAGGCTGAGGACCCTTATCTCTTGCCACGACGTAGAAGGACAAGCTGTTGATTTCCTCCCTGTCCAGAGGTCCTTTGACATAGATAATGCCAGTGGACCGATCAATCCGTAAGAGTCTTGGCACTGGGTCCACTGCTTGGTGAAGGGTATATTCAATTTCTCCGTTAGGCCCCATGTCAGAGTCGTTTGCTTTGACCTACAATCAAAACATAGAATGTTATTAAAGGTATGAATTACATGGAAAATTTGGGGTTAGCTCTAAAGGAAATGGGTGTATAGTTGTTTCCACTAATGATTGCTCAATGAATTAATAAATTAGTAGATCAATAGGGGGCATGATTGCTTCCAAGCACGGCACACACATTTCTCTTTGCCTCTCCTCTTAGCTTTTGATGGGTATCACTGCTGTTTCCCCCATTCTATTAGCAAGAAACATTTTAAGGGGTACAAAATTTGATCTACAATGGCCCTCGTAATAACCTTAAAGGATTTCACAACAGTGTGCTAAAACATTTCTATACAAAACATCCCACGCCTACACCAAAACTGTGTTACTCGTACTGTTTTCTCCTGCAAAAACAACAGAAAAAACAATAAACAACCTAATTAACTGAGTACACATAATATGCTTAAAAACTTATACATAAATTATTCAAGAGAAATGCATAAATGAATGGAATAAAACTTCACATCACTTCTGAAACTAAACAAGTGTGACTTCTGTTTCCCAAAACTTCCTCCTACTGCTCTGGAGAGGAAACTGGAAGCATCAGCAGTAGTAAGGCTATTTTTATCATTTTACAAAATCAACAGTGGAATAAAAATATGCTCTACTGGATTTAAAATCTCAAACTTAAACGTTTAGAAATGATAATCTAATAAACTGCTTTTCAACAACCTGCAGAGAAACTTACTTGCAGAGTTATTAACAGCTAAATTGAGCCATATATAGCTCCTTATAACAATAAAAAATTATCTATTTTGTCACTTCTTTCACAATTTTTTTGGGGGAAAGGCAATGCAAATGCTTTAAACATATGTCTAAATAATGTTAATACAGTAATACCAAATTTAAAGTAAATCCCAATTATAAGAAGTTGAGTCAAAATATAGATATTTAAAGTTATATCTAAAAGTTGAAATCTAAATATAAATGTGTCCATTTTCTTTACATATCTACTAAATTTTATTACTGTCCAAGTAAATTTAGACTGCCATAAAGAGGAAGTAGTCTACAAAAGTATAATCAAGGTAAACAGATTTCCTTAATAACCTCTCATAGTCTCTTTGATGGTAAGAGTCTGTTGAAGCATGCATCATTTATCAATGTGCAGAGAGAACCCAGACAGGAACGTTGATACATGTTGAATCCCAGTCTTACCACCAAAGGGACCTTAGATAAGAGATCTCTTGACCTGGTTTTTGTTTTGGTATTTGTCTTTAGTTATTTTTTGTATTTCGCATTTGAATTGATCTAGAAAACGGCAAATAAACAAAAACATTTGATTACAATCTTACCTGTAGGACAGAGTGCCCCACTGGACTGTTTTCAGAAACTTCTGCCTCGTATGATGACTTTTCAAACTTGGGGGAGTTATCGTTGGCGTCTGTCACCACCACTCGAAGCAAAGCGCTGCTGTAGCGCTGAGGGTTCCCTCCATCTACCGCCTTGATGGTGAGGTCATAAGAATCCTTTAACTCGCGGTCCAGGTTGCCAAGGACAATGAGCTGTGGGAGTTTTCCTCCCCTGTCATCAGCCACTTGTAAACCAAACAGGGTCGCTGCATCTGGCCCCGCTGTCAGCGCGTAGTCAGCCACTCCATTCCTCTCTGAGTCCCTGTCTGTAGCAAGAGGTATGGAGAACAACGCCCCCATGATTGTGTTCTCAGGTACCGAGATGGTGAGCACAGAAGAGGGAAATTGTGGGGTGTTGTCATTGATGTCCAGCACTTCAATCCGTCCTTCGATAAGTCGCGGGCTCTGGTTTTGTATCAGATCTGTAACTGATACCTCGAATTCCAAGTAGCAGGGTTTGCCTTTGGCTAGGGACCGACAGTCCCTCAGGGTCTCCCTGTCAATGGGAATCTCTGTGGTGAAAATGTCTCCTGTTTTCCCATCGACACGGAGATAAGGGGCGCCCACCTCCAGCTTGTAGAGGTGACCGGAATCCGGCAGTCCCTGGTCAGCTGCCAGGCTACCAATGAGAGAGTTGGGCGGCTGCTCCTCCTGGACTCTGTAGAGGATGCTGCCTTGAACAGAGCCACAGTGCAGCGCCACGACCCAAAACAGTACTGCTCGTAAATTCAGTTCCATTAGGTCATCAGAAGATCTGCCTGAAATGACAACGAGAATTCAGGTCAACATGATGATGATGATTCTTTTTACAAATCCCACTTCATGATTCTTCTAAAAACCCACTTCCAAAAAATGTAGCAAGTTCCGCAGAAAAATAATTACATATTTCATTTTAAAAGGAAACCATACAACTCACATCAGCATCTTTTACAGAGCAGAGTTTAATATTTAGTCAGTGGGGAAAACTGTGGAGGGGGGGGGAATCATTATATTGCAGGCTTGTTGCTGTACAGTGGTAAAATTATTTATTTTTGTTAATACTTTGTACAAAACCTAAGCAGGCCTAGAGGCAACAGAAAAAAAAAGAGTGCTACTTTTTTTTTCAGAAAAAAATGCAATAACACCCATGTTCCAGCATGTTCTTTTTTGTTCCTCTTCCAAAAGCTTCAGGAGTTTCAATGATTATATCTGCTTTATGAATTTTATGTAGAAAATTAATGTCAAAACATAAAATTATATCTCATGCACTCACATATAAAACAAACTGAAAGGCCAGTGTGGATTGTTTCAGCCCAATAATCAAATAAAAATGTAATACAAAATCTCACAACCAAAAAGACTCATTATTTCTGTATTATACTATTAGATACTGAATGTGGAGGCTGTGTGTGTGTGTGTGTGTGTGTGTGTGTGTGTGTGTGTGTGTGTGTGTGTGTGTGTGTGTGTGTGTGTGTGTGTGTGTGTGTGTGTGTGTGTGTGTGTGTGTGTGTGTGTGTGTGTGTAGATGTGTGTGTATGCTAGGTAATTGAAACAGAAGCAAAAGACTGAGGTTGAGTATCACGCTCCGGTGCTTCAGAAAACTTAATGGTGGAAACACTTTTGAACTTTTGCATGTGCAGTGCACCGGGGAGTGCACTCGCTATCATGTATTGTTCATTTTGATGCTTTCAGTACTGCTGTGTGTGTTTGTGTGTGGGTTTGTGTTGCACTGTTTGTACATACAGATCGATACTGGCTCTTATGGCTCAGGGATTAGTCAGACTAGACCAATCTATAGTCAATACTGTTTCAAAGCCACTGTCTTAACAGAATAATTCAGTTGTTTTAGTATTATTTTTATTTGATTCACTGTAATAAATAAAAAAACGACTTTTAACAGCTTGGTAAAGAATATTGGTGTCCTAACGTCTCCACTTTTAAATAAAATTGATGTTTAGATGAAGAACTGCACTTTAAACCTTTGGAAATGAACAAACAAATATGAAATAAAAAATATAATCAGTTAAAAGTTTAGTTGGGTGGTCAAAAAACAACAAAAAAATCAAAGCAATTTTAGTTTGTGAAAGAATCACGAATAATAAAAGGCATAAATTTCAAATTTAGCAAAAAAGTTCAAAACATTGTTCCCAAAAACAGGGGGATAAGCATGTTAGACAGCAAAAACACAAGTATAAAGAAATCCAATGAGAAATCTCATTCCTTGCGAATACATTAAAACTGGAAGTGCTGCCTATTGATGCACTAATTGCTCGATTATTGATGTGGCCGCTTTTACATTTGCAAGGGGAACCTCTCGTCAGTGTTGCATGAACAGTGAGACCACTTTTGTGTGTGTTCACGGTCGAGCAGAATAAAAAATGTTCTACTTCCTGTATCAAAACCAACCATTAATAAGGACATGTTATCATTTGTTTTACCATTTATGAATTCAATTTGCTCTTATTCAATTAAACAGTGTGTTTGCATAAAGTTATTTTAAATTAAAAAAATGCAAATTGGTGCATAATCAGTTGCAATGAAGTGCAAAATTAATTCACTGCATTACAAACTGAAATATATAATACATTCCCAGAGATGGACTTACTTTTAGACAAACGTTGGCAATTGCCTTGAGTTTCAGGATAATAGGTGCCTTATAAAGTAGCTAATAACCTTATAGTGTGAATGTATTATTATTTTATTTCCATTTCAGTCACTGACAACATAAAACCATAAGAAGCTACAAGAATGTTAGCAAAAGTACTTCTGTTAGCATTGCTAATGCTATGTATGTTTAGCAACCAAGTGTGCAGGAAATAGTTCCTGTCTTATGAAAAGCCAATAATTTTAGGAAGTATGTCAAGCCAATTTATCATATATTATTAGAAAAGCTCTTGAAAGCTGATGTCCATACTTCCTTTTTTATCATCAAAGTAAACATTTCAACTCTCAAGGATATCTTCATTTTAGCCATCTTAAATCAGTGGTGACCAAACGTTTCAAGGCCAAAATGTCCATGATGAAAAGAGTTGCAGGCCACAAAAGTTTAATTTTTTTTTAAATGAAAAATTGTGAAAGTAATTTTATTGTGAAACGTAACATTTTCTAGTGAAAACAGCTAATATTCTACCATTGTTGGCATGAAGCTGAGAGCCACACAAAATCACTTCAAGAACAACAAATGATTGCAGGCTGCTATTTGAACACTCAGCTCTTAAATTTAAAAAAAAATATTCCATTATATCTCTAATATAATTGTCAATACCCCCCAAAAAATCTACTTGTTACTTGTAAATATGTCATTAGAAATATCCAGTAGCCTAATAGCAAACAATCAATTTCAGACATTATGACTATCAGTGACTGTTGAGAAGTTGATGGGATGTAATTTCAACTAAACTGAAAATTATGACATGTAATCATGACATTAGAAAACTGACATGGAAGTTTCTTCCACTTAAAAACTCCAACAAAACCACCCAAAAATTCCAACTCTGTGTGTTTTTGTGAAAATTTGGAGCTGAATGCATAAAACAAATACAAAGAAAAAAGTGACATCCTTTGTTCTGGGAAAGCTGGCACTTAAAAATTGATATATTGATTGTTAACAGGAAACAAAACTGTTTGAATATCTAATTTTTAAAAAAAAAATTTTTTTGGGAAGAATTGAATTATCCACATGTATCATCCATACCTAGACTGGCCCATTAATGTAAGGACTTTCACTTAAACGTGTTAACTTGCTGTCTGTATTTAAATCAGTTGTCTAAACTATGTTTTATCAAATATGTAAAAGAAACTGAAAACTTCTACCAAATATTAACATGAAGTTTGGAGGGGGCTGATGCATGTACTTAACTTTATGCCCCAAAATGCCTAAATCCACTTCTGTATTCTACTCTTAGAAGAAAAAAATATATAATTTAGAAAATATATCATTTCAGCTTTAACCTTCTTTCTTCATCAATATTGTCTCGTTTCATCATTCACTGCTGGATTAAAGTTTTCTTTTCCAAATGACCATTTAGAAAGATAAAAAACAATAATGGATGTCGTTCTGTTTTGTTTAGCTGGGACTGTCCCTCTGCTATTACAGCCACTTCTAACATGAATAGGCGTGCTTTGATAGTGACATGATTGTTATGGTTGATGACACTCATGACTTAATGTCTTCCAGTTGGCCTCATGCCTGTCTTCCAGATGGCACTGTGCCTGGCAGCCCAGAGAATTTGTGTTCCCTCTTTCTTTGTTTACACTGACGTTAAAATTCATGTTGTTACTGAAAAATGCATTTCACCATCGCTCAGTGAGAATCCTTTATCGGGATAATATCATTGACACCCTGCCACTGTTTTTCTCTCTCTTTTCTGTCTGTTTCTTATTCCACCACTTCACATATTTTATCAAAAGCTTAATGGCTTTAAGTTTACTCGACCTCCAAATAGTCCAAGGCGATGGTGAAGGAAGTTTCCACTGAGAGTTTTGTCTAAACTGCCGGTGCACCTTGCTGAAAGTTCACTACCTGAGCAGCAAAACGGATACATTAGAAGTGCTGAACACAACTAGGAGTGACATTTCCTGCTTCTCAGCTATTTTTTTTCCTCTAAAAAAACTTGGTTATCATCTGCCATCCCAGATGGTGTGTAAACCCAGAAGACTAGAAGCTGATCACAAATCAGCACAAAATCAAACGGGGGGAACAAAACCACTTTACTAGGAACGAGAGGTTAGGGGTTTTGTTTTCCCACTGACTGCAAACGTATTTGTCTTGTTAAGAGTTCTGGTCAACCACTCTGATATCACACATGCCTCCTGGTTCTCTTAAAGCTGAAGGTCTGGGTTGGTGTGAGCTGGGATAAGAACTGCAGACCAGAGAAGCAAATACAGGAATTTCAACAACTAAATATTCAGAAGGTGTAAAACTGAGAAACTTTTATTTTTAGCTTTTCAAAATGCAGCCCCTAAAACAAGGTTTGGAAAAGATGCCTTTCCACCTGTCTAGTGACCTGATGAATTATAAATCCTAAAACTGCTTTTTGGTTCCTGGACAACAACACAAAAAGAAAAACTTCCACCTGGATTTTACTTTGTGTAGTAAAAGATCTCAATGTGTTTCCTTAATGTGGAGCTGTTAGGGCTGGAGGGCTTACATTTCCCTTTACGATTTGCAGCTCGCTATTTGCAATGCGATATTTCCTGTTCAAATTGACAAACCAGCCGACTTAATGAGCAGGACACCTTATTAAATCAGATCCAAAGTGGCAAAAAATTCGGATGCGGCTTTTCAAATACAATCAACAGATCTATTGTCTGACCAAAGATTGAATTTAAACTCCACCACTGAAGCAGCACTCAGCGCACAGCCACATGGTGCGATGAGCCAATGGTCCAGATGGTTCCAACATAGAGAAAAACCAACAGCATCCTGCAGCACTGTATGGAATCAAGCCTTCAAACACAGCCTCTAACTGCCTGATGGGTGAAGACTTAACGCTGAAACTAATAATGCAATATGACAACAAAGAATGCTTTTAATAAAGGTGTTTACTAAGAAGCACTATGTGACTGTGGTGTTTAAGAACACCTGTTAAAGTTAGTCAGTGTTTCATGGCTTATTTTGAGCATTAATGCAGATTCTTAGCATTTACCCCCTTTAACTATCATTTTAAAGATGATTTCAAGGGAGTTATAAGCAGATGATTCCCTCGTTGCAGTAAACACTGGTCAGTTCAATGTTAGTTTGGAAAGTCAGGGAGAAATTCGTATTTTTACTGTATATTTCTACCATCTAAAACTGCTCAAACTCTGGTTTTTTGATGTTCAAGTATTGTGGATTTTAACGCTTCATTACGGTAGCTCAGCAGGAAGAGTAGTAGATTGGGAATTTGTCAGATTAATTTCAGTTTTCCCACCACATGTTCAAGTGTCCTTAGGCAAGACACTGAACCCCACGTAGCCCCCGATTGGTGAATCTGTGTGTGTCGGAGTGAAGGAGGGACTTGTACTGTAAAAGTACTTTGAGTGATCAGCTAGACTGGAAAGGTGCTATATAAAATTACAATTTTTCCTAGAAATGTGCCACAAAAAAGCCATTGGTGATCGGACTCAGACAACATTCAGCATCATCAGCTTAATCAGGGATGGGTCAATCTGAAACGCAGGGTTTAGATTTCTTGAGAGGGAGTTTTATGTGCAATTTCACTACCAGATCATCCATGTGGATTTTTAAAAGTCAGAATCTTACTTTTCAAGATAATCAGAAAAAAACTAAACAAATAATTGTTAAACTAACTGTTAATTAAAGCTCTTTGACATTAATCTGAATAAAAAATATCATTATCAGCATGACGTTTTTGTTGTTTTGGGTGGTAAAGTTTGTTCTTGAAAAGGATATCTTATGAGTAGCGGGGAGCTTTATTCCCCAGTGAGAATTAACATCACTCAAACATCATCATACTGCAAATAAGAAGCTCATTACTCAAAGAACTCACTACAATCTGAATTATTCCTCCATATGGTGTGTTTTTAAGGCAGTGTAATTTGGAGGACAGTACTTGATTGCATGACCATAGGGGTAATACATGTTATTGTCAGCATTTCTGTTACACAAAAATGGCAAAATGGCAAGAAAATGTATGCACCAGATTAAAAATGTGACTATTTATTGTACAAATGCCTAAAAAACTTTAATCCACAACAGAAGTTCATAAAAAAGTCATCACTTTTTGCAAACATGTGTCCACATTTTTAATTATTAAAGAAAAAAGTTGATCAGACTTGCTTGAAATAATGTGTTAAAAGACACCTGGAAAGCTGCAGCTTCAAAAATGTTATCTCAGCAGCTGATAGTCGCCTAACAATGTTCCTTTTTTTGATCTCTTCCTTAACTCACAAATCTATCATATTCTTTACATGTTATTTTTTAATATTATAGCATATTGCTTCCAGTGGCAATCACTTCAACATCTCTGCAGCCAAAACTGAATGATGCTGAGGTCCTCGAGCAGAAGAGGCTAAAACTCCTTACATGCAGCTTAATATCAGTCAAACAATGAGGTCTGACCACGTCCCACACAGAAGCTCTTGCACGCAGCACTGCCCAGATGACCCCACGGTTCAAGAGACCATCTCAACTTCTGCGTGTCTACAATCAATGTTCCAGTCTGCCTCAAACTGCTGTTTTCAAGAGGACACTTCACTGCACTAATGAAGGCTGGGTTGCTGAACTCGAGTTGTAACAGTGACCTGTGGAAAGGAGGTACATGCCAAACACACACCTACACCAGCCAAAGGATGGTACAGAAATATATCATCCACTGGAGAGAATCCTGTCAAACTTGGGAGTCCATCTTCCTGAAACAGCTCCATGCCTGTTTGAGTTTAATTTTAGCCCAAATGTGTTTATAGATGAAAAGCCTCTCAAATTATAAACTTAACCTAAAGATTTTGTGTTTTTATCAGCTTATTATGCTGTAATTAGCACTGATTTTTTTTGCACAAAAGTAAATTAAAATACAGCTTTTATTCCCATTCATGTCATGCAAATGCAACCTTTACCACCAAAACATTTAAAAATTTAAGTTAAGTGATTTGCAAGTGTTTTTTTCCAAGACAAAAGGATGGAGAAGTCACTGAAAATGATAAAGGACTGCGAGGCTTAATGCATGTGAGCGTGTCATGTCATTACACATCCAAAATGGAGATAGTTAATAAGGAAGAACAATGTAATTGTGTTGCCAAGCATGTGTGCCTGTTCCGGTTGCCATGGAGACAGACTATCTACAGACTGAGTCAACTCTGTGACTGACTGGGTGACATTTGCTCTATAAGTTGGCTGCAGGTCCAGCAGAAAGGAGCTCGGGGGACAGAATGAACCGAGGCACGATCATAAATTAGTCACATTTTAAAACGGTTATGGTGTCTGGGAAAATAAATGAAAGCAGTCATTATTAAGTGGATTATTTAGATCTCATGGCCTGTTCTGCAGTAACAGCAGGATTGATTCACCGTCGGACCTTCCCCCTCTCTTGCAGAACCTGCACTTTTACCTGTTACTCTCAGGGAATCGGGATCATGAATTTGTGCTGTAGGATGTGCTCGCCGCTGCTTAGCCAGCGTGGAGAGAGATAACGGGTGATTTAATGATTTTCTCAACTCATGTGATTTGATATATTGGCTGACTCTGCGCCTTTAGCTAGTATAACAGGTAAAATCCATTACCCTCCCACCAGCATGATTTATGATGGGTAGTATCAGAGCTATGGGTCTCCCTAAACAGCTGATCCTCCAATAGAAAACTGCTGCAAAATGTTGGGCTGTACGCTGCAAAATCCTGGGCCACTAGTAATGAGAACGCAATGAGCTTCAGTTGGGAGGGTTTGCTCTGAGCGTGGCTGCTTCACTTACTAGATGTGGTCTGAGGTACACAAAAGTACAGCTTTTATTTGAGGAGGTCAACAAAAGGCTGAATTCAGTCATTATAGGAGTGTTTAGATGGAGAAATGTAGATACTGGTCACATGACATCAGTGTTTAGTTTAATTTGTATAGGATAGAAGGAGGCATAGATAGATAGATAGATAGATGATAGATAGATAGATAGATAGATAGATAGATAGATAGATAGATAGATAGATAGATAGATAGATAGATAGATAGATAGATAGATAGATAGATAGATAGATAGATAGATAGATAGATATCAAACAATATATATTAAGATGTGGAAAAAAATCATTAAAAACTGATTGTAATTCAAACTTTGTTAAACCTTAAAATTGGATGTTAGGGAAAACTATGTAATTTATGACTCTTATTGGCCAGCTAAGGCAGTATTTAACCAACTGGACCCCACAGCAACTTCCAATCCAGGAGCCAGTGCTGTGTCAAATATGAACCAAGTCTCCCCTGGAAAGTTTACACCAATCACACTGAGTGCTGTCTACCAAAAATTGGGAGGAAAAATATAACTACACTTGTAATATTTTTAAAATTGTACATTTGCTAAAAAAAAAACAGATGCTTATTGACTAATCATACATTATATAATGTCAAATCCATACAATAGTTTAAATAATTACTGTAAAGTGTGTGTGTGTGTGTGTGTGTGTGTGTGTGTGTGTGGGGGGGGGGGGGGGGGGGGGGGGGGGGGGGGGGGTCAGATGTACAGATCTCTAAATCCCCCAAGCTTCAGTTAAAAAGTATAAAAATAATCACAGGACAAAATAAGTAGTGTTATTTATGACCTAAGTGGCTCACATGTGACCCAATGTTTAGTGGAACCAATGACCCACAACAGTAGATGATAGATAGATAGATTATAGATAGATAGATAGATAGATAGATAGATAGATAGATAGATAGATAGATAGATAGATAGATAGATAGATAGATAGATAGATAGATAGATAGATAGATAGATAGATAGATAGATAGATAGATAGATAGATAGATAGATAGATAGATAGATAGAGTTTATTTGGGTTAAAATAGGTTACAGGCCTGTTCTTGATCTGCTCTGTTGTGATGGCCCTTGCAGCCTACCCCCACCCCCCCTTCCGCACCGTGTGGGAACTTGGACCGGCACCACTATGTAGAGCAGGACCATTAAAATGTGCCTGGTGGTCGGTGGAGAGGAGAGGAGAGGAGAGGACAGGAGCAACACCCCAGACTCTCACATGAGGATGCGCTGATCAAAGATCTTTCTTTTTATCCTCCAGTTATAAACACGAATCTCCCCAAAAGGGAAATAATAGTATTTTTTTTAAAGTCTGGACTGGTTCAGTCATCAGCTGAGAGTATAAAGCGCCAAATGAGGCTGGACTAATAATGTCGCATATTTGCGCTCAGAAATGATGAGACGATTGGGTCGCGTTTTCTGCCTCACGGAACCGTTATTATAAAAACCCGGAGAGGGATTGAAGCGCGTGCACTCGTCGCTCAAGCGCACTGATATGCGCACTTAATGACTTCATGCCATCACTCACGGAGGCTGGAACTTGCAGCCTGTTCGGATGTGTCTTAATTGAAACGCGTCGTCTAATCAATCAGGCGGCGGATCGGATCTCTGCTGGGTGACAGATCTGGACCGCTGCCTCTCCGCCGCGGTTTCCTATCAACCTGTAAGCAGCTGCTGCGCCTGTCTGGGGGTGAACGCTGAGCAACTTGTTGTGCAAAAGGTCCACAAAACTAGAGCAGATGATCTACAAGCAAACTTCATGATATCAGACAGAATACAAACAACTTTTTCTTGTTTTGAAGTACCTGAGACGGAGACCTGTGTGCGTGCGCTTTTTTCTTTCTTTCTTTCTTTCTTTTTTGGCGATTCTTCCGCCGCAGCTGATATGCTCCCGAACCTCCTACCAGACTCCACAATCACTCCCACGAAAATCCACTCACAGCGTTCAGAAGTTTCTTCATCAAACACTTGAGTCCTGAATTCCGCCCGCCGTCTGGAGAAGCTCACAGCTTTCTGTCTGTTGGAAGTTAAAAGCAGTTAAAAAAAAATCAAATAAAGCACAGCTGGAGAATGAAGATCCTCACTCCGTAGGGATCCCCCCACTGTGGGCCATTTCCAATCCTCAAAAACTGATCCCTGCCGAGATATGCGCGCGCTGTCGCATCTCTTTTAATCCCAAGTTTCCGCCTTGTCCCTGCTGATGAGAGGAGCTCGGAGCGCACTCTAAGGACGCACTACTGGACGCCTCAACGGCAGCAATAGAGGAATGTCATCATCACACTGCGATGGAAAACGGAGCAGCAGCTAGAAGCGGTCCCGCACAAGGAGCCCATCTGAAGCCTTTCCAGAGAGCAAGTGGTGAGATGCTGTGGTTAGTTTGCTTCCCTCTCCTCTCCTCCTCTCTCCGTCTCTCTCTGCCTCTCTCTACTCATCAGAGCGTGGGAGGAGGTGGGGCTCCCATCCACCGCAGCACACAGCAACTTCACACTCAACATCACATTATGCCACGGCTGCCTACCGGAAAATTGTGTGATCCTTACTGTTTAAGAATATCTCATCAAACTGGGTCACCTCAGACATCTTATTAAAAGAGCGCATCACGCAATCACGGGACTTTTTTTATTATTATTTATTTCTCACTGCGACCATATGTTGCGCGCGCTTCTGCTGATGGAAACACAAAGCGCGCAGCCTGGCTTAAATTTGATGTAACAGGTAGCCCGAGCTGACTTGTTGATATGCATTACATGTAGGAATATGAGTGGCCTAAAATGGGGAGCTGTTTGGCCGCTGTTTATTCATCTGGCGCCACCCTCAGGCGCTCATAATAAAGAGGGGAAGCAGAATCTGCTGAGAAAATAAGAGTGACTGAACCCTCACTGTGCTTGGTGCTGCAGCAGATCTTTATTTCTACTCACTAATTTGAAAAATCTTAATAAGTGAAAAAAATGTATATGGAATACTATTTGACTCCATGCATTTAAAAGAGATTGCAAAAAAAAAGGGGGAAATAAACCAGTGGCTTTTGCTCAAGGCTATATAGGGTGCAGTTTGTAAAGTAATACATGCAACATCTATATTTTACAATTATAGAAAAAAATTTTGAATAAATCTAAATAAATTATTTTTAATGAAAAAAAAAAAAATAATATATATATATATATATATATATATATATATATATATATATATATATATATATATATATATATATATATATATACTAAGCTAAATATGTAAAGCTAACTCAAGATTTTTGGAAGTCACACCAAATTATTTGGAAATGAATCCATCTATAGAGTTTTTTAGAATGACATCTAAATCCTTATAGGTACAGGTACATCTAATTATTTAAAATCCAGAATATATCTAAATGTTTAGATATAAAGGTAAATGTTTTCACTGGATATGATCATGTTTCTTTTGACATTTTTTTAACTGATTTTACTTCTTTTTGCCCTTTTATTACTAATTTTGTTCCTGCTGACCATTTGTGGTCCTTCTTCTTGAACATGGACATGAGATTGATTCGAGCAGAAGAAAGGACACAGACATTGAGAACTGTTTTTACATTCGGGAGGAGCTTCTGGTCCTCACACCATTCAGTGTGTTTGCCTGAAAAAGACATCACATCCCAGCTGAACTGCTCCAGAGGAGACGGTGAGGAACTCGGAGGCTGAAAGAGGGAACATAGAGGGAAAAGGGTCAAACCGGAAGTACCGACAGTCATAAAGGGGAATGTTTGTGCCTTGGTCAACAAGATGAAGGAATTTGGAGACACACATCAAGATCCAGAGGGTTTATCAGGAGGACAGTCTCTTGTGCTTCACGGGAATGTGGTTTGAAGACTGTATTCCCTAAAGCACAACCAGTATCACAGGCTCTCTGACGATACGTGTGGATTGGGACGTTACAACTAGCGAAGCGGATATGCACTGGGGACATTGAGCTTCTGGCAGTAGGTATGCAACTATTTTAACTGCCAGGGGAATTCACTGTGGCTGTTAATGTTTTAGGTTTTTTTAAGTTTCCACTGATGACTGATGGGGCAGCATGTGGATTTGTCCAAGCAGCAGTCGCAGGGTGCAGTCAGAATGCCTGGATGCTGGTTTCAGGAAGTCGGAAACTCCTCTCTCTCTCCAACACGAACTTTGATCGGCTTGTGTGAGTTGTGCTGCAGAAGGTAGCAGTTCCCTAAACATCTAACTAAGAATATAAAAAGTTTTAATCACAATACTCAGAATCAAATCTAAAATATGAATATTAAGAATCAAACATAAAGTCGTATCAAGAGACTTAGAATCAAACTTAAAACATAGGGAGCTAAATGTTTAGAATAAAATCAAAATTTATGAAGTTGAATTGAGATACGTAGAATCAAAACTAAAATACAGGTATGTCTAAATTATAAAAATCTAATTTTAAATGTATAAAGTTAAAATAAGAAACATATAATCAAATCTAAAATAAAGATATATGTAAACATTTAAAATCAAATTTAAAAATGTAAAGATAAAATAAGATGATTAGAATCAAATGAAAAATATAGACATGTCAAAATAATTAGATTTAAATTTAAATATATAACATTGCATCTAAAATTTTAAAACTAAATCCACGTATTTATAATTAAATATAAATATGCAATCTAAATAATATAATATGATATAATATAATATAATATAATATAATATAATATAATATAATATAATATAATATAATATAACATAATATAATATAGATAAGGGATCTCGTCAGCATGCTTTTATTTTGGTGGGCAACTTCCATTTGACTGAATTTAGATATTAGCCTAATATTCATCTGAGCCATATTTAGATTTAAATTTCAACATTTCATTGTAACTTTATATGTTCAGATTTGACTTTAAATATTTATAGATTTAACTTCATATATTTTAATTTGATTTTAAATCTTTTTATTTCACATTTCATATGTGGATTTATTTTTAAACGTTTAGACAAAATAATGCAGTTTTTTAAAAGAAATGTGATTAAAACATAACTTCAAAAGTTTCTCATCTTGTTTTTATTGTTATAAGAAGCAAAATGTAGCTGCTAAAATGCTAAATGTGGAAAAATGTAGCTTTTTAGTTAATGTACTTTTTACAGCCTGCACCCCATACAAAGCTATGAACCACTATCTCTCAGCAAGGAGTGAAATCCATCCCATGCTACAGCAATTCTCATCCTGTTCCCTTCCCCCACCCATTAGTGATCACAACTGTTTAAGCATAAAGCAGTGGACCAGGAGCAATGAGTCAAAAATGCAGGGGTTTCCACAAAGGAAAGCCTTAAGCAATGCACTCCCGAGAAAACTTGATTTCCTATTTCCCGCAGCCATTCCAAAGCAAGAGTTTATCAGAGTGCTTCCAGTGTGTGATCCTTTACTCCTCCCCCATCTCTCATTAGCAGCAAACACACAGCTGTTGGGTTACCTCTCCAGGGCTCCCATTAAGAGCTGCCACTCAGGCTTACAGTGTCCCTTAGCCAATCATATTAGAGCTCCCGCCCACGCGCTCCCCGCTGCCATGCTGCTATTCAACAGCCATTCTAATAACATTTAGGTGTTTTCACAGGTGGGCCTAGAGTCGTCTGAGCAGAGGGCAGGTATGGCAGGAGAGGATGAGGTTAGAGGAATTATTACTTTATGTAAACAAATAAAAGCTAATTAAGGGATAATTAAGGAAATCTTTGTGAGAGGAGCATTCCAGCAGAGTGACCAACAGGGTTGACTGAAATCACAAGCATCATCAGTGTGACTCAGAAGTCTGGGCACCAGGCAGGCGTGAAGATGGGTGTCTAATTAAAAAATCGTGTCTCTTAAAGCTTCCAGATGTATTTCAACAGGCACCTGGAATTCATGCAAACACTGAGCAGCAGAGGCAGGCCCAGGCTGCGAATCAACATGCATGTTGTCCAACTCAGGTGAGAGGGAGAGAGTGTGGGCCGCTGATTGCGACGTCTTTTATTAGTCAGACTAAAGAACACAGTCTGGTTCGGCTCTCCCTTGCCTCTTCCTGGTGGTCGCATTTAGATAAGAGAAGAGGAGAAACTAGGGCGAGGCAAGGGGGAGGTAATAAGTGGAAGAAAAAGATCAGAAGAAAGACAGAAAATGGCCTGAAACTCTTTCAAATTTCTCCAAATAAAGTTCCACCTACTACGGCAGTTAATGACCAGCAAATTGTGGCCAGAGCTCTGAAAATCACAGGCTCACACTTCTGCTCTTTTTTTTTCTTCTTCTTCCCCAAAGCTGACCCAGACCAACCAACACATTAAACAAGCTTCACTTTGGCAAGTTCTCTCAGAAGTCTGCTTTTAGAGTCGCATGCACATTTATATCTTTGATGCTGACAACTTTTAAAGCCCGGCGTACTTGAATGCACCGCTGAATTTTAGAATCCTAAGCTCCTGGTTTGTTTACTTATACAGCACACAGCATGTGAATGTGATCTGTGCACATTTGTATCTCTTTTCTCATGACACAGCTCACCTAGAGGACCTTTCCTCTTCCCAAAAACATTACTCAGTTTTGGAGAAGGCATTTTGAAGGAAAAGGAAAACACACACAATACCAGATGGCATCTAAAGCAGGGGGAATGTGGTAAGATGCTTTTAGGTTATGATTTGAAGAGCAAATCCAAAGTAAATGGAAATTGGGAGAAGAAACTGCAGCAAAATGGCTTTCTACTGGTACAAATATTTACAGGTGCTGTTTCCTCATTCATATCGCGGTCTGCAAGGCCAAGAACTCTCCCATCTCCAGTTAGGAAAAAATTCTAAGTAAACCCATCAGATATCATTCTTCTGTACCCTGATTTTTATTTAAAGGGCTGTGAAAAGGTATTGGTCCTCTTAAAGACTTTTTTGTTTGTTTTGAGATTATTTCTGATCTTTTTCCAATCAGCAAATGCATTTCAAAATTAAACAATGATAAGCTGAGTAAATAAAAGATAACATTTTCAGATGGTAACCTTATTTTTTAAAGGAGAAAACTTCAAATCAACTTGGTACTATGTGAAAAAAGTACCCCCCGCTTGTTAAATAATTCATTCACTTTGATTAACCACATTATTCAGAAAGCGTTCAGTCTCTAGCCACACTCAGACCAGGTTACTAACAGAGCTGTAGGATTAGAACTTGTCTGACAACAGGCTGAAAGATCTCAAAAAGCAACATATCATGCCATGCAAAAATGAGATTATGGGAGACATCCAATCCCCCCCTGCAATTACACCCACCAGTTTGGGAACCACTGAGTTAGCTGAACCAGCGGGACCACAGTCTAAAACATTTAGGCCCACGGATGTTGTAGGGCAGCAGTTCTCTGCCAGGAGAAATCTAGTGCAGATTTACTCTTTAAATGTCACCAGAAGGGGGGAACGTAAACAAATAAATAATAAAATGACATATCTCAGCTGTAGAGAAAAAAAAAACTTGTCTTCTTTTTTTTCCTTCTATTTGTGCTGACCCTGAAGATTGTGTTGCATTCAGATGTGGTGCAGATCAGTCAGTAGAGCTGGAGCAGTTACAGATGATAAAGCTGACCAGCTGTGAGAAGAAACTTTGACTTACAGATGTGCAGGAGCATGAGCAATTTATAGTAAAAGTATTAGTGAAAGCAAACAGATATGATCATGTTTGTTTATTTAAACAACCTATAAAGTGTTAGAGTAAATGAACAGTTATCAGACCTCTACAGTAACTTCCGACAGGTTATTTTAGTGTTTTAGTGTTCAGTAATCATCTGTTTTAAAGGGTTTATCCTTGTTTCATGGTGGATGAGAAGTTCAGCTTTGTACACTGTGAACATTAATTATGTCATGTCAACCAGAAAAAATATGTAAAAATAAATAATCGGGGGACTGCTGCAGCACAGCAGCTGTTGAATACAGAGAAACATCCATCATCTTCATTAGTAAGACCTTGTGTTAATCTCCATGAGCATTTATTACCACTTCCTGTGATTTTTCCAGAAAAAGCAGTTTAATTATAACATATAATCTATTTTGCATCAGGTCCAGTTTTACTATATTTTAATTTCTAAGTAGCCCCCAAAAATTAGAGCTTTTAGTAATTGCATAAAATGAAAATGCTTTTTTCTTTAGAATATTCAGGTGATTTGACCCAGAAGGATTCATACATATAAAACATACTTGTTCATACCTTCTATGTCTCTTATCTGTCTACTAGAGCAATGTTTTCCATAGTAGAGGCCTGCACCCAACTGTAGGTCACATAACATAAACTTTGAGGTCTTATTGGATAATGTTCTGACATAAAAATGCTAAACAAAATTCTAACATCTAATTTTCTTTATAAATATTGTTAAGCAATTGTCATAATGGAATATAAGTAGTATAATAAAGTTAAATCTGTTTGTTTTTTTATATATATCCAGGTTTATTCAGCATTTTTACCAGTCTTTTTAATAGTTCTGCCAGTGATATTTTGATCGCCAGTTTTTGCCAGTTATTTTGTGGGTCAGATGTTGGAAAGTTTAAAAATCGCTGTGCTAGCTTCCCCCAGAACCCGTAGCAGATGGATGCATGCACACCTGCTGGTTCTACCTAAAATGATGGTGCACAAAAAAGGCCTGGTATTAATCTGTGAGTAGAAGAAGACAAACTTTTGTTTCATGGACATTCTTCATCAGGAGACCAATGTTTAGTGAATGTATTAATCAGGGACCACACAGATTAAAATAAAAAACTTGTGAGAATGACTTTTCTTCTTCATCTCTAGAAAGTTGACAAATCATTAGAGTTGTAGTGAAAATTGTTGACTCCATTGTGCATGTGCTGATGGCAAAATACCTATTAAAAAGGATGCTCAACAAGTTTTCTGCTTTAAATATTTAATTTGTTTATTTTTTTATAGCTAAGGGTTCCTCCATGCTGCTACAACAACAAAAAATCTCTGCTAGAACATTGATAGTTTTTGTAAGGTTTTGACACGGCCTTGAAACACAAGAAGCTCCCTATTATACATGAAAGATTGCAAAAGTTAAAAAAAAACATTCAGTAGCATGGCCATGGTGGTTTGTTAGCAGACTATTTGGTTCTTTGGTGAAGCATGGTGATGGTGTATCATGATGTGGGGCTAACACATGCTGACCTAATGCTGTGGCTACAACCCCATCATGTTATCAGTGTTATGCTAGAGTAACATACCTGCTTATTGATGTCAAACAAAAGAGTTCCAGAACGATGATGTGTTGTGATTGTTGATGTGTGTGGTAGAATCATTTCTGGAACTTACTACGGATGTACAGAGCATGGCGAGAGCTTCTTATCTGTGTGCTAAAAGGTCATAGAAAGAGTAGCAGGGTCTTATTTCCATGCAATAAAAAAAGAAAATACACAGTAGAATGGATGCAACATGTTTAAATAGATTTATTTACATGTTATTTTTAATCATACTATAGGAAATAAATCACAAATATTTCCAAACTTTTTTTTCAGTTCATTTTTGAGGGGTAGCTGGGTCCATTCCCAGCTGCCATGTGGTGAAAGATGGCTTAAATCCTGGATCGATCACCAGCTAACACTGTGACAAACAATCTTGCAAGCGCACACTCACTCCCACCTTTTCATGGTGGTTTATGGTCATCAATGAACCCAACATGCATGATTCTGGACCGAGGAGAAGAATCAGTGTACCATTTGATCAAAACAAGCCCTTTTTCTGTGCACAGTCCTAACCACAATGCAGACCTAGCCTTGATCTAACACCTCCACTTGTTTTTTTTCATGTCATTAATAAAAGGAGATCTTAAAAAAAAGAAAGCTAAACCATTATTCTCTGAAGGCTGGAATGATCCAACGCCTGAAATGTGTTGATGGAGACCAGATTTCCTGTTGGCAGACTGGCATCTGAGGAGATTTAAAAGAGTTGTGCTTATAAAGCTGTCAGCGGCACATGAACATTCACCATCACTCCTGCCATGATTTAGCTTTGTGTATGTGGGTGTGCGCAATTACAAAGGCTGAATGATTTACACTGATATTTTCCACCGGCAAATGTCAAGTTTGTTATCGTTTAACTACACGAACATTTATCTCTTGTGTGCAGTATCACAATCGAGGTGAGCAACTTGGTGAAAAGACAGGCGCTGTTGCACGACCAAAAAATAATAATAATATTTTGTCTGATAAAGCCAAAGTAAAATGAAAATCATCAGGTTGAGGCTGTACTTCTTCCTCTACAATCATCCCTCCCTTCTAAGGCCTAATTCTGCACGTTGGTGTATATCTCATGTGGACCCTCTGCTGCCTCTTATTTAGGAGCCGGAACAAACAGTGAACTTCAATCAAAACAAGAGAGAGCATTTGGACTTATGTTTGGCCCCATGTGGTTTGGTTAATTAACAGAATGGGCTCTCAAGCAAGCCGAATATTAGGAGGTGGGAGGATCTGCATTGCTCTTCCCCCATGTCGAAAAGCAATATCTGAATTTAGTAAAACATGGTGCTTTGGAAATTGCTCCTTTTTCCTTAAGAAAAAACTAAAGTGTGTACTGAGTATATTGCTTTATGGGGGTATGTAATTGTATTATTGACCTTCCCTTCTCACACAGTGCATTAATTAGAAATTGCAACATTTGAGCATCATTTTTTTTTTCAGTTTTGCAGTGGATTCTGACATGCCAGGAGCTATTTGTTTGCATTTCTTTCTTCTTGTTCGTTCTCTATGTTTGCCACTGGGCTGGGATTATATTCACATGAACATGACAGTTAGGGATGCAATAGCAGCCACAATAACATTCCTGTTAGTTAAACACTAGGCATTCACATCTCCTGCTGTCATTTGCTGCAGAACACAGCTGCTAACCCATACCATCGTCAGAAGCTGAGAAACAGAGGAAATTAAGCCACTTAGCCTTTCAGTTGTGCTTTTTAAAAGATTAAATTACGTAGAAAGTCATAAATAAAATGCTATAGATTTGAAAAGGATTTGCAAATGGTGGCATTCGTCTAAGCAAAGCACTCCGAATCAGGGATGCACTAATTGAATTGTGGTTAGAGTTGTTTTGTCAAAATATCTAAACTTTTTCTTTGAGGTATTTTAATAATATTGAGCTGACCCATTCAGTTGATTAGAGTTGTTTTAATGGCTGTGGAAATATGTCAAGGTTTTAATCTTTGACTTGATTTAATTGTGAGTTTTATTATAGGAGTAGCATCATTCATACAGCTTGGCTCTGAAGAGGGCCGTTTAGAGGACAAAATCATTTACTGCATTTTAAAATCAAGAGGATGTGAGGCGTCATTCTTCAGGTGGCCATTTCCTTATAATGGTTTAAATTAAAAAAAAAAACATCATCACTGCTAGTGTTTATAATACATTTAAAAAAGAAGACAACAGGTCAGGATTTAGCCTGCCTGGTTAAGCTCGATAGATTAGATTAGATTAATACTCGTCCTGTCTATCTCAACAGACTCGAAAAAGGATTTATTAGACTTCATTTAATTTAAATCAAATGGCTGCCAAGTAGACATTTCTCCCAACTGTTTGTCAAATTTTTATGATTATGTCATGATAAAATAAGAATTAAATATTCATTATGAGACTAGTGGCTCATATTTTGTTGATGTTTTGTCATCATTAGTGGTGATGTTTTGGTCCTCTTGTGTGCTCTCTATCCTGGAGCTTCACTGTGAAAGGGGATGCAGATAATTTGAAGTTAGTTCTAAGATAATGTTTTTAAAGCTGTATGGAGGTGAGACAGGGTTGAGGGCATGAGTCATTTAAGACTGGATATCTGATACTTGTATTATTTTGTAATGTTGTTTTGGGGCTGTTTTTTTTGCACAGAGTTGCAGAAAACCTACATCCATTACATTAAAATGACTAAAACCAATGTATGAGTTTTAGAGGATCACAGTGTAGGGAGACAGTTTATCTGTGCAAGTTTTCTCTCATTATGCCTGCAAACAGATGTCACCAATCTAGTTCAAAATACTGTTTTAATTCCTCCCTACAACTAGCAGCTCTTCCTCTGGAAGCTACCTTACAGATATTTGAGTTCTCACCAGAAAAATCCATTGTTTTTGTGACCAATTCATTATAAAATGATCATTTTCTACAGTCTGTACTTCCATTTTTGTGATCAGACCAGCAGAATTGTAAGTAGAAACTGTTCAGCAGGAAGACGCTTTAGTGCATGAAGGAATATTGATGTCTTAAGACAACATAAGCAACTGTTTTATGCACAACTTGAAATCAGGCCTGGATTAATGAACATACTAGATGTGGCATGCGCCTAGGGGCCTCATGTGTTCTGGGGCCCCCATTGGCCAGTAAATATATATACATTTTTCATTTACATGCAAGAATATTCTTGAACTGAATCGGTCCACAAAATCGTAAGAGACGCAAATTGGGAAAACGTGACGCATAATGTACATGTGCATAAACCAATCAAAACAAAAGAGTTGAGTTGTGGCTTAGAGGTAAAGACACTGCCTTTCATGTAGGAGACCTGGGTCCTAGACCAAGCCTGGACATGTGTCAAAATTTGCAACAAATTTCCCCAAAAGGAGATCGGTGAAGGTTACATTATTATTATGAGTTGATATGTACTGAACATGCATATTTTTAAGTACAATGTTTACATTTTGACAATCCTTTAGTCTTTAACATGTCCCACATTGTCCCCAACCAACATGCTTTTTGTCCTACAGTATGTTGGATCTGATCACCCTAGTCACAGACAAGTGTAGCCTATAGGGGCCCCTGTACACCGTAATCCTTCCTGCTTGCAATGTTCAAAAATACCCCAGAAGCTTTTGTTGAACAGTTAAAATCAGCTCATGAGTGTGTTCTGCTCGGAGCTGCTTCTATTAAAGCTGATGCTCCAAACTGAGATAACGCTGACTTATTTCTAGTTCAGGTAAGACCAGTGGCATCTCTGGCATCATATGTTAGGTGGGGCACAACTCAAATATATAACTGCAGCACAAACTTTCACATTAAAAATGCAATTTAATCTAAATCTAATTTAAGAAAACAACTATTTTATACATGAAATTGCAAATAAAGGTTCACTCACCAGCGTTGTTCATTTCTTTAAAAGAAAAGATGCAAATCATTTTAAAAAATCTTTTTCGAATTGTCTTTTTGTCCTGGTAGCTCATGAGCTAAACAACACTAGATTGAGAAGCTCTGCTTTCCCACAGAACGTGAAGGTAACGTCACGTGTGATATTCCAGTGTTTTAATTGGATGGTCTGGGTTTGGGGCCCTGATGTATGTCTATTGAGAGCGTGTTGCACATGCGCACAGTGATTTTCAGATGCTCGTCTTTTAGACAGACTGCGAGGGGCTGGCCTGTCGCCAGGATTTAAAGAGGATTTAACCTCCTTAGCTTGTCAGTATCAAAGCAAAGACATAGATATGACTACACAGATATTTATAACAGAATATCTTAGTAACAGAATGGGTTTTTATGCAGTATTAGTCTAAAAATGAACTATTCTTTCCCACTGATCCCCACAGCGCCATCTGGTGGCTGGTGGGGCCGGGACCTACCGGCCCTACATGACGAGACGCCACTGGGTAAGACACTGACTGCTCAGGACTACTCCTCACATCCCCACTTCAATAAAACCAGCCCTTTAAGCTGTGTTATTTATTTATCTGAGGTTGACAAATTGGGATCTTTTCATGCCCCAAACCAGTATGAGAGTATAAGGAATGCACTTTTATAATTTTAATATTATAGGAGCATTTTTAAGCATACAACATATTCATAATAGATATGAGATAAAAACAAGAACTATGTTCTTCCATTTGGTTGCATAACAAAACAGCATCTGTCTGTGTGTGCACATTTTACTGTCACGGAGGCTGTTTCAGAAATCCTAATGCACACTCAAATGCATGAACCAGCAATAGATTAGGTGTGTGTTTATAGGAGAAGTAGCTTTTAGACCTAAGCCACCAAATGACAGAAGTCGACACAATCACTGCTTCGTTGGCTTTATAAATGTTGCATCCACTAATTGCCTAAGCTGCCTGTAGATATTGGCTGAAGTAAGAAAAAACAAAAGAATTACCCACTGGAGCTCACCCACGCAGCTTTATACAGAGGCACACCAGGGAGATAAAGGTAGGAATTTTTTTACTTTTTGTTTTTCAAGTTTTCAAAAAACAAAGGTTTTGACCTTTTAAGCCACCTATATATTTAATTCCTCCTCAGTATAATAAGAATGAACATCTTAAGAAATGTCAAACCCAGTGATCTCACAAATCCATTTTATAAATACCTTTTATAATTTAATTTATGTAGTATTTTTAAATTCATGCATGCAGAATAAACTTGTGTAGTATGAAGTATATATCGTATCAACTTTTATTCACGTTTTTTCTGACTCGTTTGCCATTTTTACAGAGTTCTGTGAACATCTCAAGAACACTTCTTTTCTAGTATAGGATCCTTGTGGTTGAACATTATGAATATTATATTTACACTAATTCACTTCATAAAAATCACTTCAAAAATGCATGTCCTTGGTATCGCATACATGTTCAGTAAAGGATGAGCTTCTTGTTTGTAATTCAATACCTGTGCTCCTATGATTGTTGAATAGCTCAAGCACAGTGCAAGGGCTTTTAGCACATAATCATACATTATGAAAGCACAGATTCAAGTTCAAGAGATATATGCCCACACTTTTTAATTTGACTGTTTACCAATGCTACTTGCCGTCTTTCATTATGTACCTGACTTATCAGTTTTTTCTATATTACTGATTAAATTAAATTGATGATAATTGGTGAATAATGCTGCACATTATTTGAAAATGAATCAAATTTACCGAGGTTTATTCAACCTGCTACGTCGTAGTTATGAACTGGAAGGCCGATCTGTGACATGAACGGACAAAAAGAATGGTCACAATCAAATGCAGTTGAGTTTTGTATTTTCTAAAAGACTCAAAAAATGTGTGTAGAGTCAGGATGTTAATTCCTGGCTTTTCTGAGAAATAAACCCCAAAAATTTCACCTGATAATGAGAAACATGAGGTTCTTATCTGCTAGAAGCACCATTGGGTTCTGTCCAAATTCTGCACAGCACTGCATTAGAAAGGGGAGAAACTAATTGGAAACCTATTGCAGCTGTGTTAATTTCTCCTGAAGTTGCTCCCTTAACTATAGCTCTTGCTTCTTCTCTCTTTAAGTGAGCAACAACCACACACCAACAAATACCCCCTTGGCCCATCTTTATCTGTAGAGCCATCCAGCCAAATCTATTCCTCCCCTCATGGGTGTGGAATAAAAATGTCTACAGCCATCTGCAACTCAAGACTATGGGCCATTTTAAATCTGAAAGGATGTAATGCCAGATACCACTGAGAGATCTGGGCATTGGCGTCCTTCACGCATTGAAGCTATTGTATCAGAACATGTGCATCCAAATGGGAAGAATCTGTGCCCCAGCAGGTAATACTGGAGTCAAGCTGCCAGATTGGCTGTGACTTCCTCCCCACTGT
This sequence comes from Callopanchax toddi, assembly GCA_006937965.1. Taxonomy (NCBI): domain Eukaryota; kingdom Metazoa; phylum Chordata; class Actinopteri; order Cyprinodontiformes; family Nothobranchiidae; genus Callopanchax; species Callopanchax toddi. Next base: position 2,133,515 of record SSNR01000044.1, on the reverse strand, counting down.
ACCATGCCTTTTGGTCTGATGACATCTGACTGAGGGATGGTATCAGCATGCCACACAAAGCAGACCTCAGTCTCCTGTCTGATGTATCACTTTACAAGATAAAAAAAATAGAAAGGAAGTTTGTAGATTATTAGATTTATCCAATCAAAATATTAGTTTGCACTCTTTCATCTACGTGAATGTGGCACTCCTTTGGTTCATTAAGGTGTCTGGATGAATCAGTAAAGTTTGGGATTATCTACTTGTATGCTGAATCAACTCATCCAGCCACAAGAACCAACTCACCTCCTTTCTGGTCTTGGATTGAAGCCAAACTGCAAATATTTAATTCTTCTCTACCTGAAACAATCCTTACTTAAACCTAAATCATAAAACAGATACTGGACCCTGCTGCACTCCTTCTCAAGTTGGCACAAAGCATAACCAAATTTAGAGACTCAGGAACTATGAGCACCAACTGGGCATGCTCTGTCAAGACTTTAGATGGAAAAACCATCTATTTGGTCGCAATGGGGTTAAGCCCAAGAGGCATCCAGGAACAGACATAAGAGCCAATATATACAATTCTTACAATCTGTATAAAGGTATTAATCTGCATACTTTGGTAAAGTGTCACAATCTGATCTATTTATGTGCTCCTTTTATTTTATGTGTCACAGTCTGCAGCCTCAGTACAGTGGATTAACCAAATGACATTAAAACCAGGATAAACACTAGCAGTAGACATCTTCTTGGGTTTAAAGCTAATAATGTATTTTTAAGATGGCATTTTCACTTGGACAAAATTATTGAACTTTAATTAGTAAGGGGTTTTAATTTAAGACATCTAATTAGAAATCCAAATGAAAGCGTGAAATCACAGCACCTTGTGTTGTCCAAGGAAGTTATTTTTGGGATCTGACGAACCATGCTGGTAAGAGTCTGGCCCCCAAAATACTTCACATTATCACTTTATTTCCAGCAGCAACACTGGGAAGTAATCAGTCGGGGACCTGACGTAGTTAGCGGGTTCTTAGCTCCACATGTGATTTGAGCCCTCCCTCAGTCGATCAATGGTGTGATTGAAATTGCTGGGTAACACGAGGAAAACTGAAAAGACGTGCATGTGGAGTCATGCCAGAGAGTTTAGGTGTTTTTGATTTAATACAAAATCAGTAAACACAACAGAAGTTATATACTTGGAGGAAAACTCCCAAATGTAGAAAGTTTTTTCTGTAAAATGTTATTTGTTATTCATATGTTTTAAATAACATTTATGCTATAAAGCTGATCAGACATTATAACAATAATTTATAAAGCCATTTATGAGATCCAGACTGTAGAATGGTCTGGTTTCTTACCTGCTCAGGTTCAAACATCAGAGCTACAGTAACTTTAATGCAGCAGATCACAGGGCTATCAGTACAGGCTCAATCCACTGTCTCCACAAGAGAGACAACAGACATTATTGAAAACAAGTTCGGAGACAGATGGAGTGAAGTGTTACATTATTCATAGGCAACAATTTTAAGACATTTGTACGTGTCTGCCCTTTCAAATCAATCTGTACAGTGAAGGACTAGAATGTGTGATGCCTCACTCATAGAAGTGGAACCAATCATAGCTGTCAGGTGGGAATTTCCCTTTAAAATATTCTTTAAATTAAACAGAGATGCCCAGTTCATCACATATAAGTGTTCTAATAAAGGAATCAACAACGAGACAGTGATTCACTTCAATTGTTCTGGTGAGAAACGTTGGATATTTGAACTTAAATGTCAAATAAACGCCTCCTTCCTCATCACCCATTAAACCACTTTCTCATGAATATAAAGCACACACAAACACACGGCAGAGTTCTCCTGAGTTTCTGATTGTTTTCACAGAACTATAGCAACCGCACGGAGGAATGTAGGCTTGTTTCAAGGCTGGCGAGGGAGGTCACTCAAGTGCTAGAAACACAATGGTGAAATCCATGCATCGTTTTAACCAAAGGCCCCATTCCTTTTATAAAAACAGCATCGATGTGACAAAAACATGATAAGGATACCCTATTTTAAGCCATGAAAGCACACCTTTTATAGGAATTACTTTTCTTTGCTGAAATGTACCAGTTCGTCAATGGAATGTTTACAAGCACACCAAATGCACCATTTATGTTTCTGAGGAGGTGATTGCAGGGAAAAAAGTTTTTAAATCCTTTATAAAGCACAGTGCACCTTAGCTCCATGAACAAAAATGTCTTTAAAATAAGTAAACTGTTAATGCAGGACATCTTAAGACTAATACCCTACACACACCTGTTGGGGAATAAGCTGATCACCTCTTTCATTTAAGGTGAAAAAGTCCAAAGATTTGAAAAACGGCCTAAATATGTGATTAGTTCAATCTTCAACATACCCTGAACCATGACTACAGTTTATTGGTCTACAGAAAAGATTTATTAGCTATTTGATTTAATAATGTTATGGTTTCACAAGCTTGCCTTAAAGAGTCTGATCTTTTGGCTCCTAGATGGCTCTTTATTTACTATAGCTACCTAGCAGTGATGGTATTTATGGCTGTTTTCAGGGCTCAGGATCATTTGACTACGGTCACCAACAAAAGCCCATTTTCTGGGTCCCCATGCTTATTTGCAGCTACTTGTTTGAGAACTCAAAGATCTGCTTACCAATCAGCTCCTAGCCAGTTCTTCCAACTCCAGGAGGACCAGTCACAATGCCCACCACCAGCTACCAGCAATTTGTGAGCAAGCCCCCCACCAATGCAATACAGTAGTTGACCAAACTGCTTATTATCAGCAACCTGGGGTCGAGTTTTTTGTATTGCTTTGAAATATTTAAAGTCGTGGGTTGTGGGGTTTGGGGTTTATTTGGGAAGTGTAGTTACTTTTTAATGCATGTTAGTATGACAACATAATCTTAGTTGAAAACTCTGGATTGAAACATGACAAGTGATATCCATTCCTTTATTTCCATTGCTGAAATCCAGGAATATATGTATACAATGAATTTCAGATGAAAATAAATTTTTATGTTTCCTAAATAGATTTTACATAAAATACTTCGTTATGGATATGAATATCGTTGCACATCTGCAGGTGGTTGTGCCGCTTCCTTTGGCCTTGTTTGTTTAGTCCTGGTTGCTTGTTTCTCTCCTGAGATCTGGAAACACTGTAGTAGTTGACATTGTTCAAAATTTTCATTGATGTCCTGCAACCAGTCAGATGCAATACAATGCAGGTATTATACCACTGAGTTTTAAAAGGGGGTGTCAGCTGGTGCAGTGGTACAATCTGAATCCCAGAAGGTATGATCCGTGCATTTTATCTCACCGCATCTCCTGTTTAGACAAAAAAGAAGAAAGATACATCTCAGAATTGAATGCCCTACACTTAGATTATTATCTTTTAAATATTTACCAACACCAAGATGACCAAAGTTATTTCAGGGGTTTCTTTTTTATTTTAAAACAAGGTGACTAATTATACATGTAGCTTGCTTTATAGAGGTCAGTTTGTCCTACAAATGTTTCCACATTTGAAAAAGCTCAGAGTTGAACTGCCACCAACGAGCAGCTCTTTCCCCTAATTTATTTTTAATAGGGCAAATTAAAGAAAAAGGAAACACTTGAAATCAATGCCACCTCAGCTTGTGTCTGGCAGAGAATAACTGTGACTTTCAGAGCTACCCTCGGTGAACTTGGAGGGGGATACAGATCAGCAGTTTTATGAGCGGCAGTCTTTTGAAATTCACTGCAGAAGTCCTCAATTACCCATTGTGACACCAAAATGTTTTAAAAGCTTGAGTCTGATGCACAGGGTCACATTCAGGAAGAGGGTCACGGAGTTGCTCTGAAAATTAGATTTTGGAAAAATGAAAAGAAAAAGAAATTGATTCAACAACTTGTTTCAAAGACATCTTTGTCAGTTTCAGAAGTATTGAGAAACGGTCATTATGACATTTTAAAACCAGTTGAGTTTTTTTTTTCTTTTCTACTCTCAGAGCTGTCACTCTGCTGTTTTGAAGTAAACGCCATGATATGGAGGAAATGAGAGGCTTTTTATGATTAATTAATAATGCTAATGAAGCCTAATTAGAGCATCTTATGAAAAATGCATTCAAATGAGAGATGAGCTTTATCCTTAAATAACAAGCCTCCTGTGCTGGATTTGGTGTCCTATTACATGCTAATTAGACTGCACTGGGGACTGTTAATGAGCATAGATCATTTCATCTTTAGCACTGATATGGCCTCACCAATCGCTTGTGACAATGTATGTAAAACCCTCTTTTATATGTATTCTATTATTACAGCTTCATTCTGGGTAGTAATAGTAAGAAATTTTCCAGAGCTGCTAATAGAACATAATATAGGATGTTCTGTATTTGCTAACTAATTTTTTGCTTAGAAAAAACAAATGAGAAAAGGAGAGAATGAAATAAATACCCTTGCATCTCATGATTTAAAAGGCTTTTGTAACGTGACATATTTCACTTCTAATAATCTACATTTCCAGCAACGAGAACAAGTAGCCTCAGAGTATTTGGGCATGCTACAATCCTCTGGGAGTGTATTTTAATGCAGATCTTGTAGACTGCAGGCTATTAGTTTCAAGTTTATAGATCTGGAGAAAAAAAATGTGTTCAGATAAAGTTGAGCTGCTCATTTGATCCAAAACAAAAGGTACTTTTTGATAGGTTTTAAGTATTTGTGTATGCTCCTTTTGTGTGTTACCCACATTTAGTGTCTTTTATTCTTTTCTCTAAATGCAACGTGTCAAAATAAAACATTTCTAGAGCTAAAAAGCATGTCTTTTGATGCGTGCTGTGTGCTGTAAGTACACGGATGGTCTTTATGTCGAGAGACAGTGGTGAACTGACAGAGTGTGTGGAATCTTCAGCTTTATAACAGCTTACCAACATCACAGCTCAATTGCTGAAAATGCCTGTATACCCTGCAGGTAAGGGTCTATTAAATCCTCCTACACTGTGATCCTGCTCCCACGCCTGATTCTATCTCAACCTGGAAGGCTTTTGGTCAGTAACACCTATTGCAATTTGCTTCCCTTGAATTCCAGCAAATTAACCCTCGATATGTAAGCAGGGTGATCATGGATTTCAAAGGCAACGTGTGATTTTTCGTGATCCGTTTAATGATCGGCGAGATTTGGACACACAAGCTAATTTACTATATAAACAGTGTCGTCTTGGTGCTGAAGAAAGAGAGGGGGTTGGATGAATGGGTGGATGTGTGTGCTCTGTTTTACACTGTCAATTTGGCAGACGCCTGCAGGGGCTGGTGTGTTGCCATGGTGATATGAGCAAGGCATGAAAGAGCAGCAAGGTTTGCCTAACAGTACCAGTCTTATAAGGACTGATAAAATGAGAACCTTTCTTTAAGCGCCTCACATACGCTACATGCCTATTCAAGACAACCCGGAGCACCACTCTCAACCACATGAAAATGTTTAATAGATTTCAATCAGAACATCTTGTTATGCGGTGGTTAAAAGTGCACTCCAAAATTTTACGTCTTTTATTCCCATGTTCTATATTTCCAGACTATATAATTACATTCAGTATAAGGTTTATTCAATAAAATTGTCACTAGGAAACAAACATCTTTGGAATAAAAACACCTAATCTTTACTAATGAAATTGGGGATTTCTTCCTCAGCCTTCTTTATCGGTTTGCAGTAATAAACACAGCTGTAAACCCAAACTTCATTTATTCAGGGATTTAAAGAACACATTTCAATAATAATCTGCATTTTGATTTACTTTGTGCAAAATCAGATCCATGTGTTTTAGACCTGAACAGGATTCATCATAAACACATTTTTCTTTGATATTTAATTACTTCCTTTTTAAAAAAAAAAAGCACACAATTATTTAAAATCAAAATCATTGCATTACCAGCTGATGATTCATCTTGTTTTTGCAATATGGCCAGTGAAGTCACACACTTGCAAAATTGAGTTAAAGGCAGCACCAAAGAAAACCATGTTTGTTCATTTTCAATATGTACCTTAAGGCTTTTCTGTAAAGAGAGCTGATTTATTAATGCAGACTGACCAATGTGACAAAGGAAATTGAGTCTGACATCTCGTGTCAGGGAAAAGCAGGTGTAAAATCTAAAGGCATCGCCGTATCAAACACACTCGCAAGAAGAGACTAGTCAGTTTAGAAGTGTGAGTGAGGAAGACTCAAGGGACACATATGAGGCACTTCATCATGTTAGGCTGCTTTAACAACAATCTTTGGTCCCAACAAAGGTACAACACAACCTGTTGATTTTTCACAAACATTCAAAAGTTCCATAAAGTGTATTTTAGTAGAATCATCCAATCTGACTGGGGTTGAATAGGGAGTGTCAATGCATAACTAGTTTCTGGTCTATAGAGATGCTGCCTTGCATTAAGATCCACACTTTCAGCTGGGTCACACTTCTTGAGCCCCGTCCTGTGTTGTCTTGGCAGTATGCTTTGGATCATTGTCCCTTTGAACTGCAAAATATTGCACTGCTGTATGCTCCTCTGCACTCTGGGGAAAGGTTTTCTCTTCTAAAATTGCTCTATATGTTTCTACATCTTTATTTTATTTTTTTCTGACTAGGCTCCCTGGTGCTATTGTACAAAGACAACCTCACTGATTTATGCTACCATTATGTATGATTGTGTCTGATAGTCCATCCACCCCCATCCTCCACCTTCCAGGTACAGTTTACACCCTGACTCCAACATACATGAACACCACTATATACAGTATATCATGGTTCCTTAAAAGATTGATATATATTTGTCAAGTCTATGTGGAAACACCAAATTTGATAAGATAAGGTTTTATAAAATCCTTCTTTTTTTCTTTGATTGAACATTTTGATTTGCAAGTAATTTGTAAAGTACAAATGCAGCTGAAAAAGTTAAGACTATAAAGGCCAAGAGTCTTCGGTTAAGGCTCCTTCTCTCTTTAAAATAACTCTTGATCTCATTCTACATGACAGTTTTGTTTGTCTTTTATTTTAACTCATTATTCTGGAATGATGACCAATTTGACAGGAAAGTCAGAAATGAGAAATATGTTGGAGCTAAACAGCATGTTCAGTTTGGTAACTGCTCACATAATGCATAATAAAAAGTAAAGATGAGATTTCTCAGTTTTTTTCTGTTAACAATGACAGTTCAGCAATGATACAACAACCTACAGAACAGTGTTTCCCAATCATGATCTGTTGTCAGACATTGCTGCAAAATTGGTGTAAGTTGGCTGGCTGGCAGGTGGACAGCAGCTGGATAGGAGCTGCAATTTGTAGTGACTTTATTTTGATAGCTAATATAGACACGTGTCCTTTCACTAATGATGTCATTGAGTTCAATTAAGGACAGGTGGACTCAAGTCATTGTGAGAACCACCGGGAAAGGTGGAATCTACCAGATTTCATTTGTGAGTCTCAGATAAATATTAGTGCCTTATTTATTTAATCCTATTTCTCCATCATCATATTACTTTAAATTAGTTTGCATTATATATTATTAGGGCTGCTGTCATAGTTTATGACACTGACTTTAATAATTAGTCAACATCAGAACTTATCGTTAGTGGCATCCTTATACTTCTTCACCTGTAACTTATAACATTGTTTACATCTGTTTGCATTAAAATAACATTTTGAAAATTTGTTTTTCTTTTTAGCAGATAAATAATTTAAATAATAACATAAATATTTATTATTAATACAGCAATGGTCCTGAAAATTGTAACTTATAGAATTGGTATTGGACTTGTCCCCACTCACCCCCCTCAATCATGGTCTTGCCTCAGTCTCGCCTCCTTAATAGTCCTGGTCCTGGCATGGTCTGGTTTTGGTCTTGGGTTAGGTAGTCTTGACTACAGCACTGTGCACTTCCAGTGCTGAGCTCCAAAAATGCACAGTAGCCCCTCATCCAAAAAAATAGTTATTTTTACACACGAGCACTGTGAACAAGTCTCTACAAGTCTTCCATTCAGTGGTTCTTTAGATTTATACTCTTAGCCAAAGTGGTGTATGGACAAATAAACACGCACTGCCTGCCTTTCAAGAGCAGGACAAAAAAAGGCAAGCAAGTAATTAAAATCTGTCTATCTCTTCTACCACTGCAACACTTTTGGCACAAATCCCAAAAAGAATCCCATCTGACTCGGCCAAACACCCCTCTAAACACAACTGAAGGCCTGCTCAGATGTGAATTTTGTGAGGAATCACACCCTCTAGACTGCACTCAAGACTCCTACTGGTTGAGCAGAATGGGATTTTAAGGGGGGAATAATGTGCTATGGATATTGGGTTGTCCCAGTCAAGCTGTCAGTGCCACTGTCACATGGAAAGACACAGCTGATGTGACCCCATGCCTATGTGGCAGCCCACAACTCTACAGGCAAACACAAGAAGAAGGGACATATGGCACAGTGAATCAGCCATTTCATACAGGGATAAAAGGGAAAACACACACACACACACACACACAAAAATGTAAGTCGAATACAAATCTCAGCACACTTAAGTACATAAACAGACCGTGCTTGGGTCTTACACTGACCTCTACTGTTAAAGTATAATCTGAAAAGCATGCAAAATTAAATTTCCCACTATTGTGATAAATGCATGTTTTATAGTAAGGATCAGTCAGGATATCATATTCACCTCTGAAGGAAAGATGGACCCTGCATGTGAGTAGAGTGAATTATACGGTGACAATTATTGACGTTGTCTTCACATGGAAGCAGTCCTGTCTAATACAAGCACATTCATCAGTCTGAATTCTTGTACTTATTCCAGTATGTTTCTTGTTTTAATTACTGTGTGGTCTCTAAATACTCACAGGCCACTTTATTAGGATACATGTTCAATCTGCCAATCACATGGCAGCAACTCAATGCATTTAGGCATCTAGACGCGGTGAAGACAACTTACTGAAATTCAAACTGAGCATCACAATGAGGAAGAATAGAGATTTAAGTTCCTTTAAACATTGCATGGTTGTTGGTGCCAGACAAGCTGGTCAGAGTGTTTTTGGAACTGCTGATTTACTGGGATTTTCACCCACAACTGCTTCTAGGGTTTATAGAGAATGGATAAAAAATAAATAAATGAAAAACATCCAGTGAGCAGCGGTTGAGTGGACAGAAATGCCCTGTCAGTGGCGAATGGAGAGACTGGTTGGAAATGATAGAAAGGCAACAGGCAGCAGCTCAAATAACCACTGGTTTCAAACAAGGTCTGCAGAACACCATCTCTGATTCATAAAATGCAAACCTTGACGCAGAAGGAGTACAGTAGCAGAAGACATCCCTAGGTGTCATTTCTGTCAGCTAAGAACAGGAAACTGAAGCTACAGTTGGACAGAAATGGATTGGAAAAAAAAAAGTGTCTCAATTTCTGCTGCAACCTTAAAGCCGGTTCACACAGCAAGATGTTTAAGCTGATTGTTGCCCCGATTTTCCTCTTCCAACAATCTTAAAGAAGCCCCCATTTACTGTAATGGCTCTAAAGATACTCTTATCAGATTTGGGGACCACTCAGATCGCAAATTTGGAATTTCCAACATGTTGGATTGTCTTGACTCAACATTGCATAGATGAGTAGCCTGTGGATGTGACATGTAGCCAATCAGAGAGTGAGGTGACACATACAAGCTGCACAGAGTGAGGGGGAATCCCACACAGAGGCTGAAATTGATGATATGATCCTGCAGCACATCTTAATAAAACATCTGATACAGCATTCTCCATATTCTGTATGGGTCTTTGTCAGCGCTTCAACCTTGTCCATTTTACTCATGAGAGATGTAATGTTCTCTATCATAACCAGTGGAAGCAATTGGTTCAAATTCCTCTTCATCTCTGTCCACTTTGCTCCTTTTCTACGTCTCCTCCTGTTTAACTCATCTGAGATTGATGGTTGCAGTTTAGTTATTATTTGACCTTTTGAGATGTAATTTTGCTGCTTCCCTTTGTAAACAAGTCTGTCGTTGCAATGAATCATAATGACAAGTGGCCAAAAAGCAGAAAAGTTGCAGCCAAAATTCTCAAAGCAGCAGAACATTAAAAAAAAGAAGAAAATCACTTATAAAGTTATGCCTTTAATCTGAAAAACAGAGAAGAAAAAAATCCCTTAACTAAAATCACTTGTAACATAACATAGCTACTAATACAAGCTGCTACCCTGTGCAGTGCTTTTCATGTTTAAATTATTTAATGGTTAGTATGGGATATTATATTGTCCCTATTTGGGCCCCTTAGTACCAACATGGTTAGCCTACCTGAGTATTGTTGCTGACCAAGTCCACCCCTTTATGAATGGACCCATCTTCTGATGGCTATTTTTATCAGGATAATGCACCATGTCTAAAAGCTACATACTTTTTAAAGGACATCTTAATATTTGTTCAGAAATATAAATGTTTAGATGAAAAATGTCAGCGTCATGGTGAGGGTAAATGCAGGACTCAAGTGCAGGAGGATGGAGGCAGGAACAGGCAAGGTGAAACCAAAAATCAGCTTTATTGCTGGCTGGACAGAGCTCAGGGAGACACAGGACAAACAAGGCCAGGGATACAACATGAGGAACTGACAGGGAGCGACTGAACTAAATGGCATATATAAGGAGGGAGATGATTAGGGAGACGAGACACACCTGTGGAGGATTAGTGCAGGACACAGGAGGAGGAACATGGAAAACACAGGGGAACAGACAGGGGTCAGGACATGGCAGTCAGCTTGTTATGTCACTTAGCAAAACTAACTAAAGGGGTTTGCAGGTTTGTGTTCAGCCCAAATACAGAATGTAATGGGAACTCCCAACATTTGAATTATGGACATAAAGAAGAACCAACAGCAATGAGGTTAAAATGAACTCAAATGTGGTTTCAGGTTCTAACTAAGGGGTCAAACAATTTCTCTACTCCAGAAATCCATACAAGTGGAGATTTAAAAGCAAGTTAGTGATTCTATGGGATGAAACCTGAAAAGTTTAGGAAATGTTTTGCAGAAAAATCCACATAACATTATGTTTCTCTCTTTGTTTCATTTCTTTATGAATCCTCTCTAATAGCTGGCTTCCTAAGTGTGACTTTTTTTTTAATATAAATTCTCACCCTCTCAGACCTTCAGGTAACTTATAATTCTCTTTTCACTTCATTTGCCATCATTGTGTCAGTCTGTTTTTATTATCTACCAAATATTACTTTAGTAATTAGCTGGAATTTTTTACTAACTGCCAACCAGTCAATAAAACTTTCCTATTCTGCTGATGCGGTGTTCTGTTCTTTTCTTTCCAACTGCTGTGCATGCTTCCTCAGAATCTAAATGATAATTTACTGGTGTTTAAGCCTAATTATGATGATCATTATTATTATTTATTGCCTGGTGCTCTACATTATGTGTTGCCGTTTAACCGGGCCAAAGCATAACTTGTTAAATTCTTTTGGACGGGCTATAGAACTGATTGTTTACTGTTCTCATTAGTGATCCGTTACATTCCAGTCATTATTCCAACTGACAGGTCAGTGTACCCTTTGGGTGAGTCTAATTCTTTTTCATGCGTGAGCCCAATCATTAATTCAACCAACAGACATAGCCTTGAGCTTCAGAGAGCACAGAACAGTGAATACTATATGCTGCCGTTCAGTAGCCACAGAAATCCATAAATAAGGATTTCCAACCAAGACAAATGCACTAGAGTGGACTGTAAACTCACTAACAACCCCTGATGAGGTCTTTGATATCACGGCCAAACCAAGCCTGTGGAATGTTCTGCTAGTTTACCAAACACCCTCGTCTCAAATGAGCCAATAGACGAAAAAAGGGCCTAAACTTGATATTCTTTGAGCTCAGTAAGTATTGATGGACAGGCGCATTTCAAATGTTGGATCAATCATCCTCAGCATGTGCATTTATGACTAACACAGCCACAGATCTGAGGCTCAGACTTCTCGTGAAGTGCAAAGCCTTTTTTTTTTTGGTGAAAAGATCTGAGCATACCCCGACTCAAAAAGCTCCGCGGTCCTCCAGAAGGCGCCTTGCTCAACCACCTCCATGTGTCAGCTATTTTCAGCTGTGTTTATCTCATCAAACCAACTGTCACAGGAGTAGAAGGAATAGTTTGGACAGACAAAAGTGATCCAAATGCACCAAATAAGTTTATTTCTTTAGAAAATGGGAAACAATGACATCACCAGTGTTTCAACTTTATGGTTTCTTAACTGGTCCTCGAACAGATTAAGTTTAATCAAGCGCAATTGATCCATACTAAGACAAGTTTATTTTTTGTGTCCTTTAGTGACTCTGCTGATTGTCATGATTTATTTGTCACCTACAGGAAACTAAAATCAGAGGCATCCATAAATGATGTAGCGTTTATAAACTCTATTTTTATGGTTTATAATTGGCACATACTTCTGTAGTTCACTACTAGGTTTGGTAAGTTTTACACAGAGGAAACCCTCTGCTACTATCACCTTTTTAGTGTTTACAGGGATATCTAGGTTTGATTCTGATGTCACAGTGAGTAGATTATGCATTTAATATTGACAATAGAAATCTGAGTCATGGAAATAGACTTCATTATTTTATTAAGAAACATACGACAAATATCACAGATAAGAAAGAGGTAGTTAGCAGGTAGTCAGCATTAAGTCATTCACGATGGTAAGGTGTTCTGAATTGAATCTTAAACAAGTTTTAGCAATCTGAGTCTCATGAGGTTTTAGGAGACTAGGGATTTACTTAATTTAGATTAAGGATTCTAATTAAGGGGTACTAGTTACGGATGGAATTAGTAACTAGTTTGAGTGAGCTAATGTTGTTAGCTTTTATCAAGAGGCCTTTAAGTTTTACCAGAGAGGTGGTTACTTAACTGCGTTCCCTGCATCGTCACTGTTTGAGTCGGATGAGGCCGCGGGGGTGGTGTTCCCTCCTCGGTCAGGATCAGACGGCTGCGGGGGTCGAGGACCGCCGAAGGCCACAGGTGTCGTCCGTGGATACGAGTTGAGATAACCCATCTCTAGCAGGGAGCGTCGAGGCCTGGCATTTCCATAACGGAGCATCAGACTGAAGGTGTCTGACCTCAGAGGGAAGCTGGTTTCATCGGCTCAGACGGGCTGGGGTACCGTCTCAGGGGTGAGCCGGCAACTAGCGTCAGCTGTGTAGGGGTTGACAGCTGAGAGGAGGTCTGGTCAGCGTCAGACCAGAACCGCTCTCCTTTCTCTTAGCTTGTTCAGCTTGTTCTCTCATTGAACTGGCTCTCTAGCTTCCAGGGTCGGAAGTTAAAGGGAGTCTAAAAGGGACGTGGGCCAATGAGGAGTTATTAATGTCACGTGACTCAGACCGCTAACTCTTATTGGTTGTAGTAATGAGTGACGTGGTTGTCCGAACCTTTATCAGTATATGTGTGAAATAATACTGAAGCAGATCAACATTCATTAATGCTGGAAGAAAATGCATTAATCATTTAAGACATTTCTGTAACAGATTAAAGTGTCATTTTAGGAAGAGACACCAAGAGTCTTTATTATTATTATTATTAAATAGAGTCCGGTGGATTCTTCCGATACGACCGTGACCTTGGAGGAATGTTGATTCAGGTTAAAACACAATAACAGAGTCATTTTATTCCAAGTTATTGGGAAAAAAGATGGTTATTATTTGTGATGATCTAGAGGTCAAAGTTCAGAGGTAGTAACGCATTTGTGTTCGTTACAATGAAGAAATTTAATATATTTGTTCTGGATTTCCACCTCTCCTCATGTGCATAAGAGTTTTCCTAATTCTGTAATGCAATTTGCAATTTCCAGTTGCATATTCTCACACACTTAACACAGGAATGTAAGCAACAGCAATTTAACAGTTGTGCTGTTAAAACACTTAGGCTTGTGCTGAATAGTGCTACTGTGGCTAAAAACGGCTTTAAAACTGAGAAGGAAAACATTTACATTAAAGCAGTAGCTTCCTGAATCTGAGCACCATCTGTGTCCAAGAAGGTACTGTAACTAAATAGTTCGACTAAGAGGTTTCAACAGGGCATAAAGTATGCACACCGGCCTGTCAGATTCAGTCTTATCGACAATTTGCTGTGGTCTGAGAAAAACGGCTGATAAAGCAGATTACCCACACGAAAATATTTGTGTTATACAGTGATTCTTCAATGTCAAGTTCATTGAATTTTTTTTTCCCCTCGGTACTCAGAGTTTGCATGTGGAGGTGAGTACAGTACAGTATATGGGATGAGGGTGGGGTACATGGTACCAAAACTACATGTGGGGTTTTAAACATAAGCTTTATAGGGAAGTGTACAATTAGCTCTGTTATACCTCAAATCAAATTAAGACCTCACTTTCCCTCAAGGATTACAAACATCCAACAGCTTTCTTGCCAGAGTTTTAGACTTGTTTTTGGTCTTGTTCATGAGTGAGGGATAGATGGGGTGGGAGATTAAAATATGGATTGAGGAAGAGGCTGCAGTGATGCAGATACTAAACTGGTTTTAAATGGGGACAAAGCTCTTGATTTATTGGTTATTCAGTATTCCAGTCCTCATACAGTATGTTCACAAGCATTGGGTGATAGGATCAAGGACAAGATCATGAACACAGGCAGCCCAAACCACAGGGTGGCTAAGATAAGCCTTAAAGATGAGGTGATCCAGAGTAGACCCACCGGTCTTCCACGCCAAGAGGACCCAGCTGAGGTAGACCCTGAAGATGGAGACCGATGCTACAAGGATTTTATCTCTAGGCTGGCCTGGGAATGCTTTGGGTTCCCACTGGAGCAGCTGGTGGAATTGAAAGGACAGCATAGATGTCCATGATGGTGTTGCTTCTTCCTCAACCTGGACAAGTAAAAGAAGATAAAACAATCCATAAAACTGATGTTTTATGTTACAGTACATCTAATACTACTTGATAGTTTCATTGGAGTCCACGTAGTAATTTATACGATATTTGATAATATATGCTATTTTACTAACAGAAAAACAAACCCACACACATAAAAATGGAAATAAATTATTGTCTGCTTTTTGCTTCTCAGTGGTGGGTGATATTAAACAGCACATTGCTCACAATGACTCTAAACTGTCAATCAAAACTTCATCTATGCTGCCTGTGCTAAATGGTTTTTCACCATGCACACATCTGAGAGTCATTACATTAATATCAGTCTGTAGTTGGTAAGTGATCAATGTTTTGCCTAAGATAAAAGAACGTATAGCCATTACTCATCTAAATCGCTAAAATGTTAATTCATTTTAGCTTGGAGCTACTTTTATACCTTGAATAAAACTATCCTCTATCTTGTGTAAATATTTAAACACTTGCTGGACTTTTTTTCCCCTCTGTTGATTTACATCAAGGTGCAGTTCTTTACTGTCCTCAATCTGTGCCATTTCACACAGCAGATATGTGTCAGAATCTGGACCGATGATGAGTTTTTCACAGGTGATGAAAAACAACTTTACTTCAAAATGTCTGCTAGACTAATAGGATCTGAGAAGAGGTTTGTATACTTTTGAATGACAGCAAAGTAGAAGATGATATGACTGGATGAGTCATTGCAAGGTGTGAAAAGTTTCCATCAGGTCCGCACTGGTGATCCTGATGTTTATCCCAACGTTGTCAATTTATGCAAGTTGTCACCTTTGAATCCAATATGAATATCTGCAAATGTATCAGCTCCTTTTAAGAAAAAAATCACAGTTGGTTTTATTTTCTCAGTGTAAAATGTTCCTATGCTGAATATATTTCTAACACTTTAACACTCGGTCAGTTATGTCACAGAAGCTGAAATGGATGGATGATCACATCTTTGTGGGAAAATACATTTGCTGCCTATATTTTCATAACTCAGATTTCAGCCTATTTTGATCTACAAAAACTACATTTGTAGCAGAGATAAACAAGATAGATTGAACATCATGTGACTGGAATGAACATTTTATCTGACAATCATGAAGGCCAGTGTCATGGTAACAGAGTTTAAAGTGAACATGAAGATCTTTTGAAGTGAATTTTGTGCGAACACTATACTGTAAATGTTTAATAATTGACCTGTTGTAAGTTCAGTGATGGATGTCAGTTTGAAGATGCACACATTTTGACTGGATTGATGAGCAAACATCTAACTTGCAGCAAATGGCCATGACAGCAGCTGGCTGCAGAACTTCATGAAGAAATATTATAACATTTTAATTGTTTGATCCAAAAACTGATGGCGATTTCAAGTTTTAGACAAAAGCAGTTACTTGAACCATGAGGAAACTTGAGGTTGCCCAGCTTGGACTAGCTGTCAGCTTGTAAACAAAGAGCCAACATGTAGAGATGGGAGCAACACATTCGGGTAATTAGCTCCTGCACAATAGCCCCGCCCATTTTTGGGGTGAAAGAAACCCTTCTCTAGCATTAAATGGAACTCTTGAGGTGTTTAAGTAATAACAGTACTGCTGAGTGCCTAAATAATGTGACCTGTCAGATGAACCGCTATTTAATATCACAGCTGATCAATGAGCACCAGAAAAAAATCATAAATATGAACTGAAGTTAATCAGATTCAATAATTGATGCCAATAAATCCATGAGGTAATGCATTTCTGACATACTCCCAAACTTTTTTAAACTAATGGCTTCCTGTTGTGTAAGGCATGCTAATTAGCATATTCAATGATTAACCAAACATGTTTAAGTCTGTTAGTTAAAAATAGAAATTCTGCAATTTAAAAGTACTGAAACTGGTTTAAATTTTCTGACAATGCTGGCCTATATACATGAACATAATCATGGAATTAAAGCAACTGTTTTAATCCCTCTTTGCTTCTATAAAAAGTGGAGCAACATAGTAGAGATTTCTGACCTCAGTCCAGCTTCTAAGAAAATTATATACATATATTTTTTATTCAATTTTACCTTTACCACCTTTAGCACTGCTAGAAGATATTCATTTGAACACCCAAAATATCACTTTAATGGAGCACAACCAAATTATTATATTATTCTGAAATTATGCAGAAACATTTGATCAAATTCTGGTCCTTTTAAGGCATCAGAGTCATTTTTGAGCTAATACCTAATTTAAAATTGGTAAATAGGGGTTTACGGATCCACCAGAGTCGAAAACAATCCAACAAACATTTGTCCTCCAGTTGTTGTGCTGCCCTGATTTTACATTCAAAGCATGCAGAAGGAAAACACACAAATTCTATCCATAACACAATTCTCTCATTATGTCAGGTTAAGCTATCAGCTAGGTTTAACAGTGTTACATGCCGTAGGGTGTTGGGGCCCAACGAACTTACCAGGGGAAGTTTGATAATATGACAGCAGATGATCGCCTGTATTTTTGTTAAAGCTATGAGCATCACAGTATGCCTGGAGGGGAGGTAAGCATAGCAGCTGGGGCGCCAACTAACAAGCCTCTAAGTAATTGGTAGCAGAGCTGTGGAACAATCTATACACCCAAGAGCAAACAATCAGATCACACAAGCCGCATTTTCTTTCTGACCCCACCGTGGTTTCAAGCTGAAAAGTAAACTTTCATTCAAAGCAACAAAGAGCCGTCCAGCACGGTATATTAAATCCCTGCTTTCTATTCCTGCATGCTCTCTATATTATTATCGTCATGGTCAGTTACTTACTTCAGTTTAGTGCAGACTACTTTAAATCTGGAAACAACTTCACCATTGGCAACAAGACGTTCTTGGAACGTCATCACACCTGTCATCAAAAATACCTTCTGAAATGTCAGATTAAAAACAACACTGTGCAAATATTTGAGTCATTAATAATGAACCTGACCTGTTTTTATTTATGACTGACTCTCAAAATAAAGTAAAATATGTAACTACATTTAGCTTTTAGCTCTTAGACATGAACATTTACAGATTATTTCAGACAATTAGGTATACACTGAAACCTTATCCAGCATTGGGTATCTGTTCAATAATCTAAGCATGAACAAATGTTCAGAAGAATGTTCCAATACCACAATTACTTTACTGTAATGCTGAGTGGTCAGGTGTGCAACGTTATGATGTAGGGATGAAGAACGAGCAACAGGTAGTTACCCTCATTAGCTTTAGCTCCAGAGTCAGGATTTGGTTCATCAAGTCAAAGGATACAACGTTGCATGGATCTTTGCAGCACCAGTACGTTACATGTTTCTTCTTCAGTCTGCAGAGGATAAACAAAACAGATCGGAAAATGGGAAAGGTGCCATCTAGTGTTGTCTCAGATACAACATAAGAGGCCAAAAACAACTGTGGATGGTACAAATGTCAGCTTTGTGGAGGTTTTTCAAAGTGAATGAAATTGACAAAAGTAAATCAGACTGCAAATTAGGCTGAGCGATATTGTCTAGAGAAGGGGCTACATCTAGCACTTTCAACACAATTTGATGAAACACCTAAAAGCAAACAAGATCAAATTCAAAGAGTTTAGTAGCAGAAAACAGCAAACGGTAGAATATGAAGAATAAATAGGAACTGTAACGACATTTATTGGTACTCATTTTGTTTCTTGGTATTGGCAAGTACTCAGTTGTAAATACTTGTACTTGTTTAGAAACAAATGAGTTATCACTGCACCTGGAGTTACCATCACTGACTGATGATGACTTGTTGCATTTTGTTTGTTCATCGTTCTTTTAAAAACAGACTAGAAGAATGACAGAATGTGGTCTACTGCTGCATCGACAGAGGGAAGTCCCAGCTGAAAAGCATTGTGGGCGAGAGGGGAAGAGAGGGGGCCAGGATGAGAAGAGGAGCCCACTGTTTAATGAGAGGCTGCAACTAAAGGGAACTCTCTGTGGACTCTGTCACCAACTCCACTTTATTTTGTGTTAAAGCAAAACTAGAGTTACAGTTATGGCGGTGCATATAATCTGGGCCCTATAGTTTCTAAATAGTTTATGTTATAGAATTCCTCCAAGATTTAAATGCAACCAAAAGATGAGCATTAAGATTTAACAATTTTATATTTTACTTTACATAACAGTGCAAAAGTCTTGAGCAAACTCTCTTATCTTGGCATTTTCTTTCAGAGGGCTAGACTTTCCTGTACGTTTAAGGTTGCCTGTGAGTAATAACTAGGGCATCAGGTCATTCACTTCTGAGTTTTTGTAGCTTATCACATTGTGCACAAGTGGTGAATTTGAAAACCACGAAGTGCTTGAGTGAGAGGAGTGCAAAAATGTCAGTTTTTGTCCTTTCAAAACCCAGGAAGTAAAAATGCTAAAAAATGTTACAAAAACTTTAAAAAATGAATCAATAGACTAAGCATCTCTGCCTCTGTGTGTAGGCAAAGCATAAAGCCAGAGTACACTATTTACAAGCACTGCCATGTTGTATTTTTAAGGCAGAGTCTATGTAGGGTTATATTGCTCTATTTCCCTGTTTAGTTATGGTTATGGCTAATTACAAGCATTTAGCAAGACAAGAACTGCATTATTCAGCTACAGTCAACAGCTGGGAACCACAGTCACTTACATGAAAGATTTTTTTTCATATTTTTAGGTGACACATTTGATTCTGTTGGTTCTTGTGTTTGATGTATGTAAGTTTATTTTCTGCAATTTTGATATAAATTTATTTCTTTACATCAAAATTTTTTTTGTGTTTTATCATCAACCAGACAGAGACTACTGATAAAAATTAACCCTCTGACTATATGTGAAACATTTATTACCCACATTCCAAAAAACATGAATGGTAGTTAATTGTAACTCAATATGGATAAAAGAGTTTCCCAAAAGTACAAACAAAAACATTTTAATGAATGTTCACTGTTACTTACCTTTTAACTAATAAATAATCAAATTCATGTGAACATAATTAATGTGCAAATAAAGATCTACTGCAAAAAAAAAAACAAAAAAAAACCTACAAATTATTATTTGCTTAAACTCTCAATAAATGTACAGTTTAGAGGTTTTAGATCATAAAAACAAACAAACAAAACTTTTTTTTATTCTGAGCACCAGCTCACTCATGTTCCCTCAGGAGCTCTTATAGTTTGTAATCATGTAGTTTGAGGGAAATTCAGTCCTAACATTGTAAATTATAAATGGAAAAATGAGGTGAGGTTAAAAAAAAGATACCCCAAACCCTATTAGTTTATGAGAATAATGTTGTAATATTTCCATCCTCCTCCATCTTTCTCTTGGCCCGCTCCTTTTAAATTTTGCAGTCTATAAATACCAGCAGTGGTGTCTAATGATTTTTACATAAAGCTTGTTGGAAGACCTTGAAAATAAAGCTTAAAAAATAGAGAGTATCTAGAGATGATTCTGTTTTTCTGTCTCCAGATGGTTAGCCGTTTCATGTGCCAGTTTACAATTCCAAAAGCTGTTTAATAAAACAGACTATATACCCCGCTCCATTTGTACACATCTTTGTTTCCTTCCTGATCATCTCCTCTTAAAGCTGTTAGACCCAGAATTCAGAATGTGTGTTTATCCAGAGCTGATAAAGCAGATGTTAGTGGTTCTTCTCCCAAATCCCTCATCCTGATACACTTTTTTATGCTTTTTGCTTACTTTGAATTCCTCATTAAAGTCTTCAGCTCACTCAAAATGAACTTATTTTTTCTTTCAACCATCCTGGAATGAAACTGACATCCTTATTAAACAGATATGCTTTTCAGTATTTCACTTAGAAGAGTCTCAGTGTCACGTTTATCATGTCATGATGTGCCACAAGCAAGCTTTTTTAAATGCAAATGACTAACTAGCATACTAAGAAGTCAGTAGTGATCAGGGTCACACTGTGTGTGCAAAGCTGCATGATTACTGATAAAAAATACTTCATCTGACAAGTATGTTACTTCCTCTGTATGATCAGGAATAACGATATGACCACTGATCAATAAAATAAAAAAAGTATTCAGTGATATTGGCTCTGTATTAGATAGATGATTATAATGTTATGGTTGATCTGTGCAAAAGTCTTGTGCCATCCCTAGTTTCTGCATGCAGACTTTATTGTTAAAGGAATCTTCATGAGCTGGTCTTCTGAAGGAAGGTCCTTTATTCTTTGGACTTGTGTCTGACCATAACAGCGAACTATGCAGTGGGTGTGTGTGGACAAGTGGAGGAAAAAACGTGCATCATAACAT
Organism: Callopanchax toddi; assembly: GCA_006937965.1. Classification (NCBI taxonomy): domain Eukaryota; kingdom Metazoa; phylum Chordata; class Actinopteri; order Cyprinodontiformes; family Nothobranchiidae; genus Callopanchax; species Callopanchax toddi. Next base: position 2,112,400 of record SSNR01000044.1, on the reverse strand, counting down.
CATGAAGGTAAAAAATCCAACAAAGAGGAAAGACCCAAGAGATGCATCATATCCTTCTGTTGATTATCTACCAGTTGCTAAGTTTTCTGGTTGCTAAGTTGTCTGTCTTTTGTATTTCTTATTGATTCAAGTAGACAAGGGCCAAAGAAAAACTTTGAAAGACCTTCAGAAAGCCTTAAGAACTACTGATGAAAACCACATTAAAAGACTCCAAAAATGTGTCTCATTGGAAACAAAAAAAAAAGGAACAGCAACAAGCAGAAGCTGTATGATTCATCACCCGTGGCGCTGTCTTATTGGGGGTGGCAGTAACGCTCAAGAAAAGAAAAAACTCTTTCACTTGTATCTCAAACTGTTTTCTAAAGATTTTTTATGAGCAGTCAGTTTGGGGAGTGGGAACCCCTGTGCTTTACAGGCCTGTGCCTCTGAGAAGGTTGAGGGAAAAGGGGAGGAGGGAAAGGTTAACCTTTAAACCTCTTCACAGTGGCATTTCCACATACTGTTTGGAGATCAGCAAGAACAGCATTCACAGACGCAGGATGTTGTGTAACACGGCATTTTCAATGTCATCTGTTTGCAGGAGTAATTAGACAAACCTGTCAGGAAGAAGTGTCTGCACTGTGAAGCTTTACTGAAAAAACACAACTATAATGACATTATTAGTCAAATTATTTACCAAACTTCAAGTTTAGCATCACTTTCATCAGCATCAATCACACTCTTAGTGAGCAGATTTCTGACAATAACTCCATTGATGGGTTTACTTCAAAAAAGGAAATATTCAAGATGGAATGGAGATTTTTGAAATGTAAGAAAGTAATAATATATTTATACATTACATACTATATGTTTTCTTTAAATTACATGCTATTAATTTTTACTAAATTATAATTTGTTTTTGTTGCTTATCAGTGTTGATTGCTATGTCATTGAATGCTTTGAGTCAGGGTTGGGTGTACGTATGTGATTGTGTGTGTGTGTGTGTGTGTGTGTGTGTGTGTGTGTGTGTGTGTGTGTGTGTGTGTGTGTGTGTGTGTGTGTGTGTGTGTGTGTGTGTGTGTGTGTGTGTGATTACATGTATGTGTGTGCTGGAGCAAATAGAGAAGCTGAGTTCCTATTTTTAAAAGTGGGGGTGCAATTGGTCTTGCTTTCCTTCTTTTTGATGTAAAACTTCCCAGCAACCAGTCAAACCATACAATTTATTTTACAGCTCTACTATTTGAACAATATCACATTATATACTAGGCAAAATAAAAGTTAGTATTTTCAGTCTTTTCATGTTGGTTGGATCAGCCTTGAGCAGGTCTATAAACTCCTGGTGAGAAAGATTTGAGACTCAAAAATCAAACAAAATTTGACCAAAGTGAAAGTTTTTCTAAAAGTCTAAATCTAGTTTTATTAAGTCAAAAAAGTGTAATTATAAAAGGTTTAATAAGGAATAATTTATTGAGTAGAAGTTTGAACTTGATTTATTTCTTGTTTTATAAAATTTTCTTATGTGTTGCATTGAAATGAATGTAAATGAACTGGTAATGGTCGCTGCCATACAGATGGTGTATTTGTTGTTCCTTAGAATAACATATGAATAGTTTAGTTCTCAATAATATTTAAATAAAACCTTACCTTATGTTCTGCAGGATGCCTCTTCTTACCATTTTGATCTGTATAATGATAATTCAATTAAACATATTGTGAAAGTTTTAAATGCATTTATACACTCAGACTGAACAAACATCATGCATAATTTTTTTCATTTCATGTTAATAGATCAATGAACTAAAATATATCCAGCATCATAATTTGTGTTCCGAAAGAAAAAAAAAAAGATTTGAACCAGTGCAAAATAAATATGATAATATATGAACTGTTGCATAAGGTTTTGGTAAACTTGAGGGGAGAATGTAGAAATCCTGAATCCTATATGAATCTCCAACGTGTTAAAGTTTCCCTCCTTGTGAACAACCAGAGCAGAAAGGCATCATCTGCCACCTGCTGAATTTAAGTTTTTTTAGTTTTTTTCTTGAGTACTGCCAGCTGAGTATGCATGCCATTTTCTAAAAATGTCCTGCTTCACACTTACACAGTTTTACATTCACACCTTCCACTTGCCAAGTACAGCTGCACTCTGCTGACTGATGACTGCTCAGATAGAAAAAAAAATGTTTTTTTTGTTGGAACTCATCCTCTGAAACTTACTGTCACCATTACGGTCATTCAGCAGTATTGCATTCTTAGTTCTCTTACCTGAAAATGATGAATTTAGATTGTTTTACTCAAACTGTACACTATTTCTTGTTAGTTAAAACTTCCATGATAAAATCTTTATTTAGTTTCACCCAAATTTGATTTGAAATGCTCCTCACGGTTGATACAAATTGGAACCATAATCTTTTACAATCATGTGCACCAGGAGTTCCTGCATAAAATTATTACTCTGGCAAATTCCATTGCTTGTCAAAATAAATCTGAAAGCTCCTTATATGTTCTATTCAAAATATAGGCTTATTTTACTAAAGACTTGCATTCAGCACATCCCTCCTCTCTCTCTATTGATGATTGATGTTGATCTCTTCTAATGCACAAACACACCAAATCAATACATCATCATGCACAGAAGGAATGCAGGCTGGATTGTGTTGTTGGCAGCTTTTTGTTGTTACTAGACTGAGTGCACTTTGCAGCACAAACTCTCAACCTTGTAGCTAAAAGCAATAAATTCTAATCTGATCAATTTGCCAATATTACCAAACATAATAAGAGAAATCTCCACATCCAGTCCAAATGAAGAAAACGAGTGTGGTTGAAAATAACCTGATAGTAACCTGTAGATTCATCATCCCTGAAAGCAGATATCCCCAGGCTAAAAGCGATATTAAGTGTCTATTTATCGCAGTAATGACAATATCACAAAATCCATCTAAGAGTGGAATGTGAGACCAGGGAATGTGATATAATTAGTGCACCATCCATGTAAGTTTCATATAGATATATAGACATAAGCAAAAGCCTCCAATGAAATATGTCCTCCTGTTTCCCACCTAGATATGTAGCTTCCTACAAACAAGAAAATGAGTGTTAATGACTGCAGTGTATTTGTCAATCAGGCCTAACAGTGATTATGAGCATGGCTTTACATATACTCCCCATGGGAGTCTCACACCGGGGCATGTATTGGGTTTATTTTCACAGAGTAAGGCTGTGCGCTCTCACTGGTGGGTATATGTCTGTCACTCCCTCTCTGGAGGCTGTTTCAGAGAGGAGACCATCTGTTTGTTTTGTCCTGACATCAACCCCTCTTACAATACCTCAGGGGCTTATAGTTAAAAAAAAGCAAACATTTTAAATACAGCATCAGACTATTTATAGCTATTTGCAAAGTAATAACATTTTTATTCTGTTCTAGTTGAATGTGAAAAGTGTGTCCCAGTGATTTAGTGTAAATTATCTAATGATCTCCACATGTCTTTTTTCTGGATTCTTTGGCTTTAGGGCGATAGTAATGCAAAGTTTAAAGCAACCGATTTAATGAAACACATCCTTCTTGACGTCTGTCTTAGCTTTCCTCAGGGTGTTTAGTTCTTTAAGCCCTGAGCCAGAGGCCTGGGAGTCTAAGGGTTTTCATCTGCATATTCAGACAAGTAGACACTTTGGAATGGAAAGCTCAAATGTTGCAGCAAGAAGACGTGATCTGAACTGAAACTGTGCAAAAAAAAGGTTAAATAACACGATGATACTGTTTTTTAAAGAAATGTTTTTGTTTACTTATACCTTCAGCACATTCCTCTCATTTGTCTTAATTTCTAAGTCTATGAAACAATGATGTCCCAATATCAATCAACTTTAACTAGAATGATTCTCAAACCCTTCATCTTATAATCTCACCAAAAAACAGATACAACAATGTCAATTTCTTATAATTATGATTGTACATTCAGGGTATTAACAATAATGCTGTCCTCTAAATAAAAATGTCTGGACATAATCCTATAAGGGTGCTTTCACACTAGGACAGTCTGGAGGAATTTGCTCGATTGGAGAACCCCCCCCTCAAAAAACCTCACAAATTAACCCTAAGCATAACTTTGGTCCATGGGACCAATGGAGTAGTTGCAGGGCATGGGGTAACTCCATGCAGAAAAGCTGCAGCAGGAATCAAACCTGCAACCTTCTTGCTGTGAGGAAGCAGTGCAGAGGAAGCCACCAGTTTGATTTTCCTTCACTCTGCTCTTTTAAAAGCAGACCAAACCACCTGAACATGCAGATACAAAAGCTGCTTTGTTGGCATGCTATTGCTTTAAATAAGTACTGACATGCATAAAAAAGCAAGCAGAAGAGAAAACTTGGCTAATTGTTTGACCAGGAATGAAAGCGGAAATCCATTCCCTTCAGTCGGCTTGTTTGCAACAAAAACCAACCATGGAGCCACAAACAACTGCAGTCTAGAGTCCTCAGAGCAGCTTGCAATAAGCTCCTGGACTTCCTCACTTTTCCATTTCTAACTATAAGATGTTTGGTTTGCTTCTTTAGATTTGTGCTAAATTTCATGAGCAGACATTATGGTTCAAGTGAAAGTTAAGAAAATGTACGTTTTCTGTGTGTTCTGGAGGTCTGAATAATTGCAGCAACAGTGAAATATAAGTCTGATTGTTATCCTTGTTATTTATTGTAAGAAAACAGTTTGAAGTCCTTGGAAAGTTTGTAGCCAGAATGATGTCTAACTGATGTGACTTATCTGTGAAGGTTGTTCTATTCATGTGTGTGAACATCGTTGTGACTACTGTATCTGACTGTTGTAAGACATAAGAAGGAGGGATAAGTGCCAGACGTGAGTCTCAGTCTTTATACTGTTTGAGCACAGAGTCAAGGAAATTCTTCTTGAGAAACTGTCAAACCTTGTATTCAGGTAAACTCATTGTCATGATTTCCAATAAATCCCCCACTAGCTGTCACTTACTGACTCCTTTGTGTAATAAATAAAACAACAAGAAACAACAAATTTTGTACCAGATGCATTCTCCGTCTTGTTGACCATTTCCACAAGCACATGGAAGTATTGCTACAGGAAAATGCTGTTGAGCACCATAGATATAGTGAAGCAACATCAAAGGTGGGCACAAAAGTCCCCACCAACACAAACAATGAGATAGTTACTGCAGAGCAACATAGTCTATGTCATGCTCACACTATATCATGTTTGTCAACCCAATACACATACATGATGGTCATTCAAACGCTTCAAAAGAAGCTTGAAAATGTTATATAGTCAATTATTTCTCCTATTTAATATACTCATTTGTATGTCTCCTTTACATAAAAATACAACTTGTGCATCCATGCATTAGGATGCATTGTAGGTTCTGGTTCTGACACCTCAGCTGACTCCTTTAAATGCAGAAGAGCCTTATAGCTCCTCGATGACTGAGCCCTATACCCTGTCTCTGAGTCTCCAAGGTTTAAGGTGGTGAGCCAATTTCAAACTAAACAAGAATATTTTTAAGTCTCCATTCATTAAACTACAAGACAGTTTGTAGCCTTGCCTCAGCTCATATTCATCTTGAAAGATTTGTGTTTGAAGCACAACAGACGTGCAGAATCCTTTCCAGCATTAAAGATGGAAGATTATTAGGGAGATTATGGTCGCCTGGCCACAAATACTGAATGTGAATGCTTTGGATTTTCTTCTTTTTTCATATAAGGAAAAATGACAGAGTCTGGTGCAGTATTTGACCTTTAGTGTTGAGTGTTACATTGTCACAGACGTGAAGCATTGTATTCAGCAGGTAGCAATCAAAGACTAGTCTATAAATAGTAAACTCTCCCCGAAGGAAGCACATTCCATCAGCCAGTCAGAATGTGAGGAAAGTACTTATCTCCGGAATTTGAAATGGATGATGTCCCTGCTCTTAAAAGTCCACTATTAGCCTGCCAAAAAAGTGCAAAGATTGCCAGAGATGATGGAAAATTAATATTAAGTGCAATACATCATTCTTGTCGGGCTGGTGATATGGCAGTTCTGGGTGGAAAATTAATTCTGTTTCCACTACAGCCTGACATTGTAAAATGAGAAGCAGTTACACTCCCTGTATTTTTGGGGGGCTTGTAGTCATGATCATCACAGTGTTGAGAGTTTTATAATGTATAGGCATATTTTATTATTGAACCTTCAGAGTGTTTTTAAATAAAATAAACTAATGTATGTTGAAATGAAGAAACAATATGGACAAGTTCATTTTCTTAATGTTTTTGCATGAAAAAAATGTTTAAATGCATTTTTTTCTTTTTCCCCGGACTGGTTGATGGTTGTATAGTTTCTTTCTAATGAGTCTCCTTTGGAAACCCTGTTGTGCAAGCAGCTCTACAACAATGCATCACTCCTGCTGTTTCAGCTAAATCTTCCTGCAGTTCTTTTGCAGTCACATGGGGGTTTGGATTACCTCTCTGCCAAAAAGACATGCAGCTTTAACTAAAAGCTTTCATGGTTTTCCAAATCTTATCCTGACTTTCACAGTTCCCTTGATTGTCAACTCGTTGGCATTTCCACCTATGGAAATTTCAAGCTGGTAACTTTGTACTTTGCAGGTGCTGGTGAGCTTCATTTCACCTGCTTGGAAAGACCTATGCCTGCTGAATGTTACCGTATCGTTCTTTGTCTATTTATAACTTTTCTGTCATCCAATGTGTCCAAAATCAATTTAGGGTTTCCAATTATCTCAACATGCATTTACACTGTTGGAGAAAACAAGAGCATGTGGTGGAATCCCATGCTTGTATGATGAGAACATGCAAACTCCACATTGAAAAAATGTTGTTGTTTTTTTTTTTTGTATGGGCAACAGTGCTAATGATTACAGCCTTTTGGATGGTAAACAAATAAAATAAAAGCCATAAACTGCTTGTTCAAAAAAGTCAAGCACTCTATAATTTTGCTGGTGTGCATGAGCACCAAATATGATGCATGCGTACCAGTTCCTTCTGCCTCTTTGCGTGCCAGTTTTATGTCTACGGTCTAGCGATGTCAGTCACACAGCCGGTGATCACAAACTGACAAGCTGCCACCTGAGCAAAGCAGCTCTTTACTCTGATGTTACCATCACTCTGGAGCAAGGTAAATCTGCACTCATCAGCTCACATGCCATTATCCCACGGCTCCAGAGGCCAAGCTTTATTCTCACTAGCAAATTAGGGTTTTTTTTTTTCCTTTTAACTTCACTGATCAGTGATTGTCTTAGGGCTAAACAGCTGTTTAGTCCCAAATTCTTAATTTCTCTTTACGTTGTGCATGTGGAAATGCTCTTACTTTTACTTCACCAATTGTCAAGTGATCACCAGTCATCATCATTCAAGATGTCTGACCATGTTTCTTCAAAAAAATAAATGATGATTTCCCACCAACCTTCCTATTTTTAATAATATATTGGACAGTCCTTAACCTACGTATTTTTAGTCATTTTAGCTTATCTGTAGTTGGTCTTTTGATTGATGAATGGCAAAAAATGAAACCCTTCTGTAACAGAATAACATTTGTCCACAGCCACAGGATGAATATTCAAACATGGCTGTTTAAGAAACAAAAAGCTGCTCACTGCATCAGTTTGAGTTAAATAACTTGTTCTCAGCTAATCCACAAAGTAATTATCCAATAGGGCTCTCCCTGGTTTGCTTTGTTAAATCCAGCTGGTGACCTTTTTTAGGACATACAACTTGTACAAAGAGTTAAATTCAAGATTCATAATAAACCCTTCACAGGGTACTCACTGAAATACAGGAGAATTCATAATTCCAACTCTAGATTTTTGTTAGAGGATAAAAAACAACTTTTCCCTTTGGGGACTATTTTGTAAAACTGTATTTTTATTTTCAAGAGGTAAATCAAGTTTAACAAAGGAACCATATCAGGCTTCTTTCCCATCTAAATACAGTAAATCCACAAATAGTTGTTTGCAAGAATATCCAAGACAAATTCAAATAAAAGAGAACATTTGTTTTAAAAGTATAAGACATTTAGCTCCTGCTGACCAAGGGCTGCAGTGAAGCAGTGTGGATGTCCATGGAAATGACCAAATATGATCACTTGTAGAAAGGCTCGAGGGTGTTAATGGATAAGCACTGAAGCAGCCTTACTACTATCCTGTTGCAATTCTGTTTACTCGATCTGGACTTGATGTGATTTGGATTTGTTGCTTTGCTCTATGCTTTGAGTAGACTTTGGTTGTGAATTGTTTTTTTATGAATAAATTGAATTGAGTCACAGCTGAACCTCTAATCCTAGAGATTTCACACCCAAACTTCCATAGGCTTCGGCTATATTTTAACTTAAAAAATTATTTTCAAAAACAGAATTTAAGGGTATTTTAATATTTTCGGGGGGTGGGGGTGGGGTTACCTTTATTTTACCATATAAAAGTTGAGGACATGTTCTCATTTACAAACATAACTTGGCCTTGAGGTAATGTGTGATGTTTTCATATCTCCAGAATAAAACGCTGCAGAAACAGAACAGTGGGGCCACCAGAACCTTCTCCATACTTTTCTCAACACCTTACAGTTTTGCACAGTGACTATTTGTCTCAGACGTACCTTTTAGTCCGTGTTTCTGTCTGTCTCTCATTACAGTTTGAGAATAAGAGACCACAGACCCAAGTGAGCTGCTGTCAGCAGCTTTAACATTTCTTTTGATATTGGTTCTTTTTTCACTTCTTTTACAGCAGTAGAAAGTTGATGTTGGACTTTTGGGTATTATTGGTATTACTGAAGAAACTTTCTGGTTAAAACTGATCTAATAATATTAGATCACAGAAGAGACAGGGTTTTCATACCTATTATTATGTGTGTTTGTAAGCAGTGTCATGCAGAGCACTGTTGCAGCGCTGCTTTACTGAATGTAAGATTTCCCTTGCTCCTGCTGACCAAATATCAATAAACCAAAGAAACTGCTGATGCATGTGTGTTAGATTGAGTCAGCAGCACAACCCAGTGACTGGCAAAGTAAAATCAATGCTTCACTACTCTATGTGTATACGTCTGCATGTATTTGTGACTGAAAATGTAACGAGACCTGGCCTACTTAATGATACCAACATCACTGATCACCCAATCTGCCAACAGCTCTAATGTTATAAATAAGTTATGAAACAATTGCTTTTTTTGCAGTAAAAACAAATGGAAAAATGTTGTTTATTCATAGCTTCAAAAGGAGTCGTGTAATAATTTGAATTTGTTTACCACAAATTTGATTTGACTTCCTGGGGAATTTTTTTTCACTTGTTAGTATTAATCTGTTACCTAAAACACTGTATTAGGCCCACTTTTTTATATTATGACATGTCACAACGTAAGTCAAACTTGATTTTACAGAAAACAAGTCAAGACTTTTTCCAGAGTAGCCTCATAAACAAATCATTGTGCATGGGTTTGAAACAGTGATGGATTTAAATCTGTTTTTATTGTACCTGTGCATTCTGGGTATTTTTTTCTGAACTACTGTAGCTACAAAGACTGAGACATTTCCTTGAATGTGAGATGCTCCCACTACACTGTCTACAGCGTAGACACTTGTAACTTGTTACCTTTCACAATAAGAGTCTCAAACATATGGAAGACGTGAGGAGATAAAAAAGAGGCTATAAGTGTGACCTGATGTCTTTCTTCTTTTAACTCTCTGACTTATGAATTGATGAAAATCATTCTGGAGGAAAGGGAACAACAGCTTTCTAAAAAGATACATTTTCAGCCCTTAAATTGAAAATCTAATTTAAAAAATATTTTCTTTCTTGATTTCACAGTTTTTCTTCTTCTTTTTACATCAAAAATGCCTCTTGCTTGAAACAACAACATGTTTTATTTACCTTTAAGTCATAAAGTCAAGAGAAGAATCTAATTTGGTCAGACATGTGAAATGGAACAGCCCTATTTATTTTTTCATGTTTGCCTCTCAGGGTTTCCATGCAAGCAAACCCATGTTCCTCCAAACATCTGAAGCTGATAAATGTAGTTTATTATCGTGCTTTGGTAAAACCCAGGCTGCAGATCCTGAGAAGTTATTTGTAGGCTGTGTTCAGATCCCCTTTTGAAATAAAGTTAATTTACCCAAGGCATCGGAGGTTGTATAGTTTCTGATCTCCTTCTTAATCTTAATTTAATTTTATTGAAATACAATTTTTGACTTCTGTCCTCAACATTTTCTTAATACTTTGACTGTTGTCTCCACACTTCCTCTTCATTATTCTGAATGACTCTAACATGCCGTCACAGTCAGTTATACATACAAAACTTACAAAATCCTCAATATACAGCAATACAAAATGTTCCATACCCACAGCAGCTCTAAAGACCTGCTCAAGGTCTGAAAACCTTGACACTAAACTGAGCTGTGCACATTCACTGTTTGCTATTAATGAGCTGTTTTTGACAGTTGCCCTTCTAGGAGTAAACATCTCAATTTATAACCCTGAATTTAATTAAATAGCTTGAATTTGTCCTGATCTCTGTCAAGTCATTCAATTTGGGATGTCCTACCTTTAATTTCACGCTACATGTCTTTGTTCATCTTCTGATAGCATCATTTTCGTCAGATCTATTGACTTTCTGGCTACGATGTCATTACATGCACTCGTGCCTCTCCACTTCAACTTATGATTCTTATTTGCAGTTTGAATCATGTTATAAAGTTTGTGTGGAACTCATGTAACCTGGTTAGATATTCATGAATTTTACAAAGCAAGCATCAGACATCTTTAGAAGGCGTCTTTATGAAATCTCCCTGTAGCATTCCCTCAGTATCGTGTGTTTAGTGCAGAGTGACAGGCGGGTGTCGTGTTTACAGGCACAAATACTATAAATGCATATAAAAATAAAAGAAAAGATGCATTCTCAGTCTTGACTGCTGCCTCACAACTCGTGTCAGACTCTGATAACCAAGTTATTTAGTCATTTCAGAATTCCCCCAGTGTGCATAGTCCAAAGCAATAGACATATCAATATTAAAAGAATCAAGCAAAACAAAAACGAACAGTTGGCAAGGACAGTTTATAATACGTTAAAGGAATCTGTCAATACATAACCCAGACAGCTATACCTCCTTCACACAAGAGGCATGATTATTGGAGACTCAAAACATTGAACAACGCTAACAGCAAGTACAACACAATCTGAAAACCCAACCTAGAAATCAATCTCATAATTTGTTTAAGGGAATGGATCTTAAAACGAATAATTTCTCAAGGAAAACATTCAGGGGAATCTAATAAGTGAAAAGCAGCCGTTTGTTTACAACGGCTGCAATAAAAATGCTAATGGAAATAGATTATCTGGAAAAAACCAACAAGAATACTTGGATTCTATGATGGTAGCACATAACAGGCTACAGCGATAGCACAGACCCTGCTGAGGCATGAGCAAAATATGTGATGAATTTGAACAGAGGATAATACAATAAAGACCTAACATCCCTGTGTGAATGGATCTTCATTAAAACCTTCTGGGCTCTCATTTTGTCATGTTTGAATTAAAAATGACTCCTGCTGTAATCAAAATCTGACTTTATCACCACCTCCCCCTCAGGAGGAGGAACCATTTCAATCCCCTAGGATAAAAGGGAACATACATCATGGACAGTTTTATCAGTTTCTCCTCTATAGATCTTTCATTTCTGTGCCTAATATTGCTTTCATTTCCAGGAATGCTGGTTTGTACAGTCATTTATGTTGATCAGTGTCTTATGACCTACATAGATATTTATATTTTTTATACATTTTTTTTTATAAAACTCAGTTTTTAAACTCAAAATTTGGCTGATGAGCTGTAATTATGGGCCTGTGCTTTCAGTATACTGACTTGTCATATAAAAAAACAACTACAAAATCAATCTATGTATCTACTTATAGTCCCTTTTCACTCAGGGTTAAAATCCCATTATTCTCCCCAATGATCTATATGACACATTCTAGTTGAATTGGTTGCTGCAAATTTTAAAATCCTTCAGTGTGAGGGCAATAATGACATTACTATGCCAAATAGGGTTTTCTTGCATGGTTTAGCATCCCTGCGATGTGTTTCTGCATCCGTACTGCACTTTACAGTAACATGTTCCCAAAACAATCCAGTCACATTGGTCCACAATTATACCACACCCTGGGCCCTTCTCTAGCATGACTCCTGGACTGTCAGAATGTAGCTACATGCTACAGCTCACCTCAGCCTGATGCTATCATTCAATAGGGTTCTATGCATGAGTCCAGTGTGACTAGCTATGCATCAAACTTGATGAATATACCACATCGTTGTGCACAGAACCCAGGTCATAGATATGCTGCAACCTCAGTGAGCCATAAACCTCACTACAACTCTTACCGAGACCCTGCAAATACCACCTGAGTTCTGAGTGCGTTTTTATGTTATAGCAAGGTCTTCTTCCATTGTTAAGGGGGATTTAGCCCCAAAAAGCACAAGGTTTTGCTTCATCTCTTCATCAACAGAAAACCAAAACCTTAGATTGATGCTTAGATCAGAACACAGGTGCAGACCATGTTTAGGGAGACTCGTCTGACCTCACAAATGTGACACCTGACCTGTTGAGTGAATCCAAAGCAGCAGAGCAGCTGATGTAGATAAGAGAAGAGCCTGTACCCCACATTGTTTTCCCTGTGATGGACCGGTGACCTGTTGAGGAGGTATCTCACCTCTTGTCCAATGTCTGCCTGAGACAGGTACCAGCTACATGCAATCCTGCAGGGAATCCTGAAAAGGCCAGTTAAAAAAATAGTTTAATAATTTCACATTCCCTGCATCTTTAGGGATGTACCATTTAAAGTGTTTTGTCCACAATAATTATCAGTGCAAATAAACTTGAGTTTTTGTCTTTTATTATTCCTAATTAAATATTTGCATTCTTGCGTTTTTGCTGCACAAACTTTCAGGCTACATACCATAAGTATATTCAAGTGTAAAGTTTAACAATGATAGTGCAGGGAAACCCAGATCAGAGGCTGCCTTGTTATTTCAAACAGACATCTTGACAAAAATCAGTCTATTTTTTAAACTTGTCATTGATCTATATTAATCAATGTTTGCTAGTTACTGTAAAGTGACACATGAGCAGGATCTATAAACAACAGCTAGTAAAAAGGTAATGATGTTTATAAATGGTGTTCCAAACAATGTGCATATGTAAAAACAGCTCTAGGTAGTGTTCTGACCTGATTTAACTATGACAGAGAATCAGATCAAGGTATTACACTGCTAATTTATTCACACTAAAGCAATACAGTTTGTCCTAAAGTAACCAAAGATAAAACAGAGTTTAAACATGGCACTCTAACATTTTTTAAACTTTTAAGGAAGACTTACATAATCTTTTATTGACCAAAATCTGAATAATTGGTGGTTTTCTTTAGAATCGTATGTGGATGCCTTTTGGTTGAGTAAGTAAAAATTTAAATCTCAATACAAAAACCTTCAGATATTTTGAAAATAAATTAAAAATATATATAATGTGGCCTATACTGTATTACATTTTGTGGCTGTGGTGAACCCAGTGGAGGTTCTAGACCAACATTAGAGGGGGGGGGGGTGTTCAGGCTGGGGCCAGCTGATTTTTCAGAGGGGCACATTCTAAAACAAAAAAGCTACAAACATTGTCTTTAAGTATTTTATTTTTGAGCGTATAATTACAGTAAAATACAATAATAACAGCTAATATTTTTAGTTTAAACTATTTGTCTCTAACACCTGAGACTTAGCACTTAGCAGGGGGCTCAAGCTTGCTGTCAGGGGGGCACTCCCCCCCTCCGAACCGCCCCTGATTGAACCAACAATATAGGCATATTGATCTGATACCAATCAATGAAATTGATTACAGTCACTAATGCTAAATGTCAACCAGATATTTCTAAGGAGAATTATCTATATTGTGACTGATCACTGCTGACAGTTGAATGCTTTTTAGCTAAACTAAAAAAATAAATACATTTCTAACACCTGTAACACCAGCTAGCTTCATAACAGCAGATACAATCCCAGGATGCCATCTTTATATTTGAGGCTGGCAAAGAGCTTCAGTACGAAGCAAGATTAAAATAATTAAAATTCATTTCAAACTAGCCTTAATAGCTGTGCACGGTCCTGCTGGACAAGTGTGATGTGGCTAGCTGCACTCATATTGAAAGAGACAATTAGCGCTTACACAATCAGAGAGAAACATATCAGCAAACCCAAAAGAGCAGAGACTGACTGGAGAATTTATTTTTGTCATTAGAGGCTGGCAAATTAAATTAGTCCTTTAGACCGGTCCTCCTGAGCGCCTCAGAGCCCATTTCCCATTCAGGAGACAACATCTACAGGTCTAATCATGCAGGTCCCACAGCCGGCAGTTGGGGAGCCACTCCATTCACATGGTTCTTAAACTGCATCTGTGACACCAGAATCCCCTGGGTGTGCTCTCCACAGATGCTGCTGCCAGGCCCGCTCCGCTGTCTACATTCCCTATTTGGAATGGAGAGATGCAAAGAAAAGAGAAAGAAAAAAAAAGAGAACGGCCTTCTTTATTTCCCTGACAGCTCATTACCACAGAAACAACTCTGGGCTGGCATCGCCGGCCAGAACCTCTAACACCCCCCCCACACCCCACCCCCATCGGAAAATACAGACAATAAAAAATGACGTTGAAAAGAAATTTGAGGCTGATATTACCGGATCTTTAATTAAGAGATGCTGAGCGTGGCGGTCTAAGATGTTTTAAAGCTCCGTCTGCTTCCACCTGTGTATTATTAAAACTCAAGTTTAGCAAAGGTCAAAAGCAGGCGCTAGACAGAGCATCTGACATAAACGGGACAGATTCTGTATGAGCTGCATTCTGTATGGTTTACTGCACACATCATTTTAATTTGTTTTGTTCTTTGTTCTGCTGAGGAATTCAAATAACAGGGGAATAGAGAGCAGGATAGACAGGTGGGAACGCTGTAGCTGGATTCATTACTATTCAGGAGGGAGAAGGGTTTTTTTTCCTCCACATGTTGGGAACTTTAACCTTGACTGTGTGCGAGCAAACAAAGAAAATTCTGTTTAATTATCCATATTCAATTCGAGCGCCTAAGTATTCTAAACATCAGTAAAAAAAAAAAAAAAAACTAAAATCCTTCCCATTTGTGCTAAAATGCCAAAAACAGCTTGAGCCTGCAATGGGGTCACATTCTGAAAACGGAGCGTAGAAGTGTTCTTTCCAAAGTCCGTGTTTTGTCAGAATGAATTCATATGAAAATGAAACATGTGACGAGGCAGAAGGCCACCAGGAAAATACGCTGCATTTTTAGACCAGTGTGTTCTTCTGGCTGATTCCTTTTGAAGTGGAGACTGTTTTAAGAGACCGCGTCCATTTTTTCCCCCTTATTCAGTCGATGAGTGCATTTCAAGGTTTATGGCGTACTAAGCTATGGCTTCAAGTTCTTTTATCTGTCATGTTTTAGTTGAGTTAACATTACATTTCTGACACCTAGTTTGATTTTAATGAGGGATTCTGAAGAAATAAAAGAAATTTGCTAATAAGGCTGGAAGGGGGGGGGGTGTATGTGGAAAGGAGCTGTCAGCTACTGAACACAAAGGTCAGATGCTCACCACAAGAGTTCAAGTGAATCCAGAAACAGCACAGCATTGTTACAGCTGGAGACAGCTGATGTATCAACCAAACTTCGATCTACATCTAACATAGTCATGCTGTAGTATTTCCACTTGAACTGCATCACTGGTGCATGAGATAAATAATTTACAAAATGAGTAAACAAATTAACAAGATTCAGAAGGCTCAACATTCATTGCATATGTTGCATATCCAAGAAAAAAAAAAAAGTTTTGACGATAGACGGACAAAATCCTAAATAGAACCAGTGGAGCAACAACATAAAAACAGAACAAGATAGAAACATATGAAGTTTGTTTTAAAATGAGGTAGTAATGTGTTATGATAACATAAACAAAGCAGTAGTAAAAATAACAGCTCTATAACAGCAGCTCTTTGTATTCCACAACTCCCACACCCACACAAATGCTTGTCTTAGCAGCTTGAAGATATTAATATTATAGACACCAGCCGCAGAGATGCATTGAAATGAGAAGGGACATGTGTTTGTGTACCACATAACTCTTGGTGTGAAAACAGCATTACAATTTAAGTTTTAACTTATTATTGTCTAATATTTTGAAGTTTGAAATAAAAATGTTCATCTTTTATCGTCTTTATTCTTATTTGTCATAATGTTCAACATGAATGAAGAAATTATTAACGATAACTCATGAGTGGAAACCTGTTCTAGGAAATTTGAGTTTGGTGCTTAATTTAAAATCCAATCAAAACAATATTTAGGCAAATGTTGCCTAATTATTTTTTCATGTTGCTATAATTGCAAGCCCAATTTAGGCAATAGAAACACATTTTATTACTTGATAAAAAAAAGACAGTGTCTTTTAGTAGAACTCTAAATTTAAGCAGAAGACCTTCAGAACTGCTAACATGTTTTGTCTAAAATAAAATTTGTCTAAAAGCAACAACATGAAGAGAAAACATATATACCGGTATTTAATTAAGAAGTTCATTATTATTATTGTTGTTTTTATTAGTAGTATTATTACAGGTAAAAGCAGACACAATATTATTACATGGTATAATTGTAAAATTGTACAACAGACCAGAAATAATATATATATTTGTTAATTTTCATTAATCACCGTGTCGACTGACAACAGGCCATGACTTCATGTACTTTTTTTAAGTTACTGTTAGGAACGAGGCTGTACCTGAACTCAACCATTTGTTGTTCCATCCTGTTTGCTGTCCTCCCTCCTCTGCCGGTGTGAGTCACACTGCTCCACATGCTTCACTTACTGGTAAAGAGCCAAATGACTGGAATTCAACAAAGTTCAAAACATGCAGCTCATTAGGCTCACCTGTCACAGATAATTAGCATTACTCTATAGCTCTTTTAAAATCATTTGTTATCAATTTAATCTGCTCAGATATTTATGTATAACAGTCTGGCTTTACATTAGAGAGTGGGCAGCAGCAGATGATGTACTTCTCTGACTTAATGTTGTGCTTTTTCAACAGGTGTTTGAGAAATTGCTACTTTTTTCCCTCTCACACATTTTGATGCACTAACAGGGATAACGAGCACCATCTATGTCTTCTTGAGCAATAATATCAAGTCCTTGGCTCTTGGTTGTGTGTGTGTGCATGCATGTGTCTCTTTTTAACACCATTTGTGAACAGACGAGAGCGAGACACAAGAATCACCACTGAGAGCCAGGCAGGTTCTTATGTGACTCAAGTAGGCCGTTTAGTATTGTATCCATTATTTTGTGAATGCCCAAAAATCTCCTAAGTGAACTTGTGTTGTGATTGGACTGTTTTTGTAAGTGTGTGTTTTTGTTTAGGGAGTTTGCACCGAAACAGCACACCTCTCAGACGGCCGGACGTTTATCCTGGAAAACATAAAAACACAGAACACATGTAGCTTAACCCCATTTCCTACATTGGTTTAGAAAAAAAAAGGGTTGTTAAATGTTTACAAGTAGCCTTGCAAAGTCTAATGTTGTATCTGTAACTAAACCGGTTATGAATAAAGTTGAATATTCAATAAATTATTCTGGGTTTTTATCTATTTTTTCCAGTTTTTTTTTGCATTTTGATACTTTATTTTCTTTATGTGACTTGACTAAAGATCCATGTGAGGACATGTTTTATGGATTTACAGGTAAATTTGCACATGACTTGTTCAAGTATGTCCATATTGTCAGGTCCTGCCCCCTTGTGTCCAGTTTGTGCCTGTCTTCCTTGTGTGTTTTCCATATTCCTCCTCCTGTGTCCTGCACTAATCCTCCACAGGTGTGTCTTGTCTCCCTGATCACCTTCTGGCCTATATATGCTGTAAAGTTCAGTCACTCCTTGTCTATTCCTTATGTTGTATTCCTATACTTGTGTGTCCTGTGTCTCCTGAGTTCAGCCAGCAATAAAGCTGTGTTTTGTTTCATGTTGCCTGTTCCTGCTTCCTTCCTCCTGCATCATTTGGGCTGCATGGTGGCGCAGTAGTTAGCACTATTGCCTTGCAGCAAGAAGGTGGCAGGTTTGAATCCCGGCTGCAACCTTTTTGCCTGGAGTTGCATGTTCTCTGCATGCATGCATGGGTTTCCTCCCAGTACTCCGGTTTCCATTTTCTGTAACTCAATGGCATATTTCCTGGCTAAATAAAGGTTAATAATAATTTGGGTCCTTCACTACCCCACACCATGACACATATAATTACATTTAGATGTTAATCAGCCAGTATTTTTACTAAGATTTACCATATTGTTTTGAAAATAGGACATTATTTGTCCTTGTAAGCACATCTGAAAAAATGAGCTAAACCACATTTTTCCTCAATGTTATCAAATCTTATAACACGAGCGTATATATGTGCAACCTACAAATTGGATGAATGAAGATTTATAGCACCATTATAAATGGATTGATATAAAAATGGATCATTTCTATACATGTTCACTGTCTCGTGAAGCTGGTATTTATCTCTTGCAACCTTCTGGCTGTGAGACAACTGAGCTATCCAACAGTGCCCATGTGCATCATTATTTTTATTTATTCATCATCATTTATTTCATTTTTCATACATTATAAGCAGAGTGACACATCAAAGGTACACGCACACTGAATTGACTAGTATTTTCTCTGTGAACATTGCAGCTAATAGTACATCATTCATGCTCAAGGTCAGATTACAAAGATTTTTCTTGTCCATCAATATGTTGCACACAAACAGATAGGAAACATAACATGACCCAGGGTGAAATTTTCTGGTATTTTCTATAATGAGAGCATATTGTGCAGGTTAAATGTTGCCGGTTTGGAGAGAATGTTGAGAAGATGTCTGTAACTTGGATAACAAAGACAAGATGATGGTTATTTGTGATGCTGCAAGCATGTCAGGTGGTAGGGTGATGGAGGTAAATCAAAAGAACTGGTTGAAAAACTGGAAGATTTACAATGCAGTATGACACATACAGTGAATACAACCCTATATGTACCTCATCAGTTCATATGATTCTGATAGAAACCTTGCTAATCAATGCGGATCCAAGTTAGAGCTAAAACATGAAGCTAAATTACATGTGTAGTGTACACACGAGCACACAACATAGTTTCAATTTGCAGCTGCAAAGGAATTCACTCTGCTTACCTGATGCATAAACGCACATCTTGTCATTCATGTTGAAATCTTTAATGCAATCTGAGCTGCACGGAGATATTTTTATTCCCTGACTTTAGCCTTTAAGGCAGCGTCTCTTCCCTGGCATCACACACTCAGGAAACACTTCTTTGAGTCTGAGAAAATAGACAAATCTGTGGGATGCCTGTGATTATAGTTCCTTCTGACATCAACAAGCAACATCCCAAGTATGACTAAGTAAAGACGCCTGAATTTATTTCGAATTTTTTTTTGCTTGTCATCAGTTCAACTACTGAGAGTGCCGCTGCGGGCTAGCACTGTGAGCAGCGCAAATGCCTGCCTTCACTCTTCATATTGCCAAACTGTCACCCATATTTATGAACCAAAATGTCATGAAGTGATGTCTTAATTTGGCAGCGAAAACCTCTAATGTTGGCAGGAAGCTTGAACTGCCAAAGGGATGTGCTTAGTAAATAACAGCAGCAAACATCTGGTCCTCAAATTTTAATTAGACGCTCAGATTGCGACTGGGCTTTGCTCTACGTTGTGTCAAGTTATTTTCTCTCTAAATTTTGATTTGAAAAAAAGGTCAAGAAATACCTACAATTATTGGATTATTTGCAGCTTTCTAATTATTTGTTTACCTGAAAAAGCAATTTGAAACTTTGCGTAACACACTAAAACTATTTCTTAACTTTACTTTGAATTGTAATGGTAGTACATTGCAAATAGAAGAAAAACACAAAATTTAATGTTTTTTGTGCTTATGCTTTTAAAATGCATATGTTTACCAACCTGCTACTTTATTTACAAAACCAGGCATCCACTACATACAAATGTAATCAAGACTATTGTTCCACAGCATTCACACTAAATGATTGACTGAAATACAATTACGCAGCTTTTATTTTGTTATTTATTGTTAACCAGCCTTGTTAAATAATCAGCAGTTGTTGCTGATTATCTCAAAATAGCAAATTATAGGCCCAATTAATGAGCTGACTGAATAATCAGTCTGAAAGTTGAAAGTCTAGTCCTCGTACCTTTGAAACGATGGATGTATACGGCTGTTGCTGATGGCGTTGTGATCTGATTTCTTGCATAATGAAGCCAATATGGAGCCTTTACCTGTTTAACTCAGCCCATGTTGGTGTCTACCAGAAAACGCAGTAAAATGAGAGAACACATCTGTTCTTGTGTTTCATTTAATTTGCATATTGTTGATGGCTATGGTCTTGTATTCTTTAAAGAGTGTCTCCTATTCCGTGCTCATTGTCATCTGGAATCTAATCTAGAATGGTAAAAAAGTATAATAAAATAATATCTGATTGTCCCCTTGAGGGAATTATTTCTCTGCATTTAGCCCATCCCTGTATGGCGTCTGGGGGGCATTTGTCACAGCCAACCTCTACATACCCACCTTTGCACTTTGTTACGTTAAAGTACATGTTTGCAGTATTGCATATTTCATAAGCATTCAGACCCCTCTTTGAAAACGCTCACTAGAAAAGATCTGATGACACATTTTTCTTTTTGACTGACATGAAGACACTCTTACTCTTCTCAATGAGAAGCAGGTGCTGCAGTGAGCCCATCCCAAAGTGTTCCCAGGTGTTAAAGTCAATGGTGCAGTCAGAGCAGGAGATGTTAACCCCTCTGTGTCCACACTGCAAATAAATGGCGTCTGCATGAAGTGGTGACTCATCGTGTCCTGCTAACAGTCAACCAAGGCAAAGAACATTTGGAATGTTTGGAATTTGCAACAGCTTATTGCAACATGTTGCAAAAGCAACATAGAATTGTTTTCACATTAAAGAAGGTTTTTTAAATGTGCAAAGATCCAGCCATATTCAAATAGCTTCTGGAGTGTAGAGGGGTCTAAATCTAGTGTGAAGGAGGACAAATGCAAATGTCTTAAACCGTTCCTGGAAAAGTCACGTACTAACAAATGAGGTGGTTTTAATTTATCTCTAAATGGTATTTGTGGGACTATATTTCAACACTATAAAAAAAATGCAATACATCTGATGCTGCTGGTGGTCTTCCCTGGAATGGACCTCTGATGCTTTTATTATTTTGACCTTCAATAAATGCTTTCAGATAGTTATTCTCTTTTGCTGCAAAACCGACTTTGTCTTTAGTTACTGACCAAATTGCTCACACTGTCCGTGACCTTGGCACTCAAAGAAATATCAGGTTGTATGAAGTATGCTAAGCTGTCAGATTTTATTGGTCCTTGCAGGATAAACACCACAAACTGTCATTATGTTCTGCCATCAATTTGGTTCCTAAGGGAGGAAGTTTAAAAGAGCAAGAAATGATACGAAAAAAATAGATGACGGTTTTATTTTTAGCCTTCTGCAAAAAAAAAAAAACCCCAAAGAACAAAAACTAAAACTTATTTATGTCAACAATTATTATTGTTCATTATTTCTCCAAGGTAATAAAACAAAGAAAATTATATTTTTTTGCGTTTTGAAGAAAGCCTCATTTTGATTGCCTGTCTCGGTCAGTCTGCCCCCGTCTTCACTCAGAGCTGAATAAATTTGAGGGAAATAAAGAGCATACTTTTAGGTAGTGCCAATCAATTCTTCAATATGAACTCAGGGAGCAGTAGGGAGAAGACTGCCTTTGTTCAATGGACTGCAGCTTAAACAGAACATGGTTGACCTTTACGGATAGCTCTATACTGGAATTTGACGATCCCATTTTTTTACTCTGCCTTGTTATAAAACTCCCGGTCCTGTTCTGTCAGCAGTCTCCAGGGTGCTCCAAATATTTAAAAGAAATCCCCGGCATAATTGCTCACCTTATCTGCTAATCTTGGAGTAAAACTGATTGACAGCTGACAAAATATGCCTTCCTTTCATTTACCCCTGCAGAATAATAGTCCTTTCCTCTTGAGCATTGCCTTCTCATTTAAATGCAACATTAATAATTAAAAAACTGCAAATTATTAGCTTTAAAACACATCAGCAATTACCAGAAAAAAGCTTACAGTATGTGCTTGTTGATTTCAAATACACAAACTTTAGACATTTATGAGAAAAATCACGTTTTTTTTGCACGTCCATTTCAAATCACCTCTTTCTTAAAAAATGTATTGGGGTTTTAGCTATGAAGGTAAAGTGTTTTTACACTGTTCTTTTAATCCATTTTGCCTTTGTGCAGAGTGTGTTACTCCACCTACATAGCTTTACCTCTTATCTGCTCCAGTGCATTTCATCTCGGCACGTCTACCTGAGCCTGATGTTGTCTGCCTACCTGTCACACAACTGCTCATCTCACAAAAAAAACTGTTCGGTCAAAAAAAATAATAAAATAACAACAACAACAAACCACTCACCCTCTATCACTCAATAATTATCTATCAATTTTTCTCTCCAGCTCTTACTTTCACGCTCTAGACGCCGCATAGAGCAGTAGTTGGTAGATAGCACATTAATACGATTATAAACATTGGATTTTGTCCACAAATATAAGGTTTTTTATTATAAAATGTATCACAGTCTCCAGCTCCTCTTGTGATATTTTGTTCTTTCTGGTTGTGGTTTGGTTGTCTTTTGTGTTTTTTGGTTTGTTTCACCATATTTGGTCATTCCATAAAGGTTGTTGTTGATGGTATACTGTAGGAATCTCAAAATAAGAATGGCAATTACCGAAATTAATCTCAGAATTTAGTGGCATCGTGTTATTGCAACATAGGATATATATTTTGTTTGCTACTAAGGATTAAAAAAAGACATATGACTCACTTTTGAGTGTATAGTTGTTCTTTAATCTTGTTTGTGTCCTATGTATTGACATGCCTAGCATTCTGTTTTTTGTGGCTGATGTAAATGACACCTTGAGCACTGAAAAAAAAATTTCACAACAATAGTAGCAACTCATTGTCATGTTTTGTCACATTGTGGGGTGTTTAGAACCCACAATCAAAAGAATGGATGGTGGCAAGGAGGCAGGAAATAAAACTAAGACAAAAAAACTAGTTTATGTGGCAGCAACTATACAGAAACCAAATTATGAGAAATGACAAGAGCACTGGGAGATAAAACATATAACTCACAGGCAGGAGATCAGGAACAGGACGACGAGGCTGGCAGAGTAGATGACCACCAGATAAACAGGTAAGGGCCAGTTCACACAGCAGGATTTTCAAATTGTCAGCCGATTTAAAATTTAAAAGATGTTTTGATGTGGGACTCCCCTCGCTCCATGTAGCTTGTTTCTGTAACCTCATTCTCTGATTGGCTAAATGGCACATTCCACAAGTTGCTCCTTAATGTGACGTCAAGCCAAGACAATCCAACATGTTGGAAATCCCTGATTTGTGACGTCCTTCCAAGCGAACCAAAGCACTCCTAACCCAACACACGACAGGAATATCTGAACAGGTTATATTTAGAGCTATTTACGGTCATTGGGCTTGTCCTTAGATTGTCGGAAAAAGCAACAATTGCCTTAAAAATTCTGCTGTGTGAACTGGCTTTATGTCAACAGGAGGATCTAACAGGAAGTGAAAGAACCTTATTTGTACGTGAAGCTAGCTGAGTGAGTGGAACTGAATGAAGATCCTCTGTGGATGAGGACAGAACACACAAGGCCAAGAATCATTGTTCAATTGTTTAATTTTTTTATATCTGCTTTATCTTGTTCAGGGTCACAGAGACCTTATTCACCTGCAGGTACAGCCTGGTCAGGTCTCCAGTGTATCACAGCGCTATTTAATAAAGAAATAAAAATACAGGATGACACGGTCATGATCAGGGTTGCAATTAATTTAGAATAAGTGATGTTTCAAACTTTGTGAGAAGGGTGGAAGTCTAAGAGAAAATCTCTGCAGGCAGAGAAAATCTCTGCAGGCAGAAAAAAGTCCAGATGTTTTTCATTTGGCTTTTACCACCATAGTGATTGTAATTATAGGCACTTAGAAGCTTTTATTGTGATAGTGAGTTCAGATTAGGAAGTTAAATTGTACCTCAGCTTGCAGGATGTGCTGGTCAAATCTTCTGGGTCTGTCCTAGAAGGTTTCTGCATCCACAGTTCATTGCTTCTTTGCCTTTGAGTAAAAATAACTGAATTAGGGTCTGAAATGTATTTAGTTCTATTTTGCCAATTGAGTTTTCAAACTAATTTAATCAATCAGTCGTGTAATTAATGCAAACTGTTGCAAAGTTACAATTTGATTTCTATCAAGAAATCATTGAGTAAATCTCAGCATTCAGATGGTGCGATATTTGCTAAATGTGGCTGCAGATTGAATTACGCTAAACAACTGATATGTGCATTTTGTTTGTTTGTTGTTTTTATTGTTAAAGCCAGAATCTCCCTGGGCTGAGACAATTTGTTTCAAACTGCAAACATCATTTCTGAGGTAGTTTTTAATTTTTTTTTTTAATCACAGAATGATATTCTTAACATTTCATACTTAATATTTTCTTTTGTCCTGTTAATATTACCTAAATAAAAACCCACACACTGCTTCTAAAACGTTAACACTAGAACACCCAAGGCAGTCATTTTGACTGCTTTCAAAATTTGCAACGTCATAACTTGGCTTTAAAAAAACTTATGTAGCAGTAGGACCCTGACTTTTCCTAAATGTGTGTATATTTTATTCTAACATTGTTTTTTCATTAAATTTTCAAAACACAAAAAAGATCTGAGTGTTACTACCTCGAATGACCATAGCAGTCAAATTGACTGCATGCGTTTTACAGGGGCTGTCATATTACACTATTTGCTACATTTTCCCGCTCTTTCTCCTGCTCTATCGTTTGTTTGTTTTTTATGCTCTGTGAAGCTAAAACCTAGCTATAGCTTCACTCTAAACCCAAGAGAGACAAACATGAAACGTAGAAAGAAATGAACAGCTATGGAGGCTTTAGCCATGCTTCAGAGCCTTGATGAGGAAGAATCCGACGGAGGAGCAGGTTCAGAGAGTGATGTCTCTTGGTGTTTGGAAGAAGCTTCATCTAGCTCTGAAAGTGATTCAGAAATCATTACAGAGGTGTCTCCTAGCAAAAAAAGACTACTGGAAACATCAAATTCTACACTTGCTGACACCCCTTCTGCTAAATTTCAAGGTATGCGGCCTACAGGAGGACTCCTTATTATCATCTTAGATCAGTCTATCAGAGTGTCTTCAGCTGGCTGGCAGTCATCACAGCATTTGTTCATGTTCATAATAGTTATTCAATTTCATTGTTGAGGTCTAATGATGACACTAACCTATTTTGAAAGCAGGATACATTTGTTTTTATTTCACAGAGAAAATGGTTGCAGTTTGAGATTGGAATTGGAATTGCTGAGAAGTTACGTTGCATGAATTAAATAAATGAAACACTCAATCTTTATTGTTTAATTTAGTGTCCTGATGTGTTTTTACCTATTCCACCAATTTATTCTTAGATATTTTTAATGATAATCCAAATTATATACAAAAAATGTCTGAGCAGTCAAAATGACTGCTATGGTCATTCTAGTAGTTGCAGAATTCTGGTCGACCGAGTGTTAATAATGTAACAGTTTGTTTTTTGTTATTTCTTTTTGTATGTGTGGTAACATATAGTAAGACAGGATGCTGAGGAAGAAATAGGCTGACTGTTGCAAGTGCAGGTGAGCAAGTGATCTATGATGTGTTAAAGGAGTTGCATTATGGGATTTTCCTCCCCTGCATTGTGTTAGAGGTTTTTCTGTGAATGTAAAATATCTTCAAAGTTACAGTGCACACCACAGGGATTTATTTTCTCCTGCAGAGCACACTGGCCCTAAAGTACCTAAATTACCTTGTTTGTGGTTCAGGTATTTCTTCCTTTCACTGTCTACTTCACCAAGAACTGTACAGTACTTTGCATAATGCCTGTCCATAGTGGCTAGTTTGCTGCTTTTCAAAATAAGAAGGCTTCCTATATATATTTACATACACATGCATTAGTGTCTGTGTTCAAAATAAGGGAGAAAGCATGGTTTTAAATGGCTCAAATATTTCAGATGATCCTGAATTTAATGAAAATCTTTAGGTCTGTTTCTTTCCTCTTCTTTAAACCTACTCAGCATTTCAAATTCCTCATTGTGGTTCACACTGGGTGCTTTTTAGTGGCTTTAGAAGCACGACCTGACTGAATTCTCTTCCTTCCAAGTATTGTTGCTGGACTCCTTAGAGACCTCTCCCACCCTCTCTTGCACTTGTATTTTCTCAGCTCTGAGAGCTTTGCCCACAGGCACAACTGCAGGCGGGAGGCAACAGCTCGAACTGAAGCGGGCCGGGACCACCGTGGTCCTCTGCTGCCACACTGACGTTGGCTTCGAGGGATTCTGGAGTGTTACTGCACTTTAAATGAGAACTCATGGATATGCAACTCTCCATTTTTTTGAGCAGCTCCTCTATTTGCATACCTACCTTAAATGACCTCTCACCATGACTCTAAAACTAGAGTTTTTATTGATGATTGGTTAATTGCAATAAAATTTCCTATATACCCATTCATGGTCAAATATCAAATGCGTTTCTTTGTTAAATTGACTGTGCTTTTCTTTCACTAGTCTGCATATGAATGCAACTTCCTTATGGATTCTGACACACTTTTTCACTACGAAGATCTATTTCCACAGTGGGAATGCGAGATAGAAACCATGTGCCAGAATGATTCAACTTCACAAAAGAGATGTATCTGTAATAGTAATTATAGGTGTCTACAGTGTTAAGGAACTATTCTGTTACCTTTACAGATTAAAGTCTGCTGCTTTATATTTTAGTTTTTTATATAGTTGTTCAGTCAAACAGAAAAATAGCATTTAGAGCTACTGCCCTTCTTAATATGTGTATATCTGTGCTGCTGTACAGCTCATATGATTCAGCTCAGTGACACACACTAATTGATTAGATAGAGCAAACAACAGCTGTATACGTAATTCCTGTGTCTCTCTGAAGCGATTATCCATGGTAATGTTCAAAGTTACTTTTCTGAAATTGATGGATAAACAGTTTTTTCCTGCTGGGACCGGATTTCTTCTCCTTCAGCCATCATGGGTTTAAAAAAATACACCGATAGCTGTCAGTAAATCTCCAGGTTTAGTTCAAATATCGCTGCCTTTGAGCCAAAACGAGGCCTTATCCAATCCAATCCTCATCCAACGTGAGGTAGAAGGCCTTGCAGGCAGACTCGAGAGCCCCTAGTGGCAGACTTCAATCTGCCTGACAACACAAGCTAGCTTAAATCTGATTGGACAACACCCTACCTTTATTTTTTATTTTATTTTAACACTGGGAGCAGACCAGGGATAATTTTTTTATTTAAAAATATTAACCAAAAGAAACAATACATTTATTTTTCTGAGTAAGTTTAGGCCAGCAGAGAAGGCCTTAAAGACCCACTATAGCAGATGTTGTCATTTGTAGTCAGTTCCTAAGCCTTCTTTACTGGTGTTGTATCCAATTCTGTTTCCCTACAAAGATCTGCCTCCTTGCTTTCACACTAAAAACAAAGAAAAAATCTTCCCCACGTCATACTTTTTGTTCTTTTACATTTAAAAAAACTGTTAATCGTTAGTCATTCCTCCCTCCGTTTCCCACCCCCTTGTGCTCCAATATTCATTTTCCAAAAGCTGGCAACCCCTCTGCCATAGCATTAGTTTAAAAATGTCCATAACCTACAAAAATGTAAGAAACAAAGCACAGGTGGTCGCTGTTGTGAAGTACAAGGTCCTGTGAGACAAAAGGGAATAGGGAAATTTCAAAGAACAACTCCTGACAAAGTGTGACAGAAATACACACAGAGACCTACACACACACACACACACACACACACACAAAGTTTAACTGAAATAAAAACTTTAGATTTAAACAGTTCATAGCAATCACTCAAACTGGCATAAAATTATTGGCGTTTGCCGAGCTGGTCAATCCCAGGACACATTTTCCTTTTCTTGACATAGTTTTTCTATTTCATCATAGTTAGACAGCCATTTTCATAAACATATGCACCAATTACAAAATCCATTAATATCCATCATGTTCTGTCATAAATCATACAGTTGGGTAGCCAGTCTGACTGTAATTATTGCTGAGCAAGGAGCAGAAGTCTATGATTAGGTGTAGTCATTATTTCCCTCCATGTGATTAATTTCAGCTTTGAAATAATAACTGGGGAAAACGAACCAGTTCTATGTCAATGCATGTGTAACTGTGAATTTGAGCATGATGACTCAATTGTTATGTCGAATTCTGACAGAAATCTATGTCTGTCCGTCTTTTCTCTCCCTTTTCACTACGGGACAATCACGCTGATCAATGCTTCGTCATGCTTCGTCATGCTTTTGTTTGCATCAGGGCGTCTAAAAATATAAACTGTACAGATGCCACACTGGATTCCATCTGTTTCCTTTTGTCTGTCTTCAAATAAAAGTCTGAAATAATTGCGTATCAGTTAAAAAAGGCTGTTAAAAATACAAAACATACAAATCGACCAACTTCTCTAACATCAGTCGGCATTGAGACAAAGGTACATTAATTTAATTTTCGAATCCCCTTAATCAACAATCACCTATTTTACATTCATTATACATATCTGCAGCTTTCCACCCTTCTGAAGGAAAAAAAAGAAGTGGAATACTCCCACAGGGTTGGAGGTGAGGCTTTGCCTCAAGCGAGGGAGTTCAAGTATCTTGGTGTCTTGATCATGAGTGATGGTAGGATGGTGCGAGAGGTGGAGTGACAGATTGAGGATTTGTCTGAAGTCGTTAATGAGGGCATTGCTCCTTTCTCTCATGGTATGGAAGCCAATAAAGAAAAGTTCTGGATTTTCTGATCTGTGATTTTTGAATTGTGGCCAAAATAGAGATAAGATGAAGAGCTCTGTTTTCCAGTGGAAGTTCAGAGATTCTGTTCCTCATCAAAAAAGTTTGGGCATCTGAGAAGGACACCTCCTGACTGCTTTCCTATGGAGGTTTTCTGACAATGCCTGCTTTATATCCTCTCTGACCATTTGGACACCTTGGAATTATCGAGGAGAACTTGGAGAGTTTTACTAAAGAAGCAGATTTTTGGTTTAACTCCTCTTTGACTTTGGGTAAAATAAATGAATGGATGAATTGTTGGTGGATTAATGTCTGATTTTGTCAAAAACACAAACAATACTATTGGTGTTTTTGAACATTAAAGCCACATTTTGGAGACTGTACACTTCTAGACACCTTCACTATCGATGAAAAATGTATGGATGGCTGTTTGGATGCATGTAAAAAATATAGAGTATTTTCTTGGACTAAGCATTATATGCCTTTCATCTCTTAGTGTCAGTTTGCACACTTGGTTACATTTTATGGCCTTTACAGACTTACAGAATGCCATC
Organism: Callopanchax toddi; assembly: GCA_006937965.1. Lineage (NCBI taxonomy): Eukaryota > Metazoa > Chordata > Actinopteri > Cyprinodontiformes > Nothobranchiidae > Callopanchax > Callopanchax toddi. Next base: position 2,082,840 of record SSNR01000044.1, on the reverse strand, counting down.
CTGCCACTTAGTACTAAGAACACTTATTATCACGTTATTATAAACTTTATAAATTCCTTTCAACAAAGATACTGATTCATTTTCAAAAGGTTGTTCCCAATGATTGCATAACATATTGATCTCCAGTTTCTCTTCATTATAGAAATAATCCGATTTACTACTGCATATACGGATAAATAAAAAAATATTTTACACCATAACACATGAGGCTCTTTCTCACATCCAGCACTGGCTTCCAGACAATGCTGACTAATGCATTTTGGCACGAATGGTTTTAGGGAAATCAATTCTTTCACAATGACTCGCAGAGGCAAGAATCTGCCCTATGAAAGCGTATTACTCCTAATGCAAACCCTATTATCAAAGACACAGAGTCATACATTATTTAATGAACACCAGTTTCACAAGGGCTGGTTCAAAAACAATCATGAATTATGCATTCATACACAGACCTTCTTGGTTTTCTGGATGTAATTAATATTAAGGACAATCAGCTCATCACAAATCAAGCAACGCTACTCTTTTCTTAACACGCGGAGTTTCCAAGGGAGAAAGCGATGATAGAATTTCATGGACGCCCGGTGTAATGGGTGCCCAGTGGTGGTGCTCATTTCACAGCTAAGGTTGGAATCCTGCAGGTTTATTGATTCACGTCCATGTTAAAGGTTTAGCTATTATTCCTCCTCTGAAAGGGGATCACCCCCTTTGCCCAGAGAGATCAATGAAGAGCCTGCAGCTATAATTACCATACACTTGATGATGTTATTATTACGTTTGCATGCACTGGTGGAATTGATTACAAAGTCCATCAAGAACATGTCATCACGGCTTTACCACAGTGTCATATGACTAATTATCAAGCTCACATTTTATAATATATGTTCTAAATGGATTACAAGTGATTTTGGTCCATTTTCCACATGCTTTTCCTCCTCTACTTTGACTTCTGTCAAAACAAATACAGAAAGATGCATTTTATGGCCACAACCAGTGTTCTAATGGCCACTGATATTGTGCCAAATGTTGTCTAAATGTCACAGGCCACAATCCAGATGCGGACTGTTTCACACGAAGCCTGGAGGGAGCGTGATAAAGGTTGCAAATGTCAGTTATGTCTGATAAAGTTTGGAATGGCACATTTCTGTTATCTACGCACAGTTAGTTTTCCCAGTGTAACATATGCATCAAAAAAATAAAAAGCTTCACTGAGTTTACGACTAAAAGATGGAAAAAATGTACAATTTACATTAACACATGTTGTAAATAATTACCTGTAGCAACAGTCTTGTACCAAATAACGACTTACAGTAAACATGAGCTACTGTTGGATTGCAACGTCACTCATTAATGATGAGAATGCCACAAGGTGTATTTATTGCAATGAGCTGCAAACATAACTTAAATGTTATGAATGCTGTTTACCTTTTGATTGATGAGGGGAAATATCAGCGCTCGTACACTAGAATAAATATATGACTGCCGTTAGTATTCAGGAGTAACTAGCTCCATAAGAGTTATGTAGTTAGAATGAAATACTGTTTTTATAATTAGTCACTTATTGGAAAAATAATGATACAATTGAAATAAAATCTGATAGCGATAGAACCGACTAGCAGATTAAAAATGTCTTAAATCAAATAAATTATGTGTTGAGTACAACAAGCATTGTAGATGTGATGTAATAAAAATAGGCTGAAAGACTATGTTCATGCAGCACCAAAAAAAACGGATTAACTGTTTTTCATAAGTTGATTTCATGTCAAGAGTACAGCAAAATTAAAGATAAAAAAAGTACATAGTGAATATTGATTCACAGTATTTCACATAAACTAAAAATAAAACAATACAAATACATTAAGAATGCTGTTAAAGAGTTAATATTTTCTGTTCATGTTTGGCCATTATAGTGAAAGATATTGTGAATTGTGCATCAGTGATCAACAGTAGGTCTAAGCCTTTTCTGAGATCAACTGGTAGTGGCTCCATTTTTCACTAATGGGAAACTCACGCGCTCCTCATTGCATTAAATGACTGCATGAGAGAAGCAGCTCAAAATCACTCTCATGATTCCTTCTCCCCTATTTTCAGGTAATGTAATTAAAATATTGTTTATTTGCAATTATTATGTTTCTAAGATGTTTGTATGGATAAACTGTGAATGTTTTGTGACTTGTAGAAGTATTTTATGTTTGTTTTACAGGTAGGCAGACCGCGTTAAGCCTCATGCCGTGTGGCTGTCTGAAGACCTCACCAAGATTCTGCAAAGACCCTCAAAATTCACACAAATAACTGATAGAATCAAGTTACATTAGTGATCACCTTCAATCATGAAAAACGTATTGACCTATTCTGTGAGCAATCACTCAGTTCTGATTAATGATGTAATGACATGAAAGCACTGGATTTCTTTCTGTTCATAGATGCAGTTCACACATTAGTTACACCATCACTCTAACTCTGTAATGTCAGTGTGACATGAAAGTGAAATTAGCAATTTGACTCTGGCTGCAAACAAATAAAATCAAACATGCCACAACTTTTTAGCATAATCAGAAATTGTAAATGTGGTTTTATCTCCACGAGACTTCTGTGTCATAACATTGTTGATTCAGTTTCTACAGCTCTTGGATAAACGGAGGTGAATTTAAATACATTTGCTTTTTGCAAAAGCCAGAGCTAGTTGCAAACACTGTGCATGCACAGTGAAATAAGAGTGAAAATGCAGAAAGAAAAGCTTATTTGATTGCAATGGAAAAACAAATTAAACCAGAGAACTGAATCAGTTTATTCATGTGAGCTGTGTCGAAGCCTCCCACTCCATCAGGCCTGTTTTTCACTGAAACAAACGGGCTGCTCGCATGGGGGTCCTCGCAGTTCTGCCATGCCCACCTGTGCCTTCCTCCCTGCTGGGAGAGCCACAGTCTCCCTGAGCGCCAGTTTGTGCATTAAATAGTCAGAATACTGAGAAAGACGTAAAGTTTTTAGTTTTGTTTTTCCAAAAGACTAATATTACAGCAAAAAAACTCCCCAACCATACTGTCTGCTTGCTTTTTTTACACATTGACCTCACAATATAAAGGAATCAACTTTAAAGTCTGCACAGAAAAACAAACAAAGAAAAGGTCTCAGGTCAAATCTAAAATTGCCTACTGATTGAAGGAATCTAGCCCGGCTACTGAAGCCATCTTGCAGCGCCGCTTCCTAAATGTTAAATTGAGCAAGCTGATTGCTAGATGCAAAGGAAGCAACACTGCATCATTATTCAGCTAGGAGTAAGTAAGTGGTTTTACGGCATCAGAAAATGTGTTTAGACACCAACTTTGTGTTAAACATGCGACGGTTAAAAAAAAAACTGTTACACAGCACGTTTAGCTACAAGAAGAGGATGACACAGAGCATTAGAGTCTGCTACTACAACCAATTTAATGTTGTGAATGGATTTCAATAAAGCACACTGATTATCAAACCATCCAGAAAAAGTGCTTTTGGCAGTAAAGATGAAGGCAACCTGAAAATCCTGGAAATGTTTTTTTTCTTCTTTGATAATTGTGTCAAAATGTGTTTAAAATATTCTTTGAATTCAGCCCTTTGTTTTCTGTTTTTTTTAAACAAAAACTCGGTCTTGCATATTAGGCTGATAATAATATTCTCTTTCATGACTTTGCATGCAAGAGCGCCTTGATCGCATGCAACTTAATGGGGAGACCCTTCTATTTTTTGAGGCTTACAAGGCATGAACAGCACAGCGCAATTTAGTGGGTTTTTTTGTGTCTTTGTATTTGTGGGTAAGCAATTAAAATAACTGGGTCACTGATTATTGAGCTGGTGCGTGCATACAGAAGCACGTTTGGAATGTATAATATTAGGGTCTTCTTTTTGATGGCTTGCTGTGGAGAGGGTTCATGCTTCTTTGTGCGTGGAGGAAGCATGAATAAGTCTAGGAAGGCATGTGGTCTTTTGTTTATGGATGTCCTGATAATTGTAACACATGAATAAAATATACCCAGCAGGTAAGTGGCCTATTGCTCCATAAGACCCAATTAAAACAGGATGTTAACCTCTCTCTGATGTAAATAATCAGTCAAAATGTTGATGGTTCTTACAGGGTCTTGTTGCAAACTTCAATCACATACTAAAAAGGCAGTGGGCTCCCCATTATATGTGATAGAACTTTACAAGTCTGGAATGGTTTTAGGAATGCACAAACTGGTAGAGTACCAATGCAGATTGGTCATTGAGATTTTGAAGCAGAACTGGCTCTGATGGCCGTAAAGCCTAGGCTAGGATGCCATCATGGGGTCTTGGGTGTTATGGAATCATTGGCATATATGGTAGGATCATTCTGGGCCAACCTATAGAGAAAACTCCAGTTTGTATCCAAACCAACCTGCAAGTGGACACAACCTGCAAGATTGTTGATATGCAATATGAATAAAGTAATGAAAGTTTTATTTAAGTGTCATAAGTGTCCAGCCCGTACGAGCTTATATGACACTAATACCAAAGAGAAGTGGCCATAACAATTACAAAATTTACATTTTACACAACATGATATAATGCAATTTGTCTATGCACACACATTCTATAAATTTTGCAATGAATTGTATGTTTAATACATTTCAAAAGGTTATGTTAGTATCAAGGATTTGTGTGTATATATATATATATATATATATATATATATATATATATATATATATATATATATATATATATATATATATATATATATATATATATATATATATATATATATAATTTATTAGTGATTATTTTAATGGCAATCAGGTCAAGGATTAAGACAGTCACTGCTTGTATGTTGTAAGTGACATTAGTTGGCTTTATGTCAGCTTGTCACATATTAGGTAAAAGGGATCCAAGTTCATGAGAGAGTGTGACCAGCATGCTTTGTCAGTGTCAATGTCCAACTTACTATGACAGAAAACTCAGTCATTTTCAGCAGCCATATCTCACTTAAAGCCAGATGACTTAAAGGCAGCATATATAGGGAGGGAGGTGATCAGGGAGACGAGACACACCTGTGGAGGATTAGTGCAGGACACAGGAGGAGGAACATGGAAAACACAGGGGAACAGTCAGGCAAGTCTGAACACAATGGGGACAGGACATGACAGATGTCCTGTCATGACACCTGTAGCATTTAGCTAACTTATTTTGTTTTACAGTGCCTAAATAAACTTCAATTGAATATGTTTATCCTGTAAGAAAAAAAAAGTGTGATAAAAAGTAATCAGGGTTTTCACATAAACACTGAAAACTTGGAGTGGGTTTAGGTTATAAAGCAAATTGTGTAATTTTATTTGATTGTAAATTAGAAGCAAATTTTTAAAAATATATATGTTTTTAATTGGTTTAAACTGTGTTTCTTGGGGCGTTTAATCTTATCTGAAAATCAGATTTGGTCCTTTGGATATTAAGTTTGAGAACCCCTTAGTGGAGGATGATGAGGGTGCTTGAAAGAATCTCAAGGATACAAAAAATAAGAGGGAAAACCTTCTTGGAAAAAACACTAAAAGAGAAAACACCATGATGATTGCCTTCACACTGAAGGTTTTCCAAGTTTGCTATGATCCAGCCATAATCCAATAGGTCATGGAGGTCATAAAGAGTGTAGCGTGGTCCTAATCCCGTGTGAAGAGTGTCTAAATGGTATCAGCGAGCAGGCTGCTTGAGGAAATGTCTTCCTGGTGCTTGTGTTTTGTGACTGTGTCAAGCTACGGTAACGTTTTTCTGATCGGCATAAAGAACGGAAATAAAAGTCCTTTCATGTGACAAGATGAGAGCAGAGGCAATAAATAAATAAAGAAATAACCCATTGTTTGGAGTGCTCCTTCTGCGTGACGCCGATTTGAGTTATTACCCATATAATCTCAACCACTAGCGCCAATATCACACCAGCTTGAAACAGGCTAACACCAGTGCCCTGACAGTGACTGCGGTTTGAGATGACTGACAGCCAGTGGGACCTGTAAAACATCCCAAGGCAAACTGATTACCGCCCTCCATCAGTACACGGGCTGTCACTGTTATTGAGGGACTGTCAGACTCATTCTCGGTGTCATCAATATCAAAAGTGAGCATCAGTCATGCAGGGCTGCTGGGAGCATCAAACATCCTCTCTCATTAACCCATTAACCTTGTTGTTGGATGTTAAATAATTAAGGTCTCTGATCTGAAGAGAATCGCTAAATACTTTCTCCTCACCACAGTGATCCGGAGGTTTGTTTTGTTCACTCTTTTGCTGAGTACTACAGGCAGGTGCATTAAGAAACAGAGAGACTGAAGGGTGGACAAATACGCGGGTATTTCCCTGCATGTTTAAGATCTTCGAGTTAATAGCCCACCCTCTAGATACCTGAAGTACAGGCAGCTTCCTTGCTGTTATCCAAACAAACAAGAGCTTACATCTCCTCTCAGCTTCCTGTCTTGCAGTCTTGTTTCCTAGGTAACCGTGTCAGATGAATTGAGAAGGGGACTGACGCCCTCCAGAGAGCCAATCCTCTCTCTCATCCAAAGTTTGTCTCACTTTAGGTCATGTGACATTTGTTCCCATGACAACCAGGTTGGAGGGCAGTCTGGGTATCTCTTTGATCAAGGAAAAATACCACACATGCTGGCAAGCAACCTTGAAATCAAGAAGGGGATGCAGATATACACTGGCTCTTCATGGATATGTAATAAGCTTATGTAACATAAAGCCTTTTAGGAAAAAAGAAAAAAAGTTGATTCAAAGAGAAATAGGTAGATTTATGTTAATAAATTACAAACAAGGTTATATAAGAAATATAGAGCTTCAGCTGAAATGAAAATCAAGCTGATGTTTTGTTGTGTGCGTTCTTAATAATACAATATAAGCTCGACAACAAGCTTAAAATGACAGCTTAAAAGGTAAAAGAGGCAGGGACACAAAGCCCCCAGTATGACTTAAAGGTGGAGTGGATGTCTTTCTTGTCAGCTAAAAGCAGCATTACTCACCAGCCACAAAATCACAAAACTGATTTTATTTTGTGAGCAGGTGGCCTTAAAGGTCTTTTGGTCTATGATAAGCATTTGGCCTTTCTAAGCCTTTGAGCTCCCACAAACAAAGACCCATCCCAAACCTCTGGGCTGAGGTAAATGGTTGACTTTTCCAAGCCTTTTAGTCTGCACAAAGCTGTTGGAAAGCGTCCATCAGATAAGAGGTTCCCATGGGCATCCCTTCAATAAAATATGTGACGGGCAACAAATTGGCTTCAGACAACTGCTGTAATATAAAAAGAACAGAAATGTTTTTTATTCCTTGCCTCTCAGAACACTGGTATTAGCTGTAAATTATTAAGAATCATGACACTGAGGAGTAGTCATGTAAGAGAAATATTTATCGCAACAATGCCCCTCTCTCTGTCATGTGTGCCTCGTGGCTCATGACAGCAACAGGACAGATCATGTCATCCAGCAGCAGCTGTAACAATAACATTTCCTCTGTATTTTCTGCAAACCCAGGTCGGACAAGCGTACTCTTTAATCTTCAGCACAAACTGGCCTTGGGAATAACGGGCACGGTAAAAAGTCTAGCAAGGTCAAAGTGCAAAATTGGATCAATTTTAATCTACCGCTGACTGCCATCAAATAAAAGAGGAATCTGACTTGCCTTTAAAAGTGTCTAGATACAATCACTGGACACTTTTTTAGGTACACCTTATTAGGTGGGTCGGATCCCCTTTTGCATTCAGAACGGCCTTAATTCTTCATGTCATCAATTCAACAAGGTGTTGAAGACATTTGTTACAGGTTCTGGTCTATTTTGACATGATAGCATCACATAGTTGCTGCAGGTTCTGGACTGAATATAGATCTTGTGAATAAGGAGGCTTTTGGAGTACAGTAAACTCATCGTCATGTTCACAAAACCAGTTTGAGCTTTGTGACATGGTGCATTATCCTGATGGAAGTAGCTATGACAACAGGGGGGTGTCAAACTCTGATCCTTGATGGTGACCGTCCTACAAGTTGTAGTATTGATCTTGATCCAACACACAAGTCTTTTGTTTGATTACATCTTGAGCATTTCCTGTATTTAACAGAAGCCTGATAATCACCCACTGATTCAAATCAGGTGTGATGGAGCTGAAACATCTAAAACATGCTGGACAGGCTGGATACTGGTTCCTCCAGGACTGGAGTTTGACACCCCTGCGTGGTAAGGCAGCATTTTTCCAATTTTGTCCAAGTTTGTGTGAATTGTAGCCTCAATTCCCTGTTCTTAGCTGACAGGACAGACACCTGGTGTGGTATTTTGCTGCTGTAGTCCATCTGCTTCAAGGTTCAACATGTTGTGGTTTAGTGTTCTGCAGACCTTGGTTGTAACATTTGTGTTTTTTGAGTTACTATTGTCTTTCCATCACCTGGAACCAGTCTGCCTGTTTCCCTCTGACAGCAACAAGACATTTTTATCCACACAGCTGCTGCTCACTAGATATTTTCTATTTTTCTCTATAAACTCTAGAGATGATTTTTGGGTTAAAATCCCAGTTTTTGAAACCCTTAAACCAACCCATCTGGTACCAAAACCATGCCACGATCAAAGTCACCTAAATGCCTTTTCTTTAAAATTCTAATGCTCAGTTTGAACTTCAGCATGTCATCTACTGTAGATGCTTAAGTGCATTGAGTTGCTGCAGTGTGATTGGCTGTTTAGCAATTTGCGCTAACAATGGTCATAAAAAAGGATGAACACAGACCTGAAGTAAAACTTACCTCATCACCCAATCAAATAGTCAGGTAAAGTGTTTGTACTTTGTGATTAAATTTCCTTTTTTTCTCCAGTTTGACTTGATGACTCTGCTACCTTTTATTCATTTGCTGTGAGTGTTTTTAATAAAGAATTTGAGGACATTTAATTTGCAGCAAATACTTTTAAAGCTGCACAAAAGATGAAACAACCTTCTATGCCTTTTCTTCGGTTGCAGGCAAATTTGCAGCAATGTTGAAAATTCATTGGCCAACAACCACAGACACTAGAGTATGACAAGCAGTTGATCTCCTTCATTTAAGAGGCTTTTCCCACTGGAACAGACACGCTTACTTTCACAAAGCTCATTCATTATATGACTCAATAAAACACAATCACTAAGTGGCTGTAGGTGGCGAGCATAAAGGACACCTGGGGCCAAAGACATTACTCTCAGTGTAGGTCATGACTAAAGCTGTGTGGACATGCAAATATGCATTTTTTTTTTTTTTTTGCCAGATTTATAAAGCCATTTAGTATGGAAGGTTTTATGCTGCAGAATATTCCCCCTCATGTTCAGGCATGAATGAATGCAGATATTTGGGTGTTTCTGTTACTGGATAAAACTTTCTTTTTTGTATTCAATGTCCTTCTGTACTTTTTAGATTTTAACACAAGGGATGCTTTTCTAAGGTTGGACTTATTTTCTGTAGCTATGAAAGCAGAGAAGCCTTTCATCAAATGGGTTGTGTATAATATCAATCATACTGGGTGCACATGGGAGTCAAGTGCATGTTAACCTGTCAGTGTCTTTGCTGCCTAACTGCACCCAATGGGCACATTTTTGAGAAAGAACAAAAACTCTTTCACACACACACACACTCCTACGCCTACACACACACACACAAACTTAATGCTCTCAAGAAAATCCAGCTACATTTTTTTGCAAAACCAACAATAGTGCCAAGACAGAAGAAATAGCAGAAATTAGAATTTAAAGCATTTTTGTTCAATTTGCAAAAATGTCTCTTAGGTTGGACACAAATAGGAATACATGAGATCAGTCAAAGTGTGGTGAGAGCTGGGAAACTAATATTCAAATGAAATACAGTTGATCCACACAAATCAGAGGGTTTGTCCTTTTATTCCTGCAAGTCAGTATCCTAATATCACCTGTCTATTTTATAAACTTTGTTCTAAACAACAGTCCTTGCATGTGAATGATCTATTTGGGCTCTGATCAGAAACGGTGCTATAAACAGATGTTGGATCCATAAACACCACTCAGTGATATTTAAAGAGTTGACAGTGTTTATAAAGGGTGTTTTCAGAATTTCAACCAAAAACCGCGACTGTGAGGGCAGCTCTCTCACCTGCTCGAACTACATGACTGGTGAAAACACGCTCAAACTGCAGAGCGACAATGTGCTCATGTTTTAATATTACTAATTTGACTTTTTTTTTCCACATAAAGTAAGCAGAATAAAGGTGTCTAACTAACACATTTTAAACATGGTGCTCTACTGGTTGATGGTCTCATTGAGCCCATCTCCTGCTCGTGATTAAAGTAATTATTGTCGTTGGTGCTGTATTTAAGACTGATGTAACCATATAGTAGGTCATCAATAGAGTCTCTGAGCTGAGTGTCACCAAATCGATCTGATGAGTGGAAAACGCTGTGATTGGGACATCTCTATATGGTTCTGGAGTTTCATTTTGTCAAGGTTGATTTTTACATTTTATTAACTTTCACGAACCTTGCTTCCTATTTTGTTTTGAATAAACTTTTCCTGTGTAGGGCTGATGCAGCCTGAGGCATGGTGATGCAGTTAGCGTTAATAAATGTAGAAGGTCACAGGTTCAACACACAGCTGGGGCCTGTCCATGTGGATTTTGCAAGTTTTCTCTGCAAGTTTTTTTTTCCTCTCTGAACATCTCCCACAGAATAATAACAAGCATGTTGGGTAAGTTGGTAATGCTAAATTGGTCCTAATTGTTAGTGTGTACATGCATTGTTGTATGTCTCTGTGTGATGGTGACTTATCCAAAATACTTGACCTCTGACCTCTGGGGATAAGCACCATTTCCCACTGACTATCTACTGGAAATTCTATCTTCTTCACCCTTACTTGTTGCCTCACAGTAATTTATGTCAGTCACTTTATTAAGTTTTAAGGATTAAAGTTAATTTTGAGGAAATAAACTCAACGACCCTCAGTGCAATTTTTACCAGTCAGTGAAAAAAACAAAAAGTAAAATTCTTACTCACCTCAGGTCAACTGACCTCAAAACGTCCTGTGTTCAAAAACACGCAGATAAAGTGTCAAATATAAACGTTAGTTTGAAGGTTATGGCTTAACATTCCTATTTCAGGCTTTTACCATATTAAGTATGAGAAGGAAGTAGTCTCACCTAGAATTACTGCCACACGCTCGCATGCCTCCATCAATCAGCCAGGTTGGAGTTTGCATCAGTGTCTCCATTTGGTCCATTAATGGCTTGTTCCTCATCCAGGGTTAAATGATAGAGGACAGATTGTGAATCTTTTTGTCTTTATGAAGCACTTAGTTAGAGTTTTCTAAAAAGCCCTCCAACTTAAAAAAAATAGTGTTTTATGACACCGGCAAGTAAATATTCAGAGGTGAAGATTTATATCAGATGTAAAAAAATCTTCTTTTGATTGTTAAAGCTCAAACTCAAAATTTAAAGGTTAAGATCGTCTTCCTTTTTGGCAACATTTGTGTGAATAATTTAAACACTAATACAATACATTCACTAGAATATATACTGTTTGTGAAAACCTTTGTTCTGACCTTTAACCTGTGCAGCTTTTGCAGCAGTCTGCTGCCTGTACCAGTGCTTGTCAAGCAGAGTTCAGTAACACCTGCGTTCAGCTGAAACACCTGAGGCAGAGAGACCTGTAACTGCACCAGCAGAGTGACCTTTGACCTCCTGCCTGCCTTGTAGGCATAACTGGCTTAAGAGAAAGCAAAGAAAGAAAAAAATACCTTAAATCAAATTTGGTACAGATTCATTGGAACTTTTTTATTTCTGTATACATACAAGACAGCCATGTTTGTGTATTTTACCTTTAACAAGTATGAGTTTTAATCAGACAAAATGTCATTGTTAATATACAATATATATCGTTTTATAATTACTAATGTACAACTGTAAATTAAATTCACATTTCTGAAACTAACTATAAACATTTTTCAAAGCATGAAACAGAAGAAAAAAGGGAAAACAATGAGGTCATTAAAATCATTCATGTTTCAGAACTAACATCAGCTGAATGTGTGACTCAGTGATAATGACTATTAACAGTCTGTTTGTGGGTGGTCTCTAAACCTCCGTCTCAGATCTGACTGTATCTTCATGGCTGCTTTTTCCAGCTAATTATGATTCAAATCCATTCAGAGCTTTTTGTTTACTCTTTTAAGGAGGTGAGGTTTGTGATTTAACAATGCTTTGTTTAGGGAGCCATTGATCCCAGAAGTGAGAATCTGTTCAACTTTACTTAACCCAAAGTGCTCCGCTCCTTGCCCCCTAACAGAGTCAAGTCCAATTCTAAACCTTTGAGTCTGATAACAGAACTGAGCTCATGGTATATAAACTAAGAGAACACATTTCCATTGAGCTGTATTTTAGTTTCACAGCTGGCAATAAGCCAAGCTCCCCGGTTACAACATCTTTACATAGTAAATGCTTTTTTAAGGCTACATTGGAGTTTTCAACATTTTCTAACCAAAGCTGGATTAAGCCCCCAGGGGGGCTCTGAGAACTGATGCTTAAGGATCTAGTTTTGCAGCCTCACACCATCGTAAACCTTTCCACATGAAATCCATCCCATGAAAATATGTTTAAAAGATCATATAAGTGTGTCTAATCATCGATATAATTCGGATTGATGTTTTAGTTACAAATCACTCTTTAGTACCTTGTTTTTATAGTTTTATAGGATGGCTCTATTTGCTTACAGACACCAGCTGAATACCATGTTGATAGTTAATAGTTGACTTAATAAGTTAGCAGCTTATGTTACCAGTTTTGGAGGTAGGACTAGTTTTGGATTGTCAGGGTCAGGAGAAGACCTGCCTGGCTCGTTTGTGCATTTTACAACTCTTCTGGTTTGTAAGAAATTCTTTAATAAAACATATTTTTAATGCTGCAATTTTCCAAGATGTATCTTCATATGCTGTGTGTATGTTTAGCCTTTTTGAAAAATAAGACTAGGTATGTTTATACAGACCCTTTTTTACTTGTGATCATTTTTATAGGTAAACTTGTAGGATGAAAATGCATTCAAATGATTCAAATCAAAGCATGTGAGTTTCTGTTTTCTCACTGCGGGGAAATGGGTTATCTACACAGATATGGGCTTTGTCTCTTTATTCCTGCAAACAGATGTCACCGGTTCATTTTATAAACACAGTTTTAAACAACAGTTGTTGCTTGAAGGATCTTTTTTTATTTCCAATCAGTGTTAAGCTTTTCTATAGACGGGAGTACACATGAGCAGGATGTGTATACACCATGCAGCTGGTAATGGGAGTCGATAATGTTTATTAACTAAACAGTGTTTGTGAAATCAATTGAAAAGTGACTGTGAACACAGCTCTATGCAGTGCTCTGATCTGCTGTATCCACATGACTGGTGGAGGATGACTGCAAGAAGATGAGAGACAAAAATGTCATGTTATTCTTCTGCTGATATTACTAAAAGCAGACTTCTTGTCTTAAACAGTGTGTAACAAAATGAAACCAAATCCAATAATTTTTAAAAAGATGCATTTTCATTTGTTGGTGGTCTCCATAAACGCACCTACACCTTCAGAGGAAAGTTATTCTTTTCTTCAAGAGTTGCTGCATCAAATCACAAATAAACTAACAGTGGGGACCCCAATCCATTGCTTGACATTGGTTAAATACATTATGCAAGACATGTTGGAGAATAAAAGCCAAAGTCTTCTAACCATCTGCAAATATTCTTCAAATGCCACTATACAGAAAATAATCGAAAGCAAAACAACAAAATTGCTCCCAGTTGAGAAAATCTTTACTCTTCTAAAACTCTAAAACTAAGTTTAGAACAATTCTCAACACATTATTAATGCATGTGTGTTATCACAAACATGAAAAATGAGTGTGAATGTAGACTGCAGTAAAAAACACCTCAAAACACCTTGTATCCAGGATGGGAGATGCCATAGCAACTCTTAAACAGAAAAGCCCTTTGTTCAGCATTTGACTAGGTGACCGGTAGAGTGGCTTCATCACTCCGTCAATAACATTAACCTCTTGTTTTACACTGCTGGCCTTACTATTGCAGTCTTGTCAAAAAGAGGACTGGAGGTTGCTGCCACATTCACATGCCTAAAAATCTACAATCTGTAAAAAGTTGGTCAAATACTGCTCAAAATGTTCATTTTACATCAGGATGGTAAAAAATATTTGCAATAACATACCCAAGATGCATTTTTGTGTTAGCTCTGGTCTTAAGTAAGTTCATAGAAACGAGCAACCATTACACGTCCATCCTGGTTGTGAACTTTTCACCTGCATGACCAAAATGATCACTTAACAGCTCATTTTATACCTGAGACTTGTTAGCATTAACTGCTCATAGGTACTATAATGGGTTTCTGCATCAAACAAAGACAGGAATTTAAGGTTTTAGTGAAATTAGGGTGACTGCTATTAAACTCAGGGCAAATGCGCAACCGTATACTTGTTAATCTGATTATAAATGCCTTAAGCACAAGCACAGGAACAAGGGAGGGTTCAATCTTTAGAAAGAGGGACCAGCAGCCAGAGGCCCTGGATTGAAGTCTCTCTGTTGTCCAATATCCACTCAGCTGAAATGTCAATGAGCAAGGTGCTGACTCTTTACGGCCTCCTGAGTTGCTGCTCCATCTGTAGACAGATTGGATCGTCCCTAATTTGTGACTTGTGGCTTTTTTTGCAGGTGCATGCGTTTTCAAAGAAGAACAAGCGGCTGGTGCAGAGTGAAGTGTGACCTTTCGATAAGTTCACCACTGTTGGCAGCTGTTCTTTCATATTTGTTGTGTCTTATAAAACTCAGTCCCTGCTGTGAAATATTTCAAACAAGAACAACATCTACTTTCGCTATTTTTTCCTCCCAGTAACCAAACCTCAGTCTTCTGGAATGCCTTAGTGGCTTTTTGATACATTTTCTATCAATTCCATAGACGGCTTTGGACTAAAATTGAGTTTTGCAGGATTTAGCAGTGTTTTTTCTGATTGTTGTGGTCTAAAATGATTGATTTCATGGCACATTTTCAAAAAGTTGAGGTCAATGTTTCAATTTTTTTCAAGCATTTATGTTTTGTTTACGAATTTATTTAGTATTTTGTATACACACACTCAACCTCTTTCCTCACACATTGCATGCACTGCGTTCCACCATAACCACAACACTGACAGGCTGCCTCGGCATCACTCAGACGTTACAACGTGAGGCGTCTCACCTTACTTTCACTTTCAGAGGTTCACCTCAAAGGTTCACTGGTTCAGCAGAAGGAGTTTAGAAAGGAGAAGAGGTTCCTTGTGAACACTGGATGCAAACATAAAATATACTTTCTTAGATTGTCCAAATACAGACATCAAACTCAGCTGGTCTCTTTCAGTGCTTGTAACTGATGCACAGCCTCTGTCAGGCAACAATTTTCATCTGTGTTCACAACATTGTGTGGGGTGCAGAACAGCTTAACACCACTTTTGTGCAATACTTTGGGAAACTGCCTTTTGTGTACTAAATTGTGTCCACTATAATACTTGATGGAAACTGACTGTTTAGCATCACAAATATTTTCATGCTGCAGATTTGGCTCCAAAACCGGAAGTAAACAAAGGCAGGAGCTACTGGGATTGGACAAATATTGAAAATGAGAAAGAAACTGTATTTTGTTTCCTGGTCAAGTCAAAAACTATTAGTGTGTTGGCTGGAAATTATTAGTTATGTTCTGTTATTGAATGTCTGGGGTCATTCCTGTTCATGTGGTAAAGACCAGCCAAAAGTGTTTCCACGTGTTTTATTTTTAATTTTACTTTCAAAAAAACAGTCTGTTTTGCAAAGATGCCAACTCACATTTCGTGTCGAGATCAAAACCGTCCCCTCTGGCCTCAAAAACACAAATCAAGAGTGCTCAAAACTCTACTTTTTCTGGCATCAGCGAAGAATGTCTTCACCTGAAGTAGATGAGTGAGAAAAGTATTCAAATCATAACAGAAACACACAAACCTCACATGCATGTGTGTCCAACGCAAAAATGATACACTTTGATGATGTCTTCTTGCTTTCTCTTTTCACACACTTGTGTCCCGTCACTTTTCTTTAATCAGCCCAGTTGGCATGTTTGGCTCATTCGGTCTTGGGCTGGGAACAGACTCAGGGAGCGACTGTTTGAACTCATGCCGGGTCATTCTGGCATCAAGGCAGCTCTGGTAGATGATCCACGTGCTCTGTACGGTGTCACCCCCCCCCCCCACACACACACACACACACACACACACACACCATTGGTGAACAATGTGACAGGCAGCCATGCAGCTCTGGTAAAATACTTCCTCAGCATCTTGTTAAAGGTTCCTTTGTCCTGCTTTAAGATGACTTGCTGACCTCATTTTGTTTTGATTCACTCAAAGCTCATCTTTGTTGTTCAACCTCCTTATCATGAGCCCATTAGAACCATCAAACTATTGAAATCCACTAGTTTATTTGTGAAATATCTATCAATCAAACCAAGAAACCAAATCATCCATGTCATATTAATACATCCATCTCTCTTTCATTCACTTAGTCATTCATTCATCATAAACGTTTGTTGACCAGAAATGGCTGTGATGTGCATAGCATAGCATGTTCCACTCTTTCATAATTTATAAGGGAATGAAGGACTCTCTTGGTGCTTCTAAATATAAATGATCACAACCCTTTCATTCACAGAGAGTCTATAATATACATGAAGAGAGAGATTTTAGAGAATATTGTAAGCTGTGTGATGCAAACTTTTGATTTTGGAGAGTCAAAAATAAATAGAAATGCAAAAGGAGTTAAAAACATGAAATACCTCTATGAAGGTTTGATGTTATTTGGCTTTTTTCTTTAGTTTTATCATTTTGATGATGATCTACTTGAGAAAGCCTTCAAAAAACAATTTATATGAAAACATATGAAGAAGCGCCTAAAGTTCTTTTTTTGGAATTTATTTTAGGGAGCTGCAGACACACATTCAGCTTTGTTTATTGCACTATGCAGATGCATCTGGCCCTGTGATCACTAAACAGCCCCTAAGCTACTGGTTTACTCACAAATTTTTTTATATTATTATTATTATTCATACATGTTATTTTAATTTATAAATGTAATTAATACTTTAGTCATAATGAAACTCCAAATAATTTTTTGTGGGAAATACATTCTAAATGACAAAACTTTTAACTGTTGTTTTCTGTCATGATTCAGGAAACAGTGAATGAGTCACCCTTAGGACCTGACTAAAATCTCAACAAATAGAAGTTTTTAATTAGTGAATTCTTCACCAGACACACAGCTGACTTTACACTAAGTAAATAAGTGTTTTATGGTCTGGAGCATACAGGTGTGTGTTAACACAAGTAGGAAATCCATTAGCAATGACCTTAGAGAAGCAACTGCTGCTGCGTACTAGTCTGAAAATGGTTTTAAATACATTTTTTAAGAATTTGAAGTTCACCATTGTACAAAGAGAAATATTATTCACAAATGAAAAACAGTTTCCAGTCTCTCCAGGGGTGAACATCCCAGCAAGTTTAGCTTAAGGTCAGACGGTTCGATGCTTAGAGAAACATTTCAGATTCTACAAGCCTCAGTTAGCAGATTAAAGGTTAGGGTTCATGACAATACAATGAGAAGAAGAATGAGTATGAAATGTCTGGAACAGTTGCAGGAAAACGTTTTATTTGCTGGTAAAGTTGATTTTTCAAGCTGTCATCATTTTTCATTTTTGTTTAATAAATATTAAGTCTGTTGTGTTTTGTACTCCAGAGGTTTGATTTTCAAACCTGGTAAAAACGTGATCAGTTTAAATACGTCCTGATGTGTAAAACTCCAAATTCATCCTCTCTTTTGACTGTATCTTGGTACCTGATACCGTAGGACGCTTCAGGTCAGATAAAAACAATTTTGTCAACACAATCAGCATCTATTAGACTGTGTGGCTGGTCTGTGCAGATTAAATTTTGAAAACAGTTTGAATCATTGCGATAGGTCTCTGCATGTCAAAGCAGCTCTCTGTAATGAGTTTGCGTGGCGGTATTGGAACAACAAACAGTGTTCAGTGTAATTTTACAGTCTATAGTTTTAAAGGTTGCCCGTGTCAGTATCATTACCTTCCAGCTAGCAGCATGAATGTAAAACAGAACAGACAAACAAGCAATTTTTCTGTTTAGAACCCAGCATTGAATATGCATAAGGTGGTACAGTAGCTGTGGTACAAAAAGATACTTGTTTCAGACGCTCTGTGCTCAACATATCCCCTAGCAACTGAAATTCCTCTGGCAGCCTCTAACTGTGGTCTCAACAAGCTCCCTCTGATTGCCAGTTTGCTGCAGATATTTATATAGTCATCCCATAGCAGGGCTCTGTGCGAGAGCAAATTGTTTAAGAATGCAAGCATTAAACTGAATCTCACTGAGGGTATGGGAAGTTTCAAACCAGTTTTCAAAGATTAAAATGTGCTGAGTTTGTATCCCTCTTCCTTCTTGTAGTTTTCTTCTAAAAGAATCAGTACTTTGGAATTTAAATTTCTATACTGACTTGGTCCTCTGCTTTAATTATTAGCTAAGAGGTTAATATAGAAAAAGCTTTAATTGTATTTGCTGGGTTGAAAATATTGTATTAAAAAATGTAAATAGCAGTGATTTTATAGGTTGTAAAATGTTTCAATTGGGCTCCATGGATACCGCTGTAGACATGCTGTCTGTCCTCAGAGGCAGGACAAACTACAGGGTGATAAAGAGGGTGCTGAAAGAGTGATGTTGACATTCCTTCCTAATGTCATCCAATTGTCTGTGTCGATGTGGCTGCTACACTTAGGACAGACATGTTGCTGAGTTCACTGGAGAGCAGCGGGGGCCAAGACAGGCTCTAATTTGATTTAATGACCCAAAGTTTGTTCAGCTGCCAATACAAAGGGATTGTTTGGCAGAGAGTCTACGGAAGTGTATGATTAGTCCACAAGAGAAATTATGGCTCATAGGGATGGACAAAACATGGGAGCAAAAGTACAGGGAGGAGGGATAGCATGAGCTCAGGTAAAGTGGTGGATTTTGCCAGGACAAATTGGTGTGAGATTAGAGAGATTTGGACACAAGGAGGAAGATAAGGTGGTATTTTGAGTCAACACCTCCCTGCTCTAAGAGCAAGTGGTTGAGCAGCGAAGTTAAAGGGCAATGAAAATGCAGCATCATCAGGGGAGAGTAAAGATTTTTGCATTTCATTAAAGCTGAAAAAAGACTGGAAGAGAGGAAATAAAAAAAACTGGAGTACTTACTCTTTGAGGGAGGTATTCTCTCTGTAACAAACAAACTACAGTGATAGCTCACTGATCCTACAGCAGCACTGCCCCCCCTGTAGCTTCAATATGTCGCCTCTACAACCTTCTCTGAGCTGCCCCACCCAATCAACGAACAGGAAGGAATGATGTTGGAGTGAGAAAAGGGTCAGGAAGAGCTGTCACCTTTCCCGTCCACTCTAGATACTATCTGTGCAAAAGACTTTCCTCTGGGATTGAGGTCACACATCTCCTCAACGCTTTGTTCCCACGAGATGTCACACTTCCTGAAAATCACCAATAAACCCCCCCACATGCTCCAGCTTCCCCGACAACCATCTAACACTGTCCTATTCCCAATACCCAGCAATTTTATAGTATTTCTTTCACAACATAATTTTAGTTTTATGGAAGAAATTTGTAATACGGTACTTCTGCAATTTCTGTCTTTAATTGTGACTAAAAAGACCTCCAAGAAAAACGATATGGACATGTTGAAAAAGGGCTGTTATAAACTTACTAACTTATTCAAAAATGTAAATTACAGTGTAATTTCACCTCATGCATATTCAGTGCTGTGAAAAAGTGTTTTCCTATAGATTTCTGTTTTTGCTTTTTGTCACACGTTAATGTTTCCAATCAGCAAACATAATGCAATATCAGACAAAGACAACCTGAGTAAATACAGAATATAGTTTTTTAAAGATTATTTCATGTAAAAAGGAGAAAAAACGCTTTCCAGAACAACCTGGCTCTATGTGAAAAAGTAATTGACCCCTAAACTTAACTAGTTGTAATGCGGCAACAACTGTAGTCAAAGTTTTGTGAAAACCTGTAATGAGTGTCTCACACTGATGAGAAATTCTGCCCCACTCTTCTTCACAGAATTCTTAAAATTCAGCAACATTAGAAGGTGTTCAAGCATGAACAATCTGTAAGGTCAAAGGTCAGACATTGTCCTTTAAGACTTTCTGGTAGACGGCAGAATTCATGCTTCTATCAGTATCTAGATAAGCAATGCAACGTTTCTCAGGCAGCAACACTAATATGAGGATGTTTTCAGCACATTTAACTCAAAATTTAAATACTGTTTTTGAAAAGCTAATCTAACCACTCAACAACCCTTAAAATCCCCATCAAAGACATGCGTTGCTTATGATTTAAATTGTGATTTTAAGCCTTTAGTGTTAGAATTTGATAGATTTATTGTATTTTTTAACAATAAAAAAAGGATGAAAGAAAACCTCAGTATTTGTAAGTTAAACTGCGTATGAACAAGTATGATTCATGACATCTTAATGGATCTAGACTCTTTTAACAAAAGAAAACTTTAAGCATTTGACACCTGCTGTCAAAGTTTAAGTACTTCAGGACAATAGTCGGATAAATTCATAGTTTTTTAAAAATCTTCTTGCTTGAAAATTCAATTCAATTTGTTTTATCAAACATTGCAATCAAGACAGCTGATCAGAACACATTTAGTTTTACCTGTAGCTCTGAGCTGTTGAATGAGGACCTAAAGGAGGAATCCCATCAAATCTTCTTTAAATCTTTAAAAAAAACATGGTCAGCTGTTTAACAGATTGTTACTAGCCGGGGCTGCAGAGTGAGACCATTTTGATTGGACATGAGACTCGCTCCAGGTCACCTCTGGACTTGCCATTGGGCATTTGCCCAGTGGGCTGATGGTAATTTTGGGATGGCCTGGTCTTTTTTTTTAAACTAATTGCAGGTTGGGCTGGGCGATATGGCCAAAATGTCATATCCCAATAACGATAAACATACAAAACATAGAAGACCCCCTTGTGAATCTCTGCTCCACTTTGGCCTGGCATGCATCATATAAATCAGGTAACATGACTCTAGTAAAGTGTTTTCAGCTAAGCATTTCATACCTCGGTTCGACTCACATTTCTCCGCCATGTAGATTGGACCCATATCTTTGCAGATGTGCTTGGCAGCAGCAGCAGTAATCTCCTTCCATCTGCGGGAGCTACGAGCTAGGTGACGAGTACATGAGTGCAGTGTCTTACGCCAACACTCGATGTGGCTTTTGCAGCTTTTGCTCTTTGACTGTCTCCAAATTCTTTGTTGTAGTTTTTGCACAGGTGATGCAATAAATTTGTGGTGTTGGAGTCCGTTGTTGGGACCAGGAGCTGGCAAACTTTACAAACAACTGTTGTCTGGTTCACGTGGGTCTTTTTATATTTAAACCACATCCATGCCACAGAAGTCGTCCCTCTTTTAGGTCCAAGCTCCTCGGTTTGGGTTAGCTGGTTATCCTGTTGACCCTGGTCCAAACACATCCACTAATGTCTTCCGCCATCTTTCTTTATGTTTTGCTGCATGACGAGTGCATGGGCAGGCCATAAAGTGCATTATGACGTATATTACTGCCGTAAAACTCCTAACCGTGGTGTAAACAATAGAGCTTTTTATTTGACGATAGACATTTTCTATCGTCCAGATGAAAAATCCCTATTATTGTCTGTCCATGCCCTAACGGCAGGCATGGACAGACCATCTGGCATACAGGGCAATGCCGGTGGGCCGACGTAGATATGGCCCGGGAACTGGTGTATTACGTCAAAGTATCAAGTATATTGACAAGCTGTCGGGTGAGCTGAGCTGCTTGTAGTAATTTTCACTTCCCGTTGCGATGCACTGCTATGGAGTGCTCATATGTCCGCGGTGTGCGTACAAAACATCAGTGCCAGGTAATCCCTTGGGTACCTCAATGAAAAAGTCATGTGCGCCACTGTAAATAATCTAAATAATCATGGTGAGCTGCCATGGCCAAAAATGCCAGGGCATTTTTTGTTCCCAGTCCAGTCTTGCTCCAGGTACACTCAACATAATCAGTAATTGTCAAATGTTCATTTAAAGCAGGGGTAGTCAACCAAATATGCCAAAGGTCCAGATTGGCATGGATGACCTGGTCCTTGGTCCAGGAGGAGGGGGTGTGGTTGGTGTTCCGTGTGACTTGCTTGGTACCTGATGACGCCCCCTCCCCCTGGACCTAGGTTTAGCACTATAATTTAGTTGTTTTGTTTTTTTTTTGTAGGGAGGCAGGAAGTAAAATAATCATATCAAGTGCTTTAATTTGACTTTGTGAAAAGTGTACAAACTCTGAAATAAGATTTCTACCTCCTCAGTAAGTTGACAGATTCTTTAGAAAAGCTTGTTCCCCACTACCAAAGAATTCATTTAGTTTGTGCCCTGTAAGTTTCCTTTTCTTTGAAGCACACAAATAGGGGGGATGCACCCTGCTGAGGTCCATGTAAACCTAATTCCTGTTAAAAACTTTCCAGATCTAAATAACAAAAACACAAGTGAATAGTAATACTACATCCTACTGAGAAGATAACTGCTGTTTAGAACAACACCAGTGGATAACTGTGTTTTCATCAGGAGAAAATTAGTAGGGTGCTTCAATCGGCCTCTGCAACAAAAAACACATAAAACTTCAGCACATAAAGAAAAACATACATACAATTAATATGACATGTAATTTATGAAAACAACACACAAAAAGACAACAATTAACATATTAATTATTATGAGAATAAACATTAAGCTATTGTCTAACACAAGCAAAATATAAAACAAAAACACTGAATAAATTAAAATAAAATATCTAACAACTCCTTTCTTGCACTGTTCTTAGTCACAAATTAATTAATGCGTTTATAGATTTGCTCTTCAACAAAAGGAACAGTGAGAAGTTGAACCGACCTCTCCACAGATGACCAAATACACTTTACTAATTATAAGATCAGAGCCTACAGTTGTCTTTCTACTAATGAAAAATTGTCATTGATGATTTAAACAGCAATTAATGCCCCCAAGTGGTCTATTAAAAGAGCTTCAAAATGAACTGGCAGGTAAAGTAAGAATAAGGCCAAAAGAAATGAGCAGTAATTATAAAACTGGCTGCCTCACAAAGACTTTTTGTTGTTTTCTGGCCTGCAGTTTTTTTATACATAACATGACTTCTGTAGCTGGTTTGACATGACTTGGAATTTTAAATTTTACTTCATTTTGCAGTTTTCCTAGGAGCAAATTCAATTCCAGACAACAGCGGGGAAAATGTAGGTCCATTAAACAGATACTATCAGCTGAAGCACTTCTTAAAGCACTGTTTTAATTCATCTCTAAATGATAAAACAACATCAATAAAGAGAAAAAATATAAGGTTGACCAAGTGGCACTTAATAAAATGGCAACATTTCTGCACAAAATGTGTGAAACTTAAGGACCACTATAACCATAAAAACTGTATGACAACAACTTTGAAATTATGGCTGTAAATATAATTAGAGTATATTAATATTTGGACCACTTTCACAGCAACTTGATAAATAATTGAATTTTAAAAAGGCAATGAAAGTACAGCTGGAGGAAATCCCTTTGGTCAAATAAACCTTTAATCAAAGATGAACAACATCTCGCCTGTTTTTCGTGTGAAACAGCGATGAACCAAAGCATTTTAAGGAAGACAGAAAGCATAAAAATGTTTATTAAGTTAATGAAAAAAAAAAACTTCACTTTTTATACCTGCTTGCTCCATGTTCACAGTTGCTGGGAGTCCGGAGCTAATAGGAGCAACACATCTTGGTACCTATAGCCACCGCACAATAGTCTCGCTCTCTTTTAGTGAAAGGAAACCCCCCCAATCCAAGTGGCTGTAAATAAATCCCCTGAGGTGGTTGTTAAATAGTACAGTACTACATTAAAGTACCCAAATAACATGTCGTGTCAGGCAAACATTTATTACTGATGTTAGTATTTTATAAATGTGAACTGAAGTCCAACTCATTGGGTGGATCCTACCACCCATGTGACCAGATGTGTCCAGATGGGTCCTCAGGGAAAAGTATTTCTCACTCTTGTCATGTTTTTCTTCATAAAGCAGCTTTATTTAGCAGTCTAAAAAAGATCAAACTTATTATTAAGCTAGATAATGCCAATCCACTTCTGTCATTTGTACCCAAAGTGTTGACTCAAACATGGGTAAATAAGTAAAACTAAACTGGAGCACAAAGGAAACTAGGGGGGACCGGGTGAGAACTGAACAGGATACACAAACCTGGTTCACAGGACAAATTTTGAGAACTGAGAATAAACTAGGAAAACTCAAACCCCCAAATCTCCAATCACTGTGACAGCTTCTGCAATGGAAGTAAACCTTCTGAATTGTGTTGCCTCAATTAGCAAATTACCCATGTTCTGCTGAGAGTGGTGATGAACATAAAATGACTCTTCAAACTGATTAGAGGACAGACTGGACAGGATAATCAGTATAAACAATAATTTTGAAAATCCATTATTAAAGGCTATTAGAAAACAAAGCTAGGTGTGCTGTTTAAATGTTGTGTTTTTGTAGAGTTAAATGTCAGCAGAGGTCCATCAGCTTTAAGAGAAGAAAACATTCCCCAAAGAAGTGCAAGGTGACACACTGGAACTTTAAAATCCATCCATCCATCCATTTTCTGTAACCACTTAGTCCTCCACAGAGGGTCGTGGGGGGAGCTGGTGCCTATCTCCAGCGGCCAAGGGGCGAGAGCCTGGACGGGTCGCCAGTCCATCACAGGGCGGAACTTTAAAATGTATTAATGAATCTGAAATAACTGACTAAACTTTACTTATAATGCACTTTTCAACCAATGAAGTTCAGTCTAGAGCAGCTCAAAACTAAATATTTAAAACATGCTATTAAGCTCAACAATATATATATATATACTAACAAGATCTATTAGCAGAAAAATATCCTCGTAACTGTCATTTCCCCCTTGTCCAGGTCAGGGTCACATGGGCAAGGAGGCCCAGACTGCCCCCTCTAAAGCCACCTCCACCTGCTCCTCTGGTGAGACCCCAAGGCATTCCCTGGCCAGCCTGGAGAAATAACCCCTCCAGCATGTCCTGGGTCTCCTGCTGGCAGTAAATGTTCAAAACACCTCCTCCCAAGAGCCTTCCAGGAGGCATTCTGACCAGATGCCCAAATCACCTCAGCTGGTTTATGTCAATGTAAAGGAGCAGTACTTCTCCTCCCCACAGATGTCCAGGCTCCGCTATATCTCTAAAACTAAGCATGGCCACCCTGCAGAGGAAACCCGTTTCAGCTGCCTGTAATCGCAAACTAGTCTTTCAATCATTTTCTAAAGCTCATGATCATAGGTGAGGACTGGAATGAAGATCAACCATTAAACTGAGAGTTTGACTGTCTGGTTTAGCTCCCTCTTCACCACAACAGTCTGGCTCAGTGTTCACATCTCTACAGATGCTGCCCCAAAATGCTTGTCGATTTCCTGCTCCATCCATCCCTCACTTGTGAACAAGACCCTGAGATACGGTACCTAAATCCCACCAGTTGATGTAGGACCTTTCCCTCTTACCTGGAGTTGGCAATCCATCTGTTTCTAGCTGTGAACCATGGCCTTGGATTTGGAGGTGCTGATCCTTATCCCAGCTGCTTCACACTCAGCTGCATACCTCCCCAGCAAGAGCTGAAGATGATAATAAAACTAATAGGGCCACATACTGTGGTACTCTGCTGTTTTAAACATCAACAGTCTTCTGTACGGTTTTTATTCTCACCCTTTACCTAGGCACAATTTACCACGGAAGACCCTACCAGGGGCAAAATGCTCAAACAACAGAGCACCTGGGATTATGAGGGCACTCAGTCTCCTTCACCATGGTCAGGTGGCAGTTCACATAAAAGTTTTTGGCTTTATTATGAACTTTATTTATTGAAATTTTAAACAAATGTAAAAATTCAAAAGTGTTGGAACAGCCTAAAAGTACTGAACATAATAAAAAATGGTTTAATATATATTATAGTAATAAAATTCATTGGAAAATTAAAAAGAAAATACAAATTAAAAAAAGGTCCATGAAACCAAAACAAGCACATTAAAACTGATACAAAATACAATAGCAAGCAACGATTCTGTCTCACACTGGTTGATTCAAAGTTGAACCTGAAAACAAGTACCACTGCCTCCCAGTCTGGTGCTAGAGGTCATGGGAACAACGTGTAAACCAGCAGCTTGAGAGCAAAGGGTTCTAGTGATGGTTGGGGATTGATAGATGGTTTAAATAAAAAAAAAGGGTTTGTTAAAAATAAGTAGAATCTTTAATTGGATTCTGAATTTACAGCTCCTGTCAGAACTCTCACTGCAGAAAAAGCATTGCAATAGTCGAGTCTGCATGTTACAAATGGATGCATGGATTTTTGGTCAAAATGTTGCTGATATTTGAGATATCAAATAACTGAAGGCAGCCCTGGTTAGAATGTTAATGTGGGAGTTAAATAAAAACAGGTCATAGACAAAAACAACTTCAAGCTTCATCCCATTGGCACTAGATGACAAAGTCAAATTATCAACAGTAATAATATGAGTGGTCAATGAGTTTGAATGTTTTAGGATCAAGAGTAAAAACCTCAGTTTTAGGATTTAAAAGTAAAAAGCTGCTGGTCATCCAGGTCTTAATGTCTTTGAGACAAGCTTGTAGTTCAATTAGTGAAAATCATCTGGTTACACTAATAAATAGATGGGTGTCATCTGCAAAACAGTGAAATCCCATAAGCAGTATGTCCCAAAATGAACCAGCTCCAGAGAAATTAACCTTTATGCTAATGTAGGCAGAGAAGAAAACCCTATAATGCAGCACAGAAATAATATCACATCAGAACTTATACTCAA
This sequence comes from Callopanchax toddi, assembly GCA_006937965.1. Classification (NCBI taxonomy): domain Eukaryota; kingdom Metazoa; phylum Chordata; class Actinopteri; order Cyprinodontiformes; family Nothobranchiidae; genus Callopanchax; species Callopanchax toddi. The sequence continues at coordinate 2,055,844 of SSNR01000044.1, read as the reverse complement.
CTCAAATAGCCCATTTTTAGGGGTAAAAAAGGCTGATTGAAACCCTCACTTAGTGTTAATGCTGCCTGCAGACACTCCCCTCAGGCTTATGTTTAATATCCTTTTAGAGCCAAATGTGTCAAATTTTGATTCATCAGTCAAAAGTGCCTGCTCTCATTTTCCCTTCAACCCAGTTCCTCAGTTTTGGGCTTAGGTGAGACATTTTTCTTCATTTGAAAATTGTAGGAAGGGGCTTTTTTTTCTTTCATAAGATTTCTGATGGGGGTATTTCCAGACTGTAGACAATTCCTCCACCAACTATAGCATCCATGTTTTCCATCAGTCCTAAGGTGATGGCACAGCCGGATATCTTGCAGTTTCAAAGGGAAGCTCGTTAGTCGTGTTTTGCCTCCGCCGCACTCAGCAAGCTCGGCCGGCCGCGGCATTTCAATTCCTCAATCCTGCTCATTTCTTTGTGCTTGTGCAAAACAGCTTAGGCAGCGCATCTGGCAACACCTGCTTGCTAAAAAAAAATAGAAAGAAAAAACTGCCTGTGAAAAACTGTGCCGATGAAAGACGAGCAGTTAGTGTGTTGTTGCTTTGTTCAACTTCAGCAGCTGTTCTCAGATTTTCTCAACCAACTCATGGACTCTACCTACATATAATGTTGTTGTTTATTTGTACTAGTGTGACTTTTTGAACGGAGATGTTCAAATGCAGAATGTAAAAAGTGGTCTTTTGGTTTTTTCTTTCATTGTTACCCTTCATTTTCTGTTTTTTTTTTTTTTTTTGGCCTCCTGAAGGCGTGCAGAAACAATCTGTGAATAAAACCTCGACATCTCACCACCTTTTAGGTTGCTATGCCAATTTTATCAGTAAACAGCTGCTTGTTTCCACGTCCAGCATAGAAATGGAGTAGAATTATCATTACTTCTGCAGCTCTGCTTCCAGCTATCTGACCTCTCCTTTTGCTCAATTCTACAATCTGCACTGCAGTCTCTAACAATCCCTGAGGTGGATTTCTGGCTCTTTCCCTATTAAATGCATTTCTCTGAATGTTTTGCTGCATTTGTGTGGCTGAAACATCTGTAAACTTTAGCAGCATCTTTTTTTATTTGCATAATTTTCACAAGAGAAAGCACTTAGTATTAAATAAATAAAATTAAACTCCAACTGGCACACAAATGTGGACAATTCAAACGGCTGAAAATAAAACAAACCATTACGGAATAAATTAAAAGCCTGCTAAGACACTTTCCCTCGGTGCTGTTTGAAAAAAAAAGTCAAAATTTAAAAACTGCATGTGGGTTTTATCCTTTGTAACACTTCTCAAATTCCATTTAATTTGTCCTGACTAATTGGATCGCAGACATCCATCTGAACAAGATAATTGTCCTCTTACACACTTAAGCATCCTCACAGAAACTGTTTACTCTGACACATCACAGATTTAGTGGGGAGCAGAGAGCAGCACAATCAGTACTTTTAGATCAAACCCAATAAATACACAGGGATAATTATATATTTCTTGTTATTTCCTTGCCAGTACTCAGCAGAGGGCTTAGCTCTGTGTAAATTAAGTCCTAATAGTTATCGATTCAGTAAATAAAGACAAACGTTATCAGCGGAGTGACATGCATGATTGATTTGAGGGGAAACAGAATTTAAGAATATTATCACTTTTATTCTAAAACACATTCTTCAACAGATCTGCAGATGTAACATTTCTCTTTGTGCTGCAGTCTCTAAATCACCTGTGTAACATCCTGCATCAAGATTCTCATAGGCTGCAGCGATCACGCAGACCAAACACACTATTTAGGGTAAAGAGTCGCTCCTCCGAGAGTCCCTGACTCTTTCTCAGAGATAGTGCACTCACATGGACAGAAATGTGGTCCACTCCGTTAAAAATTGGTTGTGTAATGAGGAAGTCATGAATAATACAGTAACCAAGTAATAACTTTCTCATTATTAAGCAGTAATGGCCATTAGGGCTGCTCTTTGTTCCTGCACTGCGTAATGCAGCTAATGCTGACCATAAAAGCCCCACTAACAGTGAGCCAGTGTCCTGACCTGATTTCTCCTGTCACTCGTTATAGCCAGCTCTTTTTACTTTTTTTTTTCTATTTTGTCTTGATGGATGAGGCTTTTTATCCCTAATATTCACAGACAGTTGTTTGACATTTTATGGTTGGCAGATATATAGTGATGAATGATGCAGCTGCAGATCCTTTTATTTATTTCTGATCGTACTTTATCAGTCGGAGAGATCACAGTTGGTGAATGAATTATAGGGGAAGGGATTTTCAGACACCTCATGATTAGATTCAGATGGCTGTGATGTAATTATAAACTGATTGGTTGGTATTTCACTTTTCCTTTTTGGTCATGTTTTAATTTTTGCTCTGTTTTTCTATTTGTGAAAGGTCACGCCTCACTGTCTTCTGCTTATTCGGGTCTGGGTCCCAGGGTCAGCATCCCCAGCAGGGACTGTCCTCTGTCACTGTCCTCTGGGGGTGGTCTATATAAAGTTGTTCACAGACTGGATGCTATGATGTTGGTGATGTGTTTTAACCTGTAGGAGATCATTGAGTTAATAAAGGCCTCGTTAAGGTCTAAGGCTGAGCTCCCTGCAGAGGGAACTCATTTTGGCTGCTTGTATTTGTGAACATGTTTTTTAGTCATCATCCAAAGCTAGTCATTCTGAAGATACTGTGCTTTGTTGCACTTTTAGTTCAGTTTCTTTATTTCTGTGTATAAAGGCTCTGTTTGGGTCCAAATTTAGCCCTACATTTCATGTCCTAGCTCCACTTTTCAGCCAGATTTCCGATGACAGCTACAGTTATCTTTTCAACAATGTTTTTCTGCGGTGAACTGCTGTCCTCAGACAGAGTAACTGGAAAAGTTTAGTGCAAAACGATCAAAGCTCTGACTTCATGGCTCCAACTCTGCAAATAAGACACATGGGACTTGTCCTGGACTGGGACAAAATTCATTTGTCCTGTCCACTCCATCTTTCTTTTTGTTGCATAATACTACAGTGATGCTATATAACACCTCCTTCCCAGGGGTTTCCCTGATAAGAACACTAACAGAGGGCTTGGGTGTCTCTCTCTGCCTGGCCTGCATGTGAGCACTTTGTAGCAGGGGAGGGGGAAACGTGAGCTCACTGAGAATAAAACATGCTTTCTCCAAAAGTCTCCACCATCAAATGACTTGCAAAGCTTTTAATATTTTACTGAAGAATAAAAACAGCATTTTTTTCCACAATTTAAAGAGGAGCAGCTCCTAATAGGACAGGGGAGTGACTACTGTTGACAAATGTCGTTTCTGACCTTTCACTGAGACTAATACAGGGCTCCACTGCATTCAGCTCTGCTGCCATGGAGACTCAGCATCCAATCTCACAAGAGATCAATATGATTCATTTTCCGCCAACAAGTCAGTCATTAATCCTAACATCAAGCATGTCAGTCCCTACACAGCCACAGAGTAACATTACCTAATCAGGCACGGCCTAATGAACACAGATGTAACAACAGAGAGGATGTAGACAGACAATCCTCCCACCTTCTTATGTAAGTCTGTTTAAATTACAGGAGCTTTCATATACATTGCAACAATAGAATCACTTCAACATGTTCTGTTGTGATAGAAGAGCAAATATTAGTTTAACTTGCTTAGGCTGATGGAAATGTATCAAGTTACAGGATCTGAAATGCTCCAGCAAATAATCAGGATTAGTACTCACTCAGACTCCGGTGCAATAATAAAAGAAAAACACAACACTGGAGTAAAAATATATTTTACATAATAATCAGTTAGGAGAAACGCTTATACAAAGAATATAAGGCAGCAGATGGTTTCCTCACTTTGAAGAGCAAGAACAAGCTGTCACAAAGAAATTAAAATATTTGTTTACCTTCTTCGGTGGTGCTGAATGTCCTCTGCAAATTTAAAATTTGTCCTAAGCCTCTGCAATGATGTTTGCTTTAGTTTTTTAGCACATCCTGCATCACTGATGTTGTTTCTGACTAGGTGCTATATGGAAAAAGTTGTTCTTGTGTCATGTCTGTTATTCAACAGTAAAGGCAGATTATTTGGTTTATGGGTAATGTGTTTTGGGAGCCAGAGACTGCACACTCTGGATATGGGGCTAAAAGTCCCGCCTACTCTGTAAAAAAAGGATCAGCTCCTTATCAAAGATGATGGGGGTCATTAGAGCTTGATTGTTAGATCTCATTTTGTAAACCTGGAGAAGACTCACAGCTCTGCCCACTGACGAACTTTGTTGGGGTGTAATGCAGAAAAGGGGATTCCAGAGCTTATTTTTGTGAGCTCAACAGTCCTCATAAAACCAAAGCAAGAGTTGTGATCACATTCTTGGCACAAAGTCAACCTCATTTCCAGTACAGTGCAAGAGATGAACAAATTGATCAGGGGTTTGTCTGCAATGATGATGGTGCTGCTTTGGTCTGTGATGGTTAAAACTGGCCTTTCTATGATCTAACCTTGACCTATAATCAGCCATTTGGATTATAACCAAAAGAAGATTGTGCACAGAATGCACACACAGTAGAGTTTCTTATCTCATTTATGGACACAGGATAAGACATTTCATCACAAACTTGGAGTAGAACCTCTACTTGTTGTTGCTTTGAAAGGAGTCCGCTGAGGTGGTGTGGGCACTTGATCAGGATGCATGTTTTTTTTGAAGGATTTTTAGGTACATCTTATGGAAAGAGACCCCTGTAGGTCAGACCCAGACCTCACTAGAGGGATTATTTATCCTCTCTGGCCTGGAAATGCCATCAGTAACACCCCCCACCCCCACCCCCCCATCAGAGATGGACAACAAAATTACCCCTGAACCAGTTGTCTTTGAAATCCAAATTTTTTGAAAAAAGACTAAAATGAATGGTTCAATCTTCATTGATTAAAACTAACTAGTTGAGGTTCACAGTTTCATAATCTAAAACAGGTTTAGAGACCTGAAACAAACTAGTTCACATTTCTGTCTTATTTTCCTGGGCTATGTGCTGGCACAGTTGATAGCACTGTTACCTAGCAACAGGAAGGTTGCAGGTTCAACACCCTGCTGCAGCCTTTCCATGAGGAATTTGCATATTCTACCCATGCATACATAAAACTTCTCTAGGAACTACTTTTTTTCCCCACAGATCAAAAAACATGCATGTTAGGTTAATTGGTGACTCCACATCAGCCCTTGATGTGAGTGAGTGGGTTTTCTGTCACGTGTCCCTGTGATGGACCAACAATCTGTCCACCCTGCCTCTCTAGTGATTTCTGGTAACAGACAGCAGCACCTTAATGAAAGCTGCACATATAGGAAATGAATGATTAAATGGATCCTGCATTGTTTTCCTCAATGCATTATCCTCAATACACAACATAGTCAACTGTTTCAATTTGTGCATGTAGAAGAATAAAAGCATCATGCAAAACATTGTCCACCAATAAGAACTTTTCTCACAACAAACTAGAAGCTATATTGTCAGTAGTTGATTTGTTCTCTCTTTTTCAAACAGGATAATGCCATTTAGAATGGAGCACCAGTAAAAGTGAAGTACAACTGTAGTAATCCAGTTTAGCCACAAGTAATATCCTGTATTTGTTACTTTTGCTTTACATTAACCAATTAAAATAAACCTTTTGAAGTGGGTTTTTCAGTAAAAATGATGAACAATTATCCTACCTGTTGTCAGTTTGAATTAGATTAGTTCAGGATGGATTGACAAGCTATAGGTCATAGAGCGCAGCTAATACCAGTGGTGTTCTGTTGTCCTGAAGCAACTCTAATCTCAAAAATATCTTTTGTCTGTTGCAATGCAGTTATTCAACCATATTAACTTGCTTCAATGGAAATTTTTAAAGCAAAGATCTATAGAATTCTATCTAAATCAGTGCAATGCAACAGCTGTGTAGCAATTCACAAAACAAGTTTACTCCAATGTTTTTGTGATTATTATTATACATTTTTAATAACAGCATTTAATGTAATAACAGTCACCATTACTCGTCATGGAAACATGAAATCTGTTCATGCACATCACTGGTGTGCATAAAGTATATAATACAGATCATTAATAAAGCAATTCTCTTCAGAATGTTGGGGAAAAGTATAGATTTTCCAGATATAAAAAAAAATAAAAGCAATCTGGAGCTGTATATGAATTGATGGTGTTTTTGTTTAATCTCACACTGACCTTTTCTGAATACCAACATCAACGCTGTTGTAAATTTGACAGTACAAGTGAGAAATGGAGACACTTATGTCGTATTACCACGGTTAATAGCATCGGTGAAGTCAAAAGGCTCCAGTTGCAACGAGCACTAAATTGATTTGCTTTGCTCCGTATTACAAAATAAGAATTTACTCGCACTAAGCGAACATGAATTAAACAACACTTGTCAGGTGTGATGCATGTACAGGGGATGAATATTTCATAGCAATCAATATTTCTAAATATTTCATAGTTTGTGTGAGGCTTCGGAGCCACTTTTGTTGACACTGTGTCTTCTTTAATTGAAAATAATCAGTCTAAATAAAAGCTGGCTTTTGACGCTGATCTGCTCTGACAGTTTTCATGACTATCTGAGACAGACAGACTCCACCACGCAGACTGGGCTGGACATTTTATTCCCTCCTAATTGACATCCATTAAAAAATATATTAAAAAATAATTACAATTTTTTAGCATAGTCAGAAAATATTTACCTCAATGAAACAAACATTATGAGCTGTTTGACTTATTTAGTCATTTTTAACTGAATGTTTGTTTTGATACAGGTTGCTTAAAGCCCTCAGAGGTCACGAGAGCACCTCATGAATGCCGTTCTGTATTTAAGGCAGCCTTTGCTCTCACATAGACTTTTTTTTTCCACAAATGCAAACACCTGCATCACCGCTGTGTTCCCACTAATTAAAACTCTGTCTGTCTAATGAGAGCCGTGCCTGTCAGGCCCCTCCACACACTCAATAAATCACCGCTCTAAAGCCTGCTTTATCCCACCATACGGAGAGGGATGCACGTGTCTCTTAGATATATGCAAGACAGATACTTTCTCCTGCTTCTTCTCAGCGTTCTCCATGAGAATTTATTGTCTCCTCTGCTGAGTCATAGCAGTACCAATGCAGAGTGGCAGCTCAGACTAAATCTTCTCTCTCCTGGTGCCTGCAGTTATAAGTGAGACTCTACTTAACTACTGATATAATCAGACTGATCATTTAGCCCAACTATAGCACTGTGCCCCCTGGGGTTCCTGTGAAATAATACCCTTCCGTTATGTCATTGGTATGCATTCAATGTAAAACAAAAGCTGGCCTCCATTTACTTGTAAAGCAAAGCATGCAGCAGAGAGAGATCACCTCTAGCTAAATAATTTACCAAACGTTGACCGCAATAACAAAAATTCCCTTAAAAATTTAACCCATCACAGTCCTGCAAGCAAAATGTTTACATGTAAAAGTTTCATGAATGCTGTTGGAGGGATGTTGAATAAACTCATTGGTAGTTTTCAAGGCTGCAGATTCAGTGAGCCTTAATGATTATGTCTGAGAACAGTTTGAGTCTTAAAGCGTGCTTTTATCTTTATAAGTGGAGTTCAGTGGAAATGTTTTGATAAATTAAAATCTTACCTGCTGTAGAAAACTCATGAATGGCCTTCTGAAGTTCTGATTCATGTTACGATGTGCCTTAAAACAATTCTAAAGGTAGAACTCCACATCGTAACTGGTGCTGCTGGGACTAACCTGTTCTTCTGCAAAATGGAGATTTTGAAGCAGCCATCTACAACAGCTTAGATATTATTTGTTCATACCATTTTCAAAGGAACCTGCTTCAAAAGATCTGAACAATCCCTTTAAGGCAGCTTCAGACCAAACTATATGTATAAAAATTAATATAAGCATCGTTTTCAAGTGTTTAAAGAGACCAGTTAAAGCACAGCGCGTGGGTTTATTCTTCCTCCAACAGGTTAAGTGACCTGTAAAACTGGTACAAAGCCTTTGACCATTTGATAGAAAGTCTTTGATGAGTGTCATGCAAAAAGAACTTGGCCCAGAAAAACTGCAAATCAGAATGTCTGAAGGCTTTTTAATCCTTGGCGTCATGGATCATGCTTTTGCATAGGCAGCTTTGCCCACTCTCTCTGTCTCCCCCCCCCCTTTGTTTGTGCCTGATTGCAGAGGCACCGCCTCTATGCAAAGCTGGACCAGCTGCTCTCATTATCCACTTTCTACATAAATACCTGGCTGTTTCTTCCACCCGCATGTCGCCAGATCTAACCCTAACCCTGCAATAACTGAAGCTAGGACATTTCTTGCCAAGTCTTTTTTTCCCTCTCTTTTACTGCCATGCCTTGTCTGTTCTGTGTGAGACACTTACTGTGTCTTCCTGTTGCCAGAATCCTGCTGGAACCCAGCCTCACCACTACCTGCTGCCTCAAAGAAAGATAGAAATGCTGGGGTTCACCTCTCCAAACTTTGCCACCCTACCATGCAAAACTAAATCATTCAGATGGGATTCCAAGACCACGCAGCACCGAGCCAAGTACTGAAGGGACTACGCTCGCCGCTGCATCGTGCCAAAACCACATTTCAAAAGGGACTACACTTACTAGCTCAATATTGGCTTTATGTAAACATGCTCACCTAACCACCTTTGGTTTTCAGTCTGCTTTAGAGTCTGGAATCTGCCGTGAGGCTGATAGGTAAGCTGTACAACGAGTGGTTAGAGCTGCTCAACAAATGACCAACAGCAGCCTCCCTTAGAATGAGCAGATGCAGGACCAGAGCAAATGACTTAATAAAAGCCCCCACCCATCAACCCCATGAAAAATTCACCCTCCTTCTCTCAGGCAGAAGAACATCCTCAGAGTCATTTGAACATGTCTATTTTATTACTTCCCTACTACTACTACTACCCTCAGTCAGCCTTCTCCACGCTCTCTGCTCTCTAAATCTTTGATCATTATAAAACTTCTTTGCATTTCAGAATATCTCTGCTGTACAGCCCTTCTCACTTAGCTGTTGTCATAAAGTCATCATTCATTGTTTATTTGATTACAGGAATGCCTGCAGGTATGAACAGGTGCATCTAATCTGTTTTTGTGTAAGTCTGGACATTATACCCCATATATTACACCAAATGTGTTTATTTGGTTTTATTTCTGAAGATATTGTAAATTATGTGCATCAAATACATTTCTGCAGTCGTTGCTGAGGGCTAATTTCATTTCTGGTGGTTAAAAATTCATGAACGGGGCATTGTGGCGTTTTGACAGTTTGGAAATTCATTTTCTGACTAGTTGTAAAAGAGTATTGTTAATGCTTATTGTCAACTGATGATTAGAACCAGAATTATTCACAAGGTTTATGTGAAAACATAAAAAACAAAAGTTAAGAATCAGAATAGCGCAGCTTCCACTGAGCTATATAGCAGTAGTAACAAATTCATACGATTAGTTTGTGGTGTTTAGAGTGATATGTAGATAACCTGGTGTGGGGGGAGGGTCAGTAAACTTGTTTAAGTTCCAGTCATTTTTTGGCCATAATATAAAAAGATATGATTCAGTTTTAATTGTTACATTTGTGCACAGATGATGTGGTTGACGTGTTTCAGATGTAGACACCAATTAAAGTTTACTTTTATGCTACAATTCATTTTTTTCCCTTCAATTTTACCCGTGTGACTTGGGTGACTATGTGCTAGACTGAGACTGCAGTAATCCTCTGTTGCGTAGATACTGATAGAAGTTCTTGTCGTGCTATTAATGTGCTGCTTTCATTTCTCAGCCTGTCTAGACATGCTATAGCCTGAAGTGACTGGGACCCAGAAGGGATGAAGGAGCAATTACTGCAGAAATGTGGCAAATGGAGTGAGTAAGACAAAGTTATGAAGAACTAAAGACTTGCATGTATGCTATTACACGTCAAAATTTAAATGAAAAGAACTTTATTAGACTTTTAAATGTCACTGTAGCCATATAGACGTCATCTTCTTTTATTATTCAATAACTTTCAATTTAAACAAAATGTGACAACAGTGACAAAACCTACAAACTTATTTTATTCCATGGTAACATCAAATAAAACATGTCTTGATGAGTTCAGAATATCTCTTATTAGTAAAAGTAAAAGTTAAGTAATTTCTGGTTTCTGGTTAGCTCTCCAGTCCTCTGCCAGTCTCAAAGACTGGACTCTGGTTCACATCTGGACAGAAACACAAGTCAATCCAGTTTCCAGTTTCGGAATCTAGTCAATAGTTTATCACCAGCTAAAGTTTTCCTTTTCATCTCCTGACTCAGAAAAACAAAACATATAGAGAAATATGGAAACCCTCTTAGGAAAAAAGCCTTGTCCATTTTTATAGAATTCAACCACAGGAAAAAGCTAAGACTTTAAGACTCCGTGCCCTGGGTGGCCTCTGGACGTCTGGGGCCTGGACCTCCTTCGCGTCCTCCATGGGCCTTGGGGACGGGTCTGTGGCTCCTCGAACTTATTATTGAATGTTTCAATAGAGAAACCTTATATAAACAAGCGCGCATATATACACACAGGTGATCACAAGGTGCTCACATAAAGACGGACTCAGGTGTTTTCAGACACATTGACTGGGGCTGTGGTTGACACTGAACTCTCTTGAACTGGTGTATACGTATACATTTGAAGAATATCACAACTGTTGTGTATTCATATGCTGTTTGTTGCTGTTGTATCTTTTCTTCCTGTTTTGTTTGCTTGTTTGTTTGTGCTTTATTTACAGGTCTAGAAGTGGACTCTTCACGTCTCTTGTTCTCTTCTTTTTCTGTTTACTTTCTCCCCCATCCCTCTTTCTGTACCCTTCCCTTCACTTTCAGGCTCCGTGTCCATTGGGATTCAAATCAACCATAAAAACATTCTAATAAAGATTTTGGGGGTTATATTTAAACAAAAATCAGGAGGAGTTTTATAGCAGTGGCTGTAACCTCTCACCTGAAACAGCAACACTGTTGGGCTTGTTTTTGGCACTCAGACATTATTCTGTTTGCTCCACAGCCGGACAGGACACGGGGTTAAAAAAAAAAAAAAAAAAGACTTTAAGACTCCAGTACATCAAAATAGCTTATAGTATTGGCTTACAGGATTATGGTAATAAGTGTTAAGTCATGTGCAAATTGTCACATGAACATTATCTGGAATAAAATATAATAAATGTCTGATGTTGTCCATTTTTTCTTCATATTTTGATATTTAGTTAGGTTCTCTTTACATCTCTTGCTGTTATTGGTCAAACTATCATTTATAATCTATAAAGCTTGACAATAAAAAAATATTTATCATTAATTTAACGTCGTCATTTTCTGCTGTCTTTAATAGCAGCTTTTTTGTGCAAAGCTCAACAAACTCAACAAAGAAGAAGCAAAACATTCCACCACACCCTGACCATCTGTAAAACATAACTACAAAGGACAAGTGCTGACTGAGCTGCACAAACAAATCAATGTGAACAACTACACCCCTCTAACTGCCAACCTAAAAACTCTAACTCAACACTAGTCCTCATTTAGAAAGCCGGTGGGGGGTTGAAGAGAAAGATGGTGATCCAAAAACATACCCTTCAACCATGAAATATTAATGTACGTGCACACAACAGAATACAGCATCCTTACAAAAAACATGCAACAATCCCCCAAACAAAAAATAACATCTAAACCAAAATTAGGGATATTCTCAGATCTTCTCATAATTGGGCTCGTCCTATATTTGGGTCAATGCGGTGGCCTGAAATTCTCAGCTATATCTATGACAGGATGATAGAATTTTTGTCACACTTTTGGAAGGGATGGTATTTTGTTGTTTTGTAGCAACAAGATGATTCCCAAAGAGCTAGCCAAAGAAATGGCACAACTCTACATGATATGTTGTTTGTTCCTGTTCTTTTTGGAAACAGCAGATGAAAAAAAATACATCATAAAACAGTTTTTAAATGTTAGGTCTGAGAGAGAGACCGACCTTCAGTTGACCATCTACCGTTTGGCAGAAGTTTTATCAGAAATTGTATTGATGGAATTCTGGCAAGATGGCCATTGTTCAGGGCCAATAGACAACTCACGAGTGAAAAAGAAATGCTGTCTCCTAATTCTAGGACTGTGAAAGAGTAGTTTAGTATGAATGAGACATCATTTTAACCAATAAATTGACCACATAGTTCAGATTTTAGCCTTTAAGACATACTTTTGAATGTGCAAAAATATGTTTTTCAAAACATTTTACAGAAATCTGGATGTAAAGAAACAGCTCCACTTTGCGTATGCGCTCTAATAAAAACATAAAGGTGGATTTGACATTTTTCTCCTTTCTCTATTTTGCACATTTTGGTCATTTCTCTCTCTGCATGCTAAAATCTAATCTAAACACTTGACTATATCATGTGAAAAGAATGAGTCGGCTTCATGAAAACAACTATTTTATTTGTGTTGTACTCTACATTTAATTAGGTTAGTAAATACAAAAACAATATTAAGATGTAGCAGCTGAATATAGATTCCTCTGTTACAAATAGCATCAATTATTAGGTTGAAACATAACTAAAAAGCCATACAGTAGTGGCTTTACCAGGCTTTTAATCAATAATATAAATTATCATGGGAATTATTCTCTGTCATATCATAACCAAGTAAAGCCAAGATGACAGAGAGTGCTTCTATATCAAACACGTCTAGCTAACAGATGTAAAGATGAAGAAGAATTTTATATACTCAGCCTCCCACTCCATTCAGAAGTGGTAATGAAGACGCAGCGCACAGCAATAAAAAAAAACAGAAAAGTTAATGAAACAACGCAAATAAAGTCAATAATTAGTTTTAGTATGATGTCACGGCTGAATAATTGCTTTTGAATTTAATATGTGCCTGTCGATGTGCTTATTCTATAAGCAAAATGCGCCATTATAATGCACATTTTAATTGTGCTCGCTTCGTTTCAGGCATCCTGCGATACGTCCCAGAGGAAATCAAACCACGAGTCTGCCTGCAAACTTGGTCACTGAACTCCTTTCGGATTAGTTCTGTTTTATTTGCGCAGTGCCAATTTACAAAAAAACATCAAGGAACTTAACAAGAAAAAGACAAGTTTCTTATATGAGTGTCGACACGCTGTTTTAATCTCTGTTCATTCCACCTTTAAATTATGCCACTGTTTCATCACACTGCACCCCGACTTCGTTTTAAGGTGATGACAGGGTCGGGGTGTGAGAATGTTCTTTTGTTGGTGAAATGATGAACAAAATACCCACACATACATTCTGTTATATTCTACAGCAGCACGCCAAAGCTATCTAACTCACTTGAATAATCCCTATCATCTTTATCAGAAGGGAAATACATTTATATATAAAAAGGTTATGTTTTGCATATTTTTCTGTGTAAAAGTTATAGATAATTAATGCATTACCCATTTAAATAGCTTGCTGAAAGGCCTCACTTTGAAAAAAATGGAGTTTATGTCCAAATGTCCAAACGTGACCAAGAACAAAAGGTATTGCTGCTGTCTTGAAGTAGCTTCAGAACTTTTACACTGTAATTCACATAGAATTATATGGTTATTTACAAGGGTACACATCTACAAGTAGCACTTCCTGTTGTTCCAGGGGTCAAGTCTGGTAGTAATCGCTTAATGATTATCTCTAAATAATTGCTTAATGCTAAATTAATAGTGGCATAAGGATTTATATAATAAAATGCTATGAAACTTAGGATCTCTGAGCTGTTTTAAGCTGGCAGAAATACACTTTGGTTTTGGCTGTTCTCAGTCTGGCTGTTAGCTCATCAGTCAGGGCAATCAGGGCATAAACGGTACAGGAACCTAACAGGTTAGATGTAATTATTCATAATTTACACAGAAAAAAACACAAAAAAATTTAAACAAGAATTTGATTGATTTAGACTGACTTTTATTGCATTTACATTATGTCTTGCAAAAAAAACTGAGAAAGTTAATGTTGGCATTTTATAGGTGAAAGCTACCAATTGTATATGTTTCTTTTCTTTAAGGCTAATTCATACTCCATAAGAAGCAAGAACTTTGTTCTCGCTGGGGGTCTCCAGGAACAAAAATGACATTATTTTATTCTCGGAGCCCCCCAGTTCGGCAGTGCTTGCGGCTTGTTCTTGTGCACATCAGCTGAGCAGAACTTACTTTTGCAGGGTGTCCGAGAACAACTGGTGACCGACAGACTTGAGGAGGAATACGGGTCTGGATCGTCTCGCGTGAAACCCTCACGGTCCGTAGCTGAACCGGGACCAGCCTTACAGGACGGAACACTTTAATATGCACCCTCCACCTGCACACACCCCTGTATGATACATTTCTGACGGAGTTTGGCAGCTGAGTTCTTGGAAAGTATGAATGGTCCCTGCCAAAATAAAATGTTTTCTTGTTCTCGGAGCTCTTCTCTTAGAGTATGAATTGGCCTTTATATTTTCTTTTTGCTCTCTTTTGTTTGTGTTTCTAATGTTTTTGCCATGATTTGTTTAAAAATTACAACTTTTTTCATTAAATATTTTAATTTCTGTATTATTTCCCTGTATTTTTGTCTTTTTCAGTTTCCTTAGCCTTTTTTATATCCTTTACATTTTACAGTTTTCATTGCATTTCTACCATTTTAATGCATGTGAAGAAACTGTCCAACAATCAGATGCCTAAAGCTCCACATTTATTTAAACAGCCACTGAACATGTAATTGTCATGTTTGCTGGTGTTTTCCTGTTACACGCTGACACAGCTACCTGACTAGATTGGACCAAATAATGTGCATATCGCTGTCAACACAGAACAAAACTGCAAAAGTCACATTCAGTAAGATTCAAGTGATCACATTACTAAATAATTAAGAAGGAAGGCAAAACATTTCATGTTTTTAATATTTATCCATGATTATAGATGCATTAGAAATGTCAGACCTTTCAAAGTAGTGGTTTGTTGAGAGATTGTTACCTGTTGTTAATCTTTCAGCAGCCTCAGTTTGGAGAAATTGAGCATGTCTGGCCATAAGACGGCAAGTTATAGATTTCTGCCATGTAGGTCATAAAAATTAAATTTTTTAGACTATTCTCTGTGGTCAACTTGAAACATCAAGAAATTCCATTTGGTAATGTTACACTTTGAATTAAATGTTCAAACTGATGCTTTAACCATGGATTTACTTGTAATCAAGTGGAATTATGGTTTAAGTTTTAGAAAAAAAGACCATGCCAATCCACTCATGCGCGCCACAGTATATAAAACCCACGTGATCCCGCTACACCTACTATTCCTTAGTTTTTAGTTAGGGGATCAAGGCTCTCCAGTAACCAGAAAGCTCCTTGAACTACAGCCAAATACCGTTAGAGTCCCCCTGTTTCCCCTTCATCTTTGCCTCCTCTGATAGGCCAAAAACGGATGATGATATAATATACAATGGGTTTTTTTCACAAAACACTACAAACAGTGTTTTAACCTCCTGTAAGTATGTGGATGCTGGCATTTGAGGTTATATTTTAAACTCAATTTCAAACTTTTTTTTTTAACTTTAATTCACAATTTTTTTAAATTTGAGTTTTCTTAAATATAATTTAAAAGAAATATTGATCAAAATTTGCTTTAATTTTTAAACTAACGTCCAAAAATAACATTTAAATTTTTATTTATTGACTTTATTTATAGTTCAGAAGGTTCTACTAATCCCAAATAGCTGTGAAATAAATTAAAAAAAAACACCAAACAAAAGCTTAGGTCTCAGGAGGTGAAGACAGAAGTAATCCACTTCAGAACCAGCCTCGCTGTGATTGGCTATTAGCTCATCAGTTGTATGTCACGCTAGAACAGCTTAGCGTGAAGGCTGTAACTCTATAGGACTTACACGTTTTTGGGAGAGTTGCATCACTGCACACACAACAGTGATAGTAGAAGAATGCTGCAGGCAAATACAAAAAAAAAAAATCCTCAATGCAGCATAAAACACAAAATCAGCTCCAACTTGTAAATGTAGGACTTTATCCCACATTACAGCATGCTGTAATCAAATGACAAGTTGTGTAACTCGGAGAAGACTTTACTGAATCACCTTTCTTTGCAAATGCCAGACATGTCTATCAGGAAAACAGACATCTGCACCACTGATGTGAAAGGGATCAATGCCTGAATGACTTGATGCTGCTGCCTGAACTGACTGATGAAGTTATTTCTTGTCAGAGAAAAGATTTAAATATATCAGCTTTGTGTCTATTGGATGATCACAACAGAGTAAACAGCCAGGATTATTTATAGTGTTGTGTAATTATCCCAACTGACAACGTGTGTCAATTAGTTGTGCACACAGACACAGCTGTTGACCCATGTGGTTTTCAGTAACCTGACTTATACATCCGCCTGCTGCCACCTGATATATTCTATTTTTTTCCCCACACTGGAAAGGATGGGAAGCATTTTTGTTCGAAAGTAAATAAATAATTCAAACCATGAAATTTGTGAATTCTGTAGAATGACCGGAGTGAATTGATATGCGTGTGCATATGCATAAAAAATACAAATTAATAGTACTTTTTACTTCCCACAAATTTTCAGGCTGTGAACTCTTTTTTTTTTTCTTTTTTTTGTTCTCTGAATTTTAATGCAGCACCATTAGTTTTAATGGTGCAGACTGTCCTCTTTGGTTGCTGTTCTCTCTGTGGGACGGGGGCAGCAGTGTGCAGAACGTGAAGGCTCACAGCTGAGCTATAGCACGGTCTCATTGTTCTTTCTCTTCTGTCTGCAACAAGGTTTCAGACACTGACCCATGAGGAAAAGACTGATTTCCAAAAGACATGCAGTTAAAGATAGATTTTTTAAAGTGATAATATGCAACTTTTTCATATTTTAAAATCTTTTCCTTGAGCCAGTATGTGCTAATATGACAAAGTTAATGAAAAGTCACTTAGCCCCATCTGGTGATTACAGCCGGAAAACCACGATTGCAAGATCTCCGTCGCCGTCCCGGTACCCTGGAAGTCACGTGTCTCACGAGGGTTAGGCTAACCCAAAGTGGCTAGCTGTTATGCTAGCGCTGGAGTGTTTTTAGCTCATGATTCCTGCTTTTTTTCAATCTCTCCCTGCTTGAACACAGCTGATTTCTTTGAAAGAGTAAATAACCGCTCCTGTAGAAAGCTATGAAGGCTGAGGAGACATTTCAACAGGTAGATATTGGCGTTTAGAAGCTGAAACGATCTGGTAACTTGTTTAATGCAGTAATTTAAAACAGACACCAGAGGGCGCCCAAAACAAGCAAAACTGCATATTATCACTTTAAATATATGTTTGAATAATTTTTTTCAAAAAAACTGCATCTGGATGAGAAATATGGTGATGCCCTTTTTTAGCAAGTAGCATAGTTTAAAAATAAACACGTCTTCATTTACTCTTTACAGAATTTCAGCTCATATTCTCGTTTTCAAACATCTACTTCTTGGAGATCCTTGGGCCATCTTGCAAACACACTCAATCAAAAATGTCAATTTTCACCATTATGTCACAGGAGGAAAGTTTCCAGTTTGAATCTTGCCTGTTAAGGTCTCTCTGTTAGGAGATTGAATGTTTGCCTGTGTAGTATTTTATCAGGTACTTTGGACTTCCAGATTTTAATTGGTGACTCTGCACTGACCTCAAGAGTAAAACTGCATATTTGTTCTTTTCTGCCACCCAGAACGGGAGTTTTAATAAACTTATTTATATAAAACAGTTCTTCTAAGGATTCAAAAATACATCAACATAATAATATAGAAATTCAGGCATGAAAAAAGACTTGCACCACATGGATTCTACTTTGTTTTAAAGATAAACACTTTTACATAAAGCTATATGAGAACTGCCAGTACCAGATGTCTCAACTTAGTACAGACATCCACTTTTAATGATCAATCTGAGCACAGACAGCACCGAAGTTGACAGGCTGCTCACTAATTAATCTGCACAGTTTATGTTGACAAAACATCAGCTTGACATCTGCAGAGAGCTCAGTAGATAGCGTTAGCTTGCCAAGCACGGACAGACTGAATAAGGTAGCATCCAAACACTGATGATCACATGACCTCAGCGACTTCATCTCATAAAATTGAATACATTTATTGTCAAACAGTATAAGCAGAACAATGGTTTGTCTTTTCTCTGTATGTTTTCCGGCTTATAACCCTAAAGTTAGCTTCTCATTCTGAGTCCCACAGGCTGAATCCTGTGAACCTTGGCCAGACCTCAGACCATTTACAAAGACTATGTCACAATTATAAACTGTCCATTTGAATGATCTAAGTGATGGTATAAGTGTTATTTTAAATCTTAGTAAATTTAGAAAATTTAATTATCAACTAACATCTAGAGGATATGCAAAATTAAAGGTATAGTTCAGATATTATACAGTTGCTTTCTATGAAAATGTTTTTACCAATTATCCTAAAGAGAGATAGCTCTTCAAACAACCTCAGTTTGCAGAAACAGCTGTATTAGGGGTGAGGTATAAAACTATTCCAACCAGTTCCAGCAGTTAGGTTCTGTCATAAAAGTGTGTCTCACCAACAGGCTTCACTTCACACAGTGCAACCGAGTTCAATAGAGTATAATTCTCAGAGTGTGACTGAGTTTTGCTCAGCTAGCCCTTGTTTTCATGGCCAAAAAGGATTTCACAGCCGAGACTCATCAAGGTAATGAAGGAGCAAGCTCAGCTCCCAAGCACCTCCCAAATGGTGTGTTCACTGCTTCAGGAAACAGCAGTTTTACTTGAGCTCCAGCAAATATCGCCTTTTAGCAAGCCAGTCCAGAAAAACAGAAGAAGAGGAGCATAGACAACATCTAACACTAGTTACAGTGCGGCCAATCAGAGAGTTGATTTCTGCCATTCTACAAAACAAAAACCTTTCATAGTGACCTATGCAAATATTAATTTATAAACCTTTGAAAATCTGATTTTATATTTTATTAACCTAAACTTTTTTTTCCACAGTTGTTCACATGGGGTTATATGATTATTATATCAGAAATAACTATTAGTATTACAGTCAGGCTCTTTTTGTTTAGGATTTTAAAAATAAAGGATGGATTTCTTTGACACGCTTTGACTGTCAACTGCAGTCTGTCTCCAAAGTGTCACTCAGCATTGGTGTGAAGTAGTTCCATCAGCTGTTGTCACCTATGAGGTTGGTCTCCATCTGATAGTGGTGGCCATGGCCAGCCTGGCAGACCTGCCTGGTTGGCTGGATTGGGCACACAATGCTGGATAAAAGAGGCCACTGTGATCAGGAAACAACCCCTTTAGACAACATGAGGGGACCAAACAGCTCTCACATAACCAGGATTATTTGAATTCCATTTATTCAAATGAAGAGCTGTTTGTAGTTTGTGTAACACTTGTGGTTATTATTTCATAATTTATTAACATAAATAGCTTTTTTAATTAGAGTCGTTTTCATGTCAGAAATCCATTTAATCATAACTAGTCTCTGTTTCTCCAAACAGGTTGTTCAACGAGCTGCCGCAGGTACTATAACCTTTGCATAGACATCCACTTTTTAAAAATCGGAACCTTCATTTACATTCCCAACATGGAGTGAAACATGGTGCATCCCATGCATGAAGATCCAACTGGATCAAGGGGGAAAAATATTGTGAATTGTTGGATTAATGAAGACAATCAACAATCAAAAGAACAGAGCCCAATCTCAGCCAACTAAAAACCAGATTCTCCTGCAATTATAGTCAACAAAAAACCCAGGCATAAATAAAAAGGGCTCTTGCTGTGTTTCTACACAACAAAAGAGGGCAGAGGTTCACAGCAATATGCCTGTCAATCTCACAGCATGGTGTTCAGCCCAGATTGGGTTTAATAAAACCCAGTGGCTCATGTACTGAATAGGATATGGCTCCAGTGGAGCTTCTGTTATGGATTACCAGGCTTTGTTCCAAGAGTGTATGTAGCTAGGGACTTGTTTTAAAACCTGCACAACTACTCTGGGCTGCAGTTAAGCACAGAAAATGAGAAGATGCTTCCCGTGTTTTTATGTAACTGATAGTAAGAAAAGCAATCCTCTCGTTTAACTGATTTATTCATTGTGAAATTCACTGATTGATCAAATGGAAATGCAGTTCTTACCTTTCTTTATCCGCTAAAGCCAAATGAGTAAAAGTCCAGGTTTCTAACTAAGATTTGAGCATGCTAGGAGAATTAATGAGCGCTGGAAGACTTAGTTGGTTTTTTTTTGTTTTTTTTTTGTCACCAGTGACTGCTGCTGAATTCCTAATTTAAACTTTTGGACTTTAATTGATCTGGATTTCCAAATCACTTGACAAGATAGGATATATATGGTCAATAAGCTGTACAATATTGTATCTAAGTCCCTACTTACAGCCTTATTATTTTTTAAAAGACCCCCAAAATGCTAAGGGGTAAAACTGAAACTTAATCATTTTGGAAGTGAGAGTGGCACTGCTGCTTTTTGATGAGGACTTATGAATAATTCTCCCTTGATAGTTTAGTGTGAGGATCGGGGTACAAATGAAAGTGCTCCTTTGGTGTTTCCAATTCAGTCCAAAAAGAAAGACAACGGCTTAGAATGTCCAACCTGAATTTACAAACACATGAACAAACCGCTGGAGCCAGCGAGCGCTTTGAAATCACTCTGAACGAAACGGGAGAAAATTACTAACAGAGTAAAATGTTTTAACCAATTTTGCAGGCAATTTCACAATTGCTCTGCAGCATTAATGGGTGATAGTCATGTAGTGACCATAGCAGTGGGTATAAAAGGCAGGGCTTTGGATGCATTATACTGAAATCTGAAAAAGAAAAACAGTGGGGGAGAAAAAGCAAAGCCAACAGTGTGCGTTCATTGTAAAAATGAGGTGGAAAAACACATTTGTGCAAGCAGTCTCATACTACATTAATGTAATGAACAATAGATTATATTTTAATGTACATTATATGGGGAAATGATTGCATTGCATCGTAAGAACCAAGGCTTTTGTGTACATTTATTTTCCTTTAATGGCAATATTCTATACCAAAGATATAATTTAATATATGCAGTAAAAATAACAGCCATGACTGTGGTTGTATTTGCAGAACATAACAATATTCAGTCAAACTGCATGTTCTTGTCGTGCATATTCTGTCACCTAGCAATTTTAGGAAAAATACAGCCCATAGCTGTAAGGATACCTCTTCCATCTGCTGGATACTTACATGCAGTGAACACAGCAAAAATCATATAAATCTTTTTTTTTAAGTAAACAGGCTGAGATGAAACCTTTAAAAATATGGATATAGTGACAAACCTATAATCTAATGTTCCTTCTCTTTAGGCTAAAATACATATTTTGGATCTCTTCTCACTCAGTCCACTTCTTTTTTCATGCCCTCTTTGAAAAACGATTTTACTTCACTTGTAAACGTTTTGCATTAAAAAGCACAGATTTATAAAAAAAATATAGTCCTTTCCTGCTGTAATTTAGTACACCTTGCAAAGAAGGAACGTAAAATCATATTTGTGTAGTTGTATAAGCCGTTACAGGAAACTTTTATTTCTGTTACACAATCCAGCAAAGACTAAGACACTTTTAATGACTTGTATTTTCACTCAAGCATTTAATACAGTGGCACTCAACTGGCTACTGAAGCTACATGGTACAATAAGCCACAAGATAATATTATTAGGGCTGTTGAAAATAATGAATTTGCCAGTGGTCAATTGACTTTGTCATTTATTTTGCCCTTAATGCCATGAAATAATAAAAATTGTTGCGAAAAGAGTGGAAGAACGCAAGAGAGCAGAAAGCAGGTTCAGCATGATGTAATAGTTAATTGGCAGAAATCAAACCAGAACATAAATGAGCATGAATAGAATAAGTAAACAGGAGAATGATGGAAACCAGGGAGTATATGAACTGGGAGGGTTGCTGCAAACAAGTTGGTTAATTAGAAATGTGGTGCAGGTGGTGAAACGAGAAGCTGCAACTAAAGTGAACGAGGACATTTGAAGGTTATGATCTCATGGAAGGATGAGACCCTGCACGATGTACCACAGGCGGAAGTGGTTGAAATCAAGAAATGCTATCAGAGGTTAAAGAAGGACGACATAGAGGCAGCACAGGAGCAATAGAGGCCAGGATCTGCCACACCAGACAGGACCCAAGATGCAGAATTTGCAACAAAGTTATTGAGACAGTCCAGCGTAACAGCAGGATGTAAGGTGCAGGCAGGCAAAGAGTACACAGAAAGCAATAATCATACAGGAACCTGTCTGCTGAGTATGAGGTTAAAGCAGCTCCACCAGTTGGAGAATGACAGGGCAAAGATACTGCAGGGTTTTCAGAACCGGACTGACAAACAGGTAATGGTTAACCAGCCAGATCCCAAGTGTAACATCAAGAAGCAGGAATACCCAAGCTTGAAGTGAAAAACTGCATCCACCCATGTGGAAGAAAGGTCAGTTGAGAGTTTTTGTAAGTCCACTGAGTAAAACTATCTGTTTTCAAAGAACTTTTCACTGCCTGCGCAGCTCAAATTTTTCTTAATTAAACATAAATGGAACTAAATCCTTTGTGTTTCATGGCCAAGTCCTGGGACCACCGGAGCACAGCAGATAAACATTAGCCACTGACATCAATTAATGTTATCATGTTTGCCTTTAAGCCAATAGCAGTCAACAAGCTGAATATAAGCCAATACAAATATTGGGCCAATTTAACAGTGCACTTGTTTGATTATTCATCACCCAGTTAAAGTACCTCATGTGTTTAAAAGTCCACAGGTGGAGGTACTGTGATGAGTCTAACCTATTGCAGAGCTGCACAGCTTGTGTGACACGTCAAAATAAATCCCTCAGCACTTCTTTCAAAAGAGCCATACGAGCAGATTTAGAGTGGAGAAAGATGATTGCCTGATGGGATGTTAACATCAGGAAGACAAGTGATTTATTGCACCGGAGAGAATTAAACGTGAACCTCACAAGATAAGAGGTATATATTTTGATATTGCTTTGAGCAACAACGCAAAGCTGCCAAAGTCATTTTCTCCAATTGTACTTTGGAAAGACACCATGAATCAGTCATCACCGTCCCTCAGCTCAATCCAAGCTGTCACAGTCTATGGAAGAGTAAATGAGTTACGGCAGCATAAGCAGGAGCAAGGATTGTGAAAGCAATCATTACGGGTCAAACTAGCAGCTCTTGAAATGGGCTTTCAGGAGTCAGATTTGATGTGTTGCTTTACAGTCTCAAATTTATGATGTTAGGAATAAACGATATATAAACCTTACACATTTGTTAGCCTGGATTCATCTGTAAATATCTGGGCTTTGAACAAGAGGAGAATATGGATTGAATTTGTTGCCAATGTAATTGAGCTTTTAGAAACAGTCTTTTCCAATAAACAGCTCACTAACCCATTGTTGAAGAATTAAAAGATAGTCCTGCAAAACATGATGGTTCTGACCACAAACATACCAAAAGATGCGCTTCATACTTCCTGTTCTCAGTTCCCGCAAAATATTGTGACTATTGCATGAAGTTAAAAGCTGCGTTCAACAGCGCTCCATTTCAGGAACGTGTCCTGAGAGACCAGAAGACTCGCCAAAGATGCAGTGCTACTGCGGCGCAGGGCTGATGTTTCCTGTGGGACCAAGGCTTTAGTTCTGGCCTGATTGATAAGCTAGCTGCTAGTTACCTAAAACAAAGTGGATATATTCCTTCTTAAAACAACTAAAATCTCAAAATTATAATATTAGCTCATGCACACACTATTTTCTACATCTGTACACTGCTTACACATAAGTACTGCAGAAGATTGTATGGCTACTTGTAGCTCCCAGTTCAGCATTTCCACTTCTTTTTTAAATTGAACAATGTTTTTGTTAGAACAAAGGCTTATGAATGGCATTTTTGTGAGCTGCTACAACTGTTATGACATTTTTGAGAACAGAGTTGTTTGAAGATGATATAAATCAGCTGTGAAAATGGCCCAACTACAACTATTAGTCCATCTATGCATATCAGAACTAATCTCTGTTTCTCCAAACTGAGGCTGTTCTCAGAGCAATCTGGAAGAGATTAAGCTGTGCATTTAACCAAATTTGTATTTTCAAGTTTAATTTTGGCTCTAAATATTCACACAAACTATGTAATCAACAAAACACACAGTATTACAATTATTTCATCAAATTCAGTTTTGCAAGCATGCTCTAATTTTGTCTTGACCAATAAGTGAAATGGATTTCTACCCCTTCTACAGGCTAAACGTTTGTGAATCTTGTGCATAGCCTCATGATTTCTATGATGTGGAAAACACAGAAGGAATCATGGAATATATGTGTTACTAGATGTGAGCTACCAAACATGTAATTTACCCAGCAATTCAGATGTTTTTCACACTTTGTAATGGTGTTCACAAAGAAGAAACCATATTTTGGCTGCGATACAGAGAGGGGCAGGAGGGATACAATGAGCTGTGGTGAAGAGGTGTGCAGCAGGTATCCAGCAATTAAATATATACATAACTCTGAGCATTAAATTTACAGCAGAACAATATATATGTCTATCATTTTACAGTATTCTAAAACAATAAAAAATAAATACAAAATTGTGTGAATTTATGTTTATGAGAAATTATTTTATTTGACAAAAGGAAAAAACATTCCTTTATGGTGCAAGACTAAAAACAAAACTTTACTACTACTTAGGTACTTCAACCAAAAACTGGAATATTTCTGACTTAATTATTTACATGCAGATTTTAATTCCTGATATTAAACACTTTGTAGGTGAAAATGTGATTAAAAGGGTTTCCCAGTTCGTTATTATAATTTTTCCCATAACTGAGCATTGTAAGATATTAATTGTTCATAATCTTCCCACAGAACTTCTCTTCACAAGATCTAAACTACCCCTTTAAGCAATTAGTTTGACCTTAAAAGTATTGCCTTACTAATATACTGTACATCAAAATTTCAGGATTTGTTGCTCAGTATTCAACCCTTTAAGCACTTGTGTGTGTGTCAACTGCTAATCCAAAACCTGCACGTCTCGCACCGTAACCTCCGGTCCACAAAAATCACGGTTAAAGACAAGAACGGGCAGGTGAGAAATCCTCCTCCTCTGGCAGCACCTTGTGAAAAACCTGCAAACGCTGTATGGATTCAAACATATTAGGGATTATTAAGAGACCTGAGAACAAGGTCAAAGACTTGCAGAAAAACACAGAGCAAGTTAAACTTAACTTCCACTTCATCCCCGAGGCTCTGAAAATACTTAGGAGATAGTTGAGGCAGGCTCTGTTGAAAGCTCCCCCGCCGGCACGCAAAGCTTTACTTTTGATGTTAATTCCTTGAAAGCTGTTTCTTTAGCTGGGGATTAGTGCATGAAGAGCTAGGCTTACCATGCTCTGGCTAATAAAGATGAAACATCTAACACAGGTACTTGTACATACACTCGCATGGGAACAGTGCCCATAAAGTTGCCTTAATTATAGAGAACTCACTCCGCTTCAGTAGCTATAAGAATAGGACGACATTTGTAGTTTGAAAACACTGTGGTATTAAATGCTGGAAATCCTCTGTGTTCTTGAGGTAAAATAATGAGTATATAGTCACATCACTTTCTCAGCTCGTACAATCAAAAGCTGCCTTCATAGCGAGCGTTCAGCCTCCCCTGGTTTCAATCTCTTTAGCATTCTGCAAAAAGATTTGAAAAAAAGAGACTGACAATTATGAAGTGTGTCCATTACAGCTGCTGATTAGCCTTCGTATCTGTTCTGGCTTGAGTGAATGTCGTGGTTAATGACTCTGTGGCGGCATGCAAAGAAAGTCGACACCACAATTCATCTGCCTGGCCCCCAAAAAAATCTCCATGATTAATAGATGTTTTACAAGAACATTCGCCCCTCTTTGAATATTTGAAATGCTTCTCCCCCGTCACACAGTCCTCTGCTCTGACAGTTTAGGAAGTAAATTAATCAGTCCCATCACTGATTCTACTCTGCTTTCATGTTCAATGAGCACTTTTCCTTTCATCACTTACTTGGATAAAGTCCAGTAATTAATACGAGGACGATCAATCCTGGCTACCTTTTATTTATTCAGATTATTGATATTATTTACCGTTTTTATCTGCATATTGGCAAGAAGACAATCTCAGTAAATTATCTAAGAAAGGTTTATAATCTGCACCCTGAGCAACGCATGGCAACCTGAAACCAAACCCTATCGTCGCTGTTGTTCTGCAGTGTGTCTCTTTATTCATACTTTTTTTTCCATTCATGTTGTCCAAAATAAATAAATAAATAAAAACCTCTCATGCAAATTGATTGTGGATAAATCTATGACCCAGTTCACTCTCACTGGAAAAACATTAATATACTCACGGTCACGGTTGTCAGCTTGCATACAGTCATATCACATGACAGGAAGGAACAATTACGTTAAACCCAATGAGGTTTGTAAGAGGATGGTAAATCTGTTTTATCTGATCTCTCAGGATATGACTCGAGAACGTATTTGCCCCACTTGTCTTGTTTATCTAAGAAAACATTGCACATGTGGCATAAACTAAGAGATGAGGGTAAGTTACATTTCTGTCATGGTTAGGAGTGAATGCTGAGAAAATGGTTAAAAAAAACTGTGAATTGATGATGTTAGAGAAAAATGCAGTGAGCAATCCTAGAAAAGAGTATTATTATGTTTGCAAATGAAGGAGTTAGAGGTTGATAAATAACTATGCACAAGTTTAAACAATCACAAGTCTTTGCAGTGCATCTGATAGAACTTTATGTATTAATGTATTCAATTTAATCAGGAATCTTTTGATTATTCTATGAGCTCATTTTTGTACATTATTCTAAACAACAAATAATTTTCCATAAAACAAAACAGGGGGGTACTTAGCAGGGGGCCACAGGGGGGCCAAGCTTGTGCACTGCCCCCCCCCCCCCCCCCCCCCCCCCCCCCAGAACCGCCCCTGTGTTAAACGATTAAAATTCACTATGAATACAAAATTAAACAAATGCTTGCATATTATGAAACAAACAGACAACTATTAGTAAGAATACAGCAAACTGTGGTGAGAAGTCATTCTTCTGCAGAAAATGAGTCATGTGGCTTCGCCTGTGACTGAATAAAATAAGAAAAAACAAACATTCTTTAAACGTATATATTTAAAATGCAGTAAATACTAAAATATGTAAGACTTTCAACTTAGCATCTGATGTGAGTTAATCATGTTTATTAAATTTAATAATACATCCTTATCTCTCTTTAGGGAAAATGTTGCTCTGCTCTTAACCATTTCTCTTTTTTCTGAGGAGCAATAGGTTGCCAGTATCTTTCCCAGGGATACTTCAACACGTGGTCTGCTGGAAACAGGATCAAGCTGACCATCTGATCAGTGAATGATGCAACTGGTTTCCAGTTATAAAAACAGGAGGCTTTTAAACTGTTTGGATTTAGGAGGTTTGGGTAGGATAGGACTGGGAATCAATTACATATAGATGCACCTCAACAAAGAGATGTACCTTTGGTAGCTTCCAGCTACATGTAGCCTGACCTTTAGAAGCTTCAGTGCTATGTGTGGCTGTTCCCTAATAAATGTCCATAGAATGAGCAGAAATGAATAATACAGTAAGCTAAGCTTGATACAGTCATTTTATCAGTTACTTTGATAAAATCAAAGCCTGCATATGATACACACAGGCACAGCATGGGCCCAGTTTTTGGTCTAGAAGTTACCTAAAACATTTATTCACTGGAAAACAGATGATGATCTAACTTTACAGGGTGCCTTTAACAGCTTAAAGAACTGAAAGAGGCTGTGTTTTTTTCTAGAGGTTCATCAACAATGCCTTGTCAGATATTTGTGCTTGTGCTGCTGTGATAAGCCAAAGACATTTTGCAGAGCAAAGAAACGTTTTATTATCAGTCAGCTTGAAGTACTACCACCCAGTAGACGCCATTGGCTACAGAAAACTTTTAGACTGAAGCTCAGTTGAGACCAAGGCAGATGAAGAATCCTCCTTGTTATGAAACTGTCGCCTGGATGGAAAGACTGAGCTGACTGTGTGTGTGTGTGTGTGTGTGGGGGGGGGGGTTGGCTCAAAGGTTTAAGAATTGAAACTATAAATTATTTTTAAAATATGATTCGACTACAAATTCTGACATCAGCTAATAATCATAGATTCTGACTATTCAGCACAGATTTAAGGAATATTTTGGTTTTCTTCTTTGTACTTTTTTGCTAATGGACAGTGAAAACTCTTGCTCATAAGATCATACTGATGTGTTAGAATGTTTTACAGTGTTGCATGAGACAATTTTTGGAGAACGAAGTTACTATTGTAATATTACTGTAAGTGTTCCTGTTGTTATTGTTGTTTATAGCTGTTGCTCTACATACATATACACATGGCAGAAGTTTTTCTTCTTATGAACAAGCTACACTCACCTAGCAGAGGATGGCAGTCAGACGTGTGCTCCAGCTCCACCACAGCCGCTGCATCAGCTGTTATTAACAGTTATTCCACCGAAACCTGGACAGAACAGCTTGTTGTTTCAACAGCCTGATTCTGGATTGGCGCAGACCTCATCCTGAGACATGTTCTGCACATAAGTGCTGCCCTTTCTCACCATAAGTTTTCATCAGGTAGAAAATGATCAAATTGGTTTTGGCTTTTAATATTTGTGCAAAGGCTACAGGCTTGATTACGCCTTTACTCTGACATCCTTCTGACCCACAGCTGAACTTGTGCAGTAAACAGAAATTGGCATTTTACCTTCTCTAGTAGACGTTGCCATTTGTGAAATAGGTCTCTTGTACAAGGTGGATGTATTTTTAATTTCATGAAAAGTTCCCACTTTTGGAGATTTAGGGTTTCTGCCAACAGTGATATGTTTCTGATAATGTATTGTGAATAAATGTGATTGTAAATGTCCCATATTTGTATAGTGCATGTCTAATTCTTGGACTAAAAAAGGGTTTTACATTACAGTCATTCACAAGCTGATTTGCAGTGAGCTACATTGTAGCCACAGAATAGAGGTGGCCAGACACAGGTGCCACATGACCCTCTGACCACCACCAACAGGCATGGTGGGTGTAGAGTCTTGCTCAGGGACACAACGACCCACTTATACTGCCCCTTACACTTATTTAATTGAATAATGTTAAATACTGTTTTTAGGCTACCCCTCAAATGGTTAAAAAATTAGGAAAAAAAATTTCCAGCTGGCATAAATGTTCCTTTAAAGAGAATCTAAATCTGGCATTGTGTTTTGCGTAGTTTACAGCTGAAATGTATATTCTTACGTTCACAATATTTTTCAAGTGTAAAACTCATTGCTAAAAATTGCATCACATGAGAATTAAATTATTTTAGTAAAGCAAAACAGGGTAGGGGTGATGTCATCAGATAGGTTGGCAGGAGTACTTTCAAACGTAGGGGGTGAGTGTGGCTTGTGTTACTAAGACGTGTCATCAGCAAATAGGTTGCAGAGATTGTTGTTGCTCTTTTCATCAGGTGAATAGATACAATTTAAACTTTGAAAGCTGATGACACACAGCGTTTTTGACAATAGTATGTGTAACCTGCATTTTGCTCTCCACAGTTTGATTAATGTACATAACAGTGACATTTTAGATGTTATACAAGGCAGTTTGAAAGGGGCAGTGTGGAAAAATTGCCATAGTTTGACTTTCACATGACCATGTTGTGACCATTTTGTAGTTCTGTCTTAAAATGAATAATTTATATCCCTAACAGAAGAAGTGAGATTAACGCTGTTTAGCTGAAAGTATTTGGTATCATGAACAAGGATCTCTTTGAGGTTGTCTACATCTCCATGGTTACTGAGGTTGAATTCAACACCGGAGTAAATCATGAGTTTGGGTGTGACTTAAACTGTCGTGACGTGAGGAGAGGAGTTCAGACATGGAGGGACTAGGAGTGGAAGGATCCTGTCCACATTGTTTCTTTTCTCTTTAACTTTCAGGATTGTCCCGTTAGATTATAAAAAGGGCCTGATAGTTCAGTCGTCCTCCAACAGATTGTACCACTACGCTCCCTTTTTATAACTCAGTGGTATAATCCTTGTAATTTATCACATGACTGGTTGCATGAAACCAAATCTATGCCTTTCAGCTGGGAGCTGCCTCTTATTGTTCCCCTGTATGACTCAAAACAAAGGGTCAGGTAGACACATCACTTCCACACACCTGCTCCTAATATGTTAATCAGTACACCTGTCTTGTTTTAAGGATTTCTCTGTTTCACTGAGCATCTGTTTTGCTGACCTAATTGAGTAAAGTTTAGTCAGTTATTTGATTTTTATGCTTCCTGTTGAGCTGACCTTTAGAATACCTACATTTGCAGCGTTTCATTTCTTTGCTTTTTTTTTTTGCCTGGTCTGACCTTGGGTACTTCCTTCCTCCTTCATTTCATGAACTATGTCATCCAGTCAACCAAAGTCTATATTCACTTGTTTATGTGTTATATCTTCGTTTTGTGGTCTGCAGACACTACTCCCTGAGTTTGTATTTCTCCTTTAATTATTGATCAGTAGTGGTTTTATATATGGGCGATATGGCTCAGAGCCCAGGGCGGCTTCTCACCGAGGTGGCGGGATGCCGCTGATTAACAGTTTCTCTCATCCCACAAATTAACTTGACGTCCTAATTTTTGAGTCTGCATCAAAGAGACTTAATAATTGGTTCATATACATTCACAGTACAGAAAGCAGTGAAGTCTCATCAGACAGGCTTCTTGTGTTTTGGTGCAATTTGGAAAAATTGCAAAGTTACACCTGAACTCTATGTTGTAAACAATCAAAAAGAAGAGAGCATTTAGTAATAACTCACAAATTCATGCTAAAACTGCCACTGATTGGAGATTTGAAATTGACGTGTGTCTCTGTGTTGGGTCATGTGATGGACTGCTGAGCACCACCTATCAATTGTAGCCTGCTAAGCTAGAAACCAGCCCTAAAAAGGACCAAGGAGGTAAAGGAAATGAAAGGCCCAAGTAAAATGTTTAAGTTTTGATTTGTATTAGTTTTTGCACAGACTTTGAATTCCAAATTTCAAAAGTTTTGAGTCAATTGTCATTTTTTGTGGCCATGATTAGATTGAAAACAATATGACGCCTGCTGGAAGTAGAGAAAACTGATAGTGCTGTAGGATCGTTCGCCTAAACATTTGTCCTCTCAATCTTTAATTCATCTGCTAGAAAAATTTAAACGTAAAAAAATAAGCAAAAGTTTGCTAGTTTGTGTGAATAAATGTCAAAACTTAAACTGCGTAAGATCTGCTGTGTTGGTTTAAAAAATTCTCATGAGACTGATTCATAAAAATGTTCCTGAAAACTAGTTCACCTGGATGGTTGTTGCTGTTGGTACCAATTAAAGCTAATAAAAATACATTAGGCATGAGCCTGAACAGATAAAAACTTAACTGTCCTATAAAACAACACTATACAGTATACAGCCTACTATCATACATTAACATTATGACTATAATACTGTCGATTGTTGTTTTTTTAAGCAAACAACGTGACATTTCTAGTTGTTCTGTGTAAATATATATACACCTGATGTAATTTAGGGACAGCAGGTATAATCATACTCCAACATCACCGCTGCTGCATCAGCTGTCATCAACATCAACCATGTTTTTTGTTTATAGATCCGTTTTGCTGTCAGTGTTTGATCTGATTTACTTCGTTCTCCCCAGTTGCTCCACCAAATCCTGGACAGAACGTCTCTACCTCCAACTAGATCCTGGATTGGTGCAGACCACACCCTTAGAGAAATGTTCAGTATCATTCCATCATCTCATCTAAAGGCAACTGTTTACTTTTTAAAGTTTTCATCAGGTGAAAACTTGTTTTTTTTAATATTTGTAGCAAAAAGAACACTACATGTCTAACTACTCCTTGACATCACGTTGACCCACAGCTGAACTTACATTATAAATAAAAGTTGATATTTTACCCTACTTTTAGTAGGCATCACCACTTTGTGAAAGAGACCTATAAAAGTTGAAGAGTTGAGTTTTACTTTTATTTTTATTGTATATGTAATCAATGTGTTTTATGTTCTATCTTCTAAAGAAAACGTGCTGTATGTGTTCACTATAAGTAAAGGTTATGACACACGCTGTTAAAGAAAGCAGACCTTGAGTTCCAGTTGTGTACAGCACTATGAAGTCTTAAATGACACTGCTAATTTACTCCAGCTACCCCTCCAGAGCTTTTACCACATTTTCTGCAGCCATTATGTCAGCCTCTGGCAAAGTGAAGAGAAAGCTTCATTTCTTTTGCACATTTACGGTATCAGAGTTGTGGAAATTACTGACTCCAACAACCCATAGCATACTGTGTTCACAAACACCAACTATAGAGCCTCATTATCATATCCAAAGGATTCGGCATCAAATGTTACAGTAGCGTGGTTTCTGTAATATCCTGTGAGGCTTCAGGAAACAATTCAGCAGCATTCTTCATTTTTCAGGCTGATTCCTGTCGCTGTTGAATCTCAAACATGAGGATCTGAGGAGTAGCTTCACTTCAGCAGCTGTCTGCAGTCAGGTTTGCTTGGTGTTTGTTTTTTCTCTCATATAATGAACTACATCACTTAAAAGTGTTTTGCTTCTTTTATAATTTAATGAAAAATACTCACATGATTGAAATAAAGTGACTCAAAACATTAACCTTTTAAATCTGTTGGTGCATTGAGATTCCATAATGTAATCTTTTTAATTATTCATTATTTTTTAAATTACCTCAGTCTGGAGAGAGTGAAGGTTTAATGTCTTACATGGGGATATTTCAAAATCATGGAATTTTATTGAAAATGCTGGAATGTCCAAATGAGAATGAATTAGAATGAACAAAGCATATGATGTGTAATTTATCCTTCTAACAATTTTATTAATCTCACACAGAATATTCTTTAAAGGTGTAGTTTACTCGTTTATTTAATACTTTTGCAGTATTCTCTATGCGTCATCTTTCTAAAGAAAAATGCCATGATGCTTCTATTCTCGGATGCAAAAGTTTGCTGATGTAGAAACAACAGGATTCCTCAAAAACATTAGTGTTGTTCATCTTTATATACTTACATTGAGCATCATCAATGATGAACTGTCAAACCCTCAGCATTCAGCACATCAACACGTGATAGTATGTTTAACAGGGGCCATGTTTCATTCAGAAAACTTCATGCTATTATGTCTAACAGTTGCATCAATACTAAATCAAAGTAAGTAGATTTTTCACTCTCTTTTCTGAGTTCTATTAGTTGATTTTTAAAAATTTACCCAAATAATTGTGTGTTTTCCTTTAACGATTCATTCTCTTGTGCTTAAGTGAGCGCACATCTTCAGCAGCGATCACATCTTGTTGGAAAAGAGACAACAGAGAGGCAGGGAATGAAAGTGAGCTAACCCCCTTAGCAGCTTTACACCGTTGTACCTGTGTTGTGGCCAATCAGGATAAGTGCTTCATATTGATTCAGCAGTCTGTTGCAGTCCCTGCTTTTGATTTGTCCTATTAGGTCAATAGAGGAGGTGAACCCATTATCAGCATGCTTTAGCTTGATGACAACAATTTGTTTTTTGCTTGTTGAAACAGGTTTTCTCCCATGCGCGGCGTCCTTGTTGGTGCATGTGAGAAAACGAAGACACAGATTGCTTCCAGCTCTCCAAACCTGACATTTAGATTTGTATTTGATCCTCAAGAGTTATGAAGTGTACTCATCCGCCTCTGATGTTTAGGTCTAATTCCCTAAATGCTTCAAATGAAATGAAAGTAGAGTGAGTAATTTGAAATAAGAACTGTTATGAAGAAGTTAAATTATAATCTCATCAAGAGCCTGTAGATAATCCTCTGAATGCCAGTTCAAGAGAAATTGAAGGGCCTGGATTTTGAGCTTTTGTCAAATAAAAGGTGCTCATTTTTTTGTAATTTTACTGGAAAAAACTGAAAATGTTATTTGCATCTATATATGCTAAAAATACCAATACTGCAAATGTTTGCCAAAACTCTCATATTTTCTAGGAATTTTCACACTGTATTCAGACAGCATACATGTATCTTCTCTTCATTTTACTAATTAGACCATATTTGGAGGTGGTTTGGAGGTGAAATGCCAATCAGTGCTGTAGAATCTCTGTAAACTCAAAAACAAATTTTAAAGTGTCTTTTACTTAGTCGCAACATGGCACACAAAGATAACAACAAGTCCAGAGTAATGGAAGTGCAGAGAGGAATCAATGCTTTTATCAGCAGCATACCCAGAAAGAAAACATCACAAACAGCAGTCCAAGGTAAATTGTCTTCTGTCTCTTTTGGGGGGGCTGTGTACGAGCAAATACTGACATTTTCGACAAGGAAATGTTTTTCTAAACTTGGTAACCAGTGCATATAGGCTGATGCACAAATCTGATTTGATCACTTGCACATATTGGTGCTGCCAGTGTGTCCTTAAGATCTGATTTGAGTTACAAATTTGATTTACTATCTAAATAAAACCAAAGTCATCCCATATCACTAATAAATGCAACACAAGCCAAACGGACAAAGTGAACATGCATGCCTCCGTGGTTGAAAGAAGTTTTTTTTTAAATCCAATTGATTTTCTGTGCAAGATATGAAAAATGTTTAGGTTTTATTGTTTTTATGCAAATGTTCTTTTTTTACTAAAAGGACTAAATGTTTAACTAACTTAATGTTTGACAATAAGAAAGAATCAGTTTCTATTTTAGCTTTTATAAAAAGAACTGCAGACATATACAGTAGAACACACAGAATTTGAAAACAAACCCATACAAACTCCCCCTAGTGGCTGGATTAAAATGCATTTAAAAATAGACTTTCTATCTAGATAAATGGGACATTGTCCTGACTATGCAAAAGTCACAGTATCTTTCCCTCAAAATAGGTTGGGTTGCAGAGGTAACACACCCAGGTCAGGTGGGAAAGCCACATCCCTCTCCTCAGAGAGGGCTTCTAATAGATTTGAAGGCATTCCCAGGCCAAGGAGGTTATCAAATCTCTCCAACAGCTTCTGATTCTGCCTGGGGTCACCTCCCAGTGGGAGAACACCTCCCAACTCCAGAGTGAGGCAACCAGGAGGCATTCGAATCAGATGTGCAAACCATCTTAGTGACTCCTTTAACGTTAAGGAGCAGCAGCTCTACTCTGAGCTCTCCCCAGATGATGGAGATCCTCATCTCTAAAGTTGTGTCCAGCCACCCTACAGAGAAGCTTATTTCACTAGTGTTAAGGATCTTCTTTAGGTCACTAAATAAATCTCATGACCATAGGTGAGGGTTGAAACCTAAACGGACCAGTAAATCAGGAGTTTTGCCATTCATCTCTGCTCCTTTACTACAACAGACTTATTACTGTAGACAAATCCCCAACATGACAGTTCATCTCCAGTTCTCTGCCACTGCTCACAAACAAGACACCAAGATACTAAAACTACTCCACTTTAGGCAAAGTCTCATTTCTAACCCAGAGGAAGCATTCTGTCTTTCTGTCATTGACAACCACAACTTTAAAGGAGCAGGGGGCAGGATTTATAAAAAAATTAAGCATGCATATTCAGTTTTTTTAAAGTTAATGGGTGATGAAGCGTTTTAAACCAAAACGAATGAGGCCACCCATGTATCATTCTATTTATTTGAACAGGCTGTGTGCTGCAGAATGCACTGCAGTTTGGGCCCAAATATCCCGCGCTGTCCTACGGATGTGACGTGAACTGACACTGCGTACGTGTTCTTGACAGCTTCAAAACTAGAAGAAAATGTCCGCAGTAAGTGGCAGTAATGCATTTTAATGTTGCGTACCAACTGCCATAAAAATTAAAGAAGAAGAAGAGCTTTACATCACCAGTGTTATATGGCTGTACCGGTCAACGGAGGTATGTACGGCCTTCCTCATGTCAGCAGCTTGGGGCATTGATAGCTTTGTGTTTTTGGACATATCTGCATGAGCTGTGTGTGTGAGACAGTGGCAACACAATGGAACTCGGACCGGTGGTGTGGCACCCTGGTGGGAAGAGGAGCGGGACCGGACCCTTGCAGCTGGTGGCGTAGCCAGGTAAGTCGGCCTACGTCCCGTGGACGTCTAGTGGACAGATTTCTGGTCCTCCCTGTAGTTCAGAAGAGGAGCACAGGAGTGGAGGAGAGCCACGAGGGAGAAACTGATGCTCTAGCTCTCTCCATTAGCTCCCCTCTGGGACTATTAGGGTGGTGGTCCAACTGGGCCATAGCCTTTAGCACCCCTAACAGAATTCCCAGGCATTTCTTCAGGTCCACACAATTTTCATGACCTCCTTGGCAAGAGTCCACAAGGATGAAGGTCCAGTTGCACAAAAGCCGCATTGCTCTCTTTGGATCTGTTGTCATCGTCTTGACTAAAGACGTGAAAATACAAATTGTTGATTAATATAATTATATTCATTTTTCTAACCTGTTTAGCTGTAATTTAAAAATCTTTAAAACATCATAAATGTGTGCAAAATTTAACACGATTGCATACATCAATGGGATCTCATGGTTTCACGTTTCAGCCTTGAAAATAGCTGTAAATGTTTTGTCCATCTTTATGCACCGTCTTTAGACTCCACGATGCTCCACAAGCCTTCCTACTTGTGTTTTCAGTTAAAGCTGTTTTCTTTCACACCTACAGCAGTACCTTCAGGGTCAGTGTGTGTCACCGTCACACCACATAATGACTTTCAGACAAGTCAAATGCCTTCCTGGTAATCATGCACATGGCAGAAATCTAAACATTCACTTGCGTATTCACATTGTGCTCTGCGGTATGTTTCCCAAACCAAAGGATGGTTTATTCCTTTTAGCTGCTTTGTAATTGTATGCAAATGATGCAATCAGGCTTATAATTCAGCCTTCCCTTTATTTCTTTAACTCTATTTTTAAACTCTATTATGACAAAACTCCCACGAGCCTACCTTTACTGAACATGTAATGTTCCTGCCCACAATCTGCCCATTCCTATTTCTGTTTTCTGCATTCCACATAGAATAGGCTATTTGTGAACGCCATGAAAGTTCAGTCTGGTAATTCTGCACAGTAAATGCCATTTAACTTTTATTCAAAGAGCTACAACATAATAAAGGTTAAAAGCTAATCCCAGCATGCCTTAAAGTAATTGCTATCAGGCAGTGCCAAACATAAGAGACAATGCAGCTTCTTTCCTAAATTGATTTCTTTCTTTCTTTCTGGTTTGATGTTGGGAAGGTATTTTGGCTGATAGATATGAATTCAAACCAATTTTTTAGTGTCCATGTAGTTACATTATCTTAAAATCACTTAGAAAACAGTTTAACTTTTTTAATCATCTCATGCTTTGTTCAATAAATCAGCAGGATTTTTTTTTCTACAACAAATAGGCAGGATAAACACATCAGACTACACCCTGTCCAGGGATAAAGATGGACTATCAGGACAGTCCTGATATCCTCTGCAGTCCACAGCTCCATTTCTTCTTGCTCCAGGGGAAAAGCTGCAGTGTGTCATCCAGCTGAGAGGGCCATTGCTTGCCAGTTGCTCTCCACTGAGCAGTCGTGTAATGCCAGAGCTAGGAGGAGGGCAGGGAGGATTGCCTCAGACACTGCCCACCCAGGCAATCAAGTGTTGGAGGATTTGTGGGAGGTGGAATTAGCCCATCTTCATTGGCTCTGCCTGCCGCTTCTGCAGCCTCTTTCCAATACACGTCCACCCACTCAGCTACCCCCCCTCCCCTCCCCACCAAACTGGATGGCATCTTTCAGCTGACTGCATGCATGCAAACCCAACCTATTGCCTCCATGCTAACTCAACACACTGAATGATCTTTTACTGTCTATCCACACACACACACATATACACAAAGCACTATACCATGTTTACTTAGGAGTGCTGTAACATTTGCAGACTAAGACGCCTCGCTGTTGATTGTTAGCAACTGACACTAGTCTGTTTAAACTATTTAATTAATGTTGTTTTGTTTAAAGTCAGCAGTCTGTCTCTGTTTGATAGATACACACCTCTTTCATCTTTAGCAATTGAAATTTTGCATAAAAGAAAGAAAATACTGTAAATAAAGTGCTTAAAGTCACAGAGGATGAAATAATTGTCTTTTAATATGTAAATAACAGTATAGAGATAGTTATGTGAGAAGGATTTGAACAATTAATATTGAGCCAGCTGTGGAGGGATCTTTAAATAAGACACAGATCTAATTAAACAAATGGTTTCATGCAAGGAGGTTTACAAACATGTATGAACATCAGTATGATAATATTAGAAAAATTAGCAGATAATTCATCACCATTCAGCAGCAGTGTCTTTTGCAACCTTGACTAGCCATGATTATTGCTCTGGTCAGATGACTACTTCCTGTTTCTAGAGACTCCACCCACTTTGTGTGATGTCACCAGTGGATTATGGCCCTACTGTAGATAAATAACTGATAGAAGGCCACTTCAAAATGACCCAAAAGATCCCTATATCTCTAGTTTGAAAAATATGTTTTGGTTAATGCTAATATTAGCTATAAATGTTAGCACCACCATACATTCCAATTTACATGATAGTTTACACTGAATTTTGTGGGGTTTTGCAGGAAAATATGGCCTGATAATCTCATTTTAGGCTGAAGCTTTACATTAATTCTGATGAAATTATTTGACTGATTGTATTTATATAAAACATGCTGAAAAATAATTATTATTATTTAAATAAATTACCATTTCAAAAGAAGATATGTTATTCTGAGTGAGGGCAGTGGCCTGAACAATGACCAATAAAGCTGATTTATGTAAAACAAAAAGTGATGACAAATGGAGGTACGAGGTTTTAGCCTGACAGCAACAATATTAGATATTTTGCACTGGGAGTGCGAGGATCCATTTTTATCACATAAAGGTGATATGTGGAGTATTTCAGCAAGAGAGCATTATTTGAATCCAACGTACAAAGACCCCTCCCAAAACATCCATTCTCCACCCCTCTCGCTTTCTATAGCCCCACCTCTACATGCGCCTCTGCGCGTGCGCTCGAGTGCACACGGCATGTCACTTTTATATACGTTTCCCCACATATTTACTCTGTGCTAAGTATGGTAAAATTAACATACAGTTTAATGTATATACTGTAATGTTGTCTTATTCAGGATGTGCCTTGCTTTCCATTGGGCAGTAATGCTCTAAGCTATCCATCTTTGGACACATTTAATCATGAAACATGACAATTATGGGAACATAAAGATAACAATTCCAGTTGCTTAAATTGCCATGAAGTATTTCAGCTTACAAGTGTCAATTTATTACTTTTGTGGTGCATTCTTGTCTGATATTTTAATTTAAAATGAGCTAAAGCATTATGTCTGGTGAAATATCAGGAAAGCATTTTATTGTTTCATTTACCCACAAATCAAAACGGCAAAAACTGGCAGTAAAACTAAATGAAACAGGCAGCGTGTTGGCTCAGAGTAGGAGATTCTGACTGATGACTGTTTGGGGGAGTGTTGCTACTGTTTTGATTTCTCTGAGCAGAGACTTGTGGGTTCACTACTCTTAGATCCACGGGGCAGCTGATAACACATCTATATCTCTGGCTTTGAACATGTTTAAGCGTGAAGCTCAAACTGCGAGAGCGATGCAGACGAGCCTCGTTATCTGACAATCCCGCTTCCTGACCTTTCCAATTAAGCACGTGTCAAACGGGCTATTTGTGCGTGATGCTCTCGTGCATCACAGAAGCTCAGATGATGCAACAATCATCT
Source organism: Callopanchax toddi (assembly GCA_006937965.1). Classification (NCBI taxonomy): domain Eukaryota; kingdom Metazoa; phylum Chordata; class Actinopteri; order Cyprinodontiformes; family Nothobranchiidae; genus Callopanchax; species Callopanchax toddi. Next base: position 2,016,032 of record SSNR01000044.1, on the reverse strand, counting down.
CAGATGCAATCGGAGAAATTTAAAGAACTTGGCCTTCAGTCAGAAAAAAAAACGCTACTTTTGATGAGAGGTTTACTTTTAAAAGTGTTAATGAATTCATGGGTTGGAAGATTTACCTAAAGCGTTTGGCATTAACAAATTTAGATATTAATCCATTTTGACATGTTGTGACATTAAGGGGTTTGTAGCTAATTATAAGAGGTTACATCAAGCAGGGGGAGAAATGTTTAGGTGGGATAAGTGTGCACACAACACACGGCGCGTTGAGTATTTAAAGGCGAGGCTTTTTAATTTGGTGTGCTGCATTTAGATGTGACAATTAAAGGGGCTGCTTTTATTTTGACAAGTTTCAGATGCCAAGTCTTTGTCTACAATATGTTTAAAAAAGAACGGCTCTGACAACAAGAACTGACGTGTGAAAAAATATAAATAATTCTTTAAATGTTTTAATGAAAGGATAAAAGGAGACATGATGATTAAATCAATAATACATCTTGTGCCAGTTGATTGATGATTAATCAGTTCTATCAATAAGCTGATAATCCTAAAGAAGGATGGGATTGTTTCTTCTAAAAAACATAAAAGTTTCCAAATAGAAGAAACATTTTCATTCTAAATGGTTCCAAAATGGAAGTTGCTCTTTATTTTTTGAGCAAATATTTTTATATTTGTCATATTTATTCATTTATTTAGGAAATGTTTGCTTTCTTATTTGTGTAAAACCCTGTTCTCCTGTGGCAGGATGCTGATAGTCTGCACACCACATGCATATTCCATTAGGTAAAGATTAGACTGATGCTGACCTCTACAGGTATGATTCTGTCTTGCATTCCTGATGGGTATCACTTCATATTATGAGGCATCAGAACTGAATTTTAACAAAACAAACTGGAATAAACTCACAGGCGAGCCGGCATTCATGAGCTGTGTCTGTGGCCAGGGTTTCCTGCACAGGCTGGTTGTGTGTTTTTTAAATTTGAGCCGACACTAGGTCATTAAACTGAGCAGAATAATGAGCGTGAGGTGTACAGTATGGGAAAGTGGTGTTGCTGAGGCACTGATGGATAATAAAATGTCTCTCAGGAGCCAGAATGCTGTGGCAGAGCAACAGGGAAGGCAGACAGCTAAACCAAATAACAGGGCGATCAACCTCTACTGACAAACAGCCACAAGCTTGACTGAACTGGGAAAAATAAAGCGGTGGAGAAGACACAGCGGCAATGGAGCACAAAGTGGAGATGACAGCCTTTAGGACACAAGTGACAGCAATTGAGGGTAGACTGAGTACAAGTGAGTGTCAGGCAGAGGGAAAAGCCATACTGGTGCAACAAGCATTAATGGTGACTGGCACATGGGCTGGAGATGGGGGTCTCTCTCTCTCTCTCTCTCTCTCTCTCTCTCTCTCTCTCTTCTCAGTCCAACTTGTTGCTTGCTGGTCTGCTCATCAGTACATGATGTCACAATAAACACATGTTCCATCTAGATAAGAAAAACTGATAATTGAGCATTCAGCTTGCAAACTGAAACTATAATGTATCCTAAACAATCTAGAAATAATTAAATAAAATCAAATTTTCATGCATGAATTATGACAATCTCAGCCAGGATCTTTTTCCCCTCAAGGATTTTATTCATTTTTAAGCGTGAAATGTACATTTTAATTTTCCATTTGACAAATAAATACTAATGGTTCTCTCCATACACTGCCAGTAGGTGGTAATGTGGTGGCTTATGTGCTAAACATACCATCAATACCCATAAAAATACAAGAACAAATGCTTAAAAAGCTCAAGACTTCAATAAAAAAATAAGATTTTGTTTCTAATTCATGCACAGTATTCCACAGAAAGTAAATGTTAGGCAGGAGGAAGTGTTCCTGAACAACTTCTGGTTTAATAAAGATTTTACAACAAAAACAAATGAATAACCAGGAAAGACACAAGAGGGAGAAGCAGGCAAACTGACAATAAACTGAATAGAACCAAAGCTGTGTTTGACATGTTTATTATAGTACACTATTTTATGAGTTAGAAAGTTATTTTAACATTTTTTCCCACAATTTTAGTGCTTTAGAAACCCATGTTATAGGACAATAGAAACTGTAGCCATGTATCAGTCAGAATAAACCATCATGCATTGCAACCTGAGCCAATAGAGCATCTTAAAATCATTTAATGGATCTCAGACACATTTCAAATGTAAAGTGGATCATCGGTTCCTCTGCAGGTCTGGAGAAATCATTAGCAAAATGTGAATTGATGCTGAAAATGAAACAGTTCTTGTTGTTCAGTTATTAAAGGCAACATTAATCACAGCATAAAGAAAAGCCACATTTTAATGATTGTAGTGCCATCAGTTAACCTTTCATTTTTGGTATGAACTACAACTCTAATCATTGTTGTTTTGTGTATGAAATAGGTTGTTTTTTGTGTTTAATAATAATTGATAATTTTAAGGCTGTGGTAACACATTTTCCACAGATAAGTGTCAATATTTTTATATCTGTATTTTGGCAAAAAAGACTAAACATATTGTGTTGGAGAAATATTTAGCATTTAAAAAAATCTGCTTAAAACATGTTAATTTTCCAGAAGTATTTTCTTGAAAACATGAGACATAATATATGATAATACCTAGATAACATCAATAATCCAGTCATTGTTCCTATGCATGAACAACATGTGCCTAATTTCATCTATATGGACGAAAATGCTCACCAAGGTCACATCTATAGGGACCTCAAATGGAGTAAACCTGCACTTTCTCCAGACCTGAATCACATAGAAATCCTATGTGATCAGCTGAGTCAATCATAACTCTGTACCCCAGAACCTGAATGACATGAGGGCTGCCCAGTGAGTTCATATTCTAAAATGCATAACCAAAAATAAAACCCTAAAAATGTCTGTACATCAACACGGCCCACTCATATTTCATTCAATATTTCTGAGCGATAGCGTGTAAACCTCATTGTGCTACAGCCAAAAGGAACTTTATCTAAGTGGAAGCTACTTGACTGCAATGCCATTGTTACTTTAATAACTTTAAAAACATTGTAATTTATGTGTTGTACCACAAACTGAAGTTTCTTTACAAAGTTTAAATCAGACTCTGTAGGTTTTGCAGAACTGAGACTGAACTCTTTAGTTACTGACTAGATGTAAGCTCTCAATCTCCACTTTTTTTATTTAGAACACTATACAAAAAAGGGAAGCAAATCTAGAAGCCTGCTATTACATCTGAGTTTGTTTACTTGATCTGTATTTTGATGTGCTGAAGATTGTATATATTCTTTTGCCTGTTTGTTTGCATCCATTATTATGATTTGCATCTAAATTGAGCTTCTTGACAAACCTGAACCTGAAGTCCTCGTGTTTTTTTGTTTGGAGACGTTTGATTATAACATTTCTCATCAAAACAAGAGCATCTGGCAAAATGTAGTTATTTCTGAGACCTCACGGGTGTCTTCTCTCTTATCACAACTAAATCTGTCATGAAAATAATGATCCAAAACCAAATTATTTCTCATATAAATTCAGTGATTCCACAATGCATCGATAAAAATACAGGTTTGGCCTGAATTCATATATCTCTAATAAAAAACAATAATACAACTCAGAGTTGTTTGTAGGGATGTGTCTTTTCTTATTTGCCTTTTTGTCTCAGTCATTTCACTTTTTCTCCTAACTCTTCTGTTGTCTTAATGTCAAAAATTACCCCCAAAAAAAGGAAAATATTCAAAAGTTTCTTCTTGAATTTTATGACTTATAAAGCATTTTAAAGTGACCCCAGCATCAGAAAAATGTCTTTATTGACATGTCAGTGGAAACTGAGCACCATATTGCCTTTCAACCATCAAAGTAAGGTTTACTTACACAATCAGAAGTCTCTAAATGTGCTGCGACTGACAGAGCCCTCAGTTGTCTCATGGGCTGAAGCTACCAGTGAACACTTCACTACTGAGAAGGCCATAGATCCATTTTTATTCCACTAATCCAGCAAAGTGCATTTGATTTAGAAAATGAGAAGGTTTCTGATCAAGAAGATGGAGAGGAATGCAACCCAGAACATGATTCATTATCTTCAGATCCTCAAAAGAACAAGAAACTTTCTTTTTCAAAAATGTCCTAAACAGTCCTCATCATCATATGATAACCAAGGCAGGATGGCAGCACTAAATGTCAAAAAGATTTTGCTCTTAAGGTTTTTATGATGTCAATTTTTACAATATTGCAACTTTTATTTCAAATATTAAAGATTAAATTATTAATTGTAAATTTTTTTTGCAAATTTGACACAAAAACTAATGTATCCGGCCTAAATATGACACATCTAATTGTAAACTACCCAAAAAAGGATTTTTTTTTCATGCTCATAACTTGAGAACCAACTGTGATTTCTTTCATATTTAGCTTTGTATGATCTGAATAATCTCATCATTTTATGAAGTGCCTTCAATCAAACAGTTTTAAGCATTATTCAAAGTGTTTTTTGTTTTTTTGTTTTTTTTTGGGGGGTTGCCTTTAAAATTGTTTTGACATATTTTCACACTTAGTTCAGATGGTTCTCAGAGGGAGAAGAGAACATTCTTCTATGAAGCAATCAAACTTAAAAACCAGATTCAAAGCATCGAGCTTGTTTTTGGATTAGAAAATCACCAATAGTTCATTCCTTGCTAATATAACCAAGATGTTTGCTAAATGCATGAAATGATTATTTGCCATCAGGTGATCCCAGCCTTTACGTGCAGTGTGTTCATAAACTGAGAAAAGCAGGACAACAAAAATACATTTATTTTGCAACAGAAAATTATCTAAAGGGCAAATGTGAAAGACCTGATGCAGGAAGTGAGCGGTGCTTCATTCTTCAGTTTAACCTGTTGCTGCAGTTTTTGTTTAACAGCTTTTTCAAAAAGATGTTTTTTTTTTCTTTAAAAATATGCCGTATTTGTCATTCTCCATAGATTCAACAAAAGGAACAGGAGCGAAGTGTGTCTTTGTGACAGGCTGCTGTTGTCAGAGTGCTTAAAGATCCAATTTAAAATCAGTTCTGTACTGAGTTGTTTATTTGTAGACGTGACACTAGTTCTTCCATCTCGTTGGATTCTCTTGTATGCTCGCCTTGTTCCTGGGTCTGTGGTAAATAACTAACAAATGATGCAGTCATAGTATTGAAGTTAAAGGGATACTCCACCGCCAAGTGATTTTTTGTCTATTGCCATATTCCTCAGAGTTAGATAAGTGGGCAAAAACTATTTGTAAACAGCCCAGCCGTTTTACTGATCCGGCAGTACTCTTTTTGCTTTAGCTTAGCGTCAAACACTGTAAGTGAATGGTACCAGATAGCATTGCTAGAATAAACATCCATAAAACTCACTAAATGGTGATAATAATTTGGCCTAGTGACCTCAGTAAACATATCGAATGCAAGGGAAAATAAAAAGTAACACAAAGGAATTACATGTACTATTTTTAACTCGGGACTACTTTTATGACAAAGAACAGCTGTAACCCTCCGCTGAACGGCGCAGCTCTGGTGAACAGCGCAAGGACATGACGCACGGTTTGCAAACGTGTGTGAATACGTGTTTACGGAAGTAGGTGTCTTTGGGGCCGTGCGTGATGTCCTTGCGCTGTTCACCGGAGCTGCGCCATTCAGCGGAGGGTTACAGCTGCTCTTTGTCATAAAAGTAGTCCCGAGTTAAAAATAGTACATGTAATTCCTTCCTGTTACTTTTTATTTTCCCTTGCAGTCGATATGTTTACTGAGGTCACTAGGCCAAATTATTATCACTATTTAGTGAGTTTTATGGACGTTTTTTCTGGCAATGCTATCTGGTACCATTCACTTACAGTGTTTAACGCTAAGCTAAAGCAAAAAGAGTACTGCCGGATCAGTAAAATGGCTGGGCTGTTTACAAATAGTTTTTGCCCACTTATCTAACTCTGAGGAATATGGCAATAGACAAAAAATAACTTGGCGGTGGAGTATCCCTTTAAGTAAAAAAAAAATCAGCCAATGTCAATAAAACTCAGAGTTATTAATACTAATAAACTAAACTGTTAGTTTTGAAATAAATAGTTTTTTAATTAATTAAAATAGATTGTTAGTTTGGTTTATGGTGTTTATGTTGCTGCAGCAGCAGTGATTTTTCAGTTTAAACAAACATCATAAACGGTCTAAATTGTTTAGATTATGGTGATGTAATTTACATGCATGCTCTAGAATCTAGATCCAGTCTACCATGGAGCTCTGAGGTTCATTACAAACTTTAAAAGACTCACTCTCATGTCCGTTGGTCTGTTTTGGCTGATTAGATCATTGGCATGTTCTCATTTTTAAAACTATTCTTGATTTCCCAGAACTACGTCTTCCAAAAAACTACCGTAGTCTAATGTACGTATACACACTACCTGTTTCTTCTGAATCCAAGGGCTCGTATAGTTTGGGTAAAATTAATCTTGGAATCAGCTCCAAACTAGCTGAATCTGCAGGAATTCATCTCATGGGATGAATTAAAACAGGCTTTAAACATTTTAAACACTCAGACATCCTAATGTAAATGTTCTGATCTAGGATTTCTGTTATTGGCTCTGCTGCACAAAACTACTGAGTTTATTATCTGGTTCCTTTTAGTTTGTATTGCTGATCATCTCTTTTTGTTTTTTTGAAATGTTTTCTAGATGTGTGTTGATCATTGTCATGCTGACTTGGCCAGGACAAATTAGATTTTTAACCTCAAGAGCGTAAAAAGAAAAAGAAACCACTCTGGTTATGTTCTAACACACTGGTATGATATTTTTGAGCTAAAATAGCTTTATATACCTGAAAATAAGCTTCTAATTTGTCATAGTTCTGCAGCAGTGTGGTAGAACAGCACTTCAAAATATTGAATATATTCAAATATGTATTAAAAATTAAATAGGAGTCCACAATGGAGGGTAGAGAGAGTGTGTGTATGTGTGGACTGCAAATTCGCCCCAGATAGCTTCTGTGATAAAAGTTGATAAAACTATTTATTGTAGAAGTTATGGTTTTTTGTCATTTCCTGATGCGTTTCCTTTTGAATGTTTTTCTATTTTTGGTTCAGTTTTCTCATCTGTTTATAGTTCTCCTCACTTTGCTCGTTACACCTGCGTTCCATGTGCTAATCACCTCAGCTGTTTGTCATCTAGTAATCACCCTCTCAGTATACGTATATGCTCCATAATTCCAGGCCCTGCTGTTAGCCATTCCCCTGTGTTTTCCTGTGCGCCACATATTCCACATTTTAGCATCTTACTTTTATGACTGTATAAACAGTTTTCATCTTTCTTCTCCTCCTGCCTCTGGAGCCTGCATTTTAGGTCCAACTGCACTCAGCACATGACAAGACTAAAAATAACAATACAACCAATAAATACCTACACATCCTACTGAGAGATGTGTAGCAGTAACAGAATGATCAAGATATCTCACACTAATATAAATTATTTAGATTCTGAGTTTGGCATTTTTGGCAAAAGAAAGAAATTATAATTATGAAAATTAACTTTAATTATATAAAAAGCTGGAACAAAATTCTAAGCTTTGCTCAAACAAATTACAGACCAGGGAGGGCTGACTGTCATGGGTTTGCGTCTACAGTCATTAAAAAGGAAAATATTTCTACTAGAGGGATCTTACTGTGCTGTCAGACAACAGAAGGGTACGCTGAGTTTTTAATTTTGCACGTTAAAAAAATAAAGCTTAATCACAATCTCAAGATTTTAAAAGTTGACCGATTTTACCATTTTTTGTGTGTGTTTAGGACTCCGTGATTTAAAAGTATCTGATTGCTTAGATGTTTTATATCCAGCTTTACTTTGAAAAAAAAAAACATACATTCTGGAAAAACATTCAGTTGTGAAATTGAAAGATGCTGTTTTGTCAAGCTGTCAGAGCCTGAAATTCACATGGAATTATGTGAACCTATGATCCAGATTTCATCATTTTTTGCTGTTTTGTTTACACCTGGGCTTTTGCAATCAAGATATGTTAAAATGTCCTGCAGGGGGAAAATCCAACTTCACAACCTTGGACATCAGAGACCATCACAAGTGACAGCTTTGGTTGATTAGATCTGTTGTTGACAGCAGGTGGAATTGCATGAGGACACGGGACAAAAAGGGTGAAGGAGGTATCTTTGTCCCAGCATGTGGTAAAACACCTACAGGGGGAAAAAAGACATACAATGGTTCATGTTGGCAAACAGAGTCCCGATAAAAGATTTAATCAGACAAAAATAATTAGGAACACTTGTTTGGGTTTACCACAGGTACAAATTGAACTATGGATCTTTTCAAGCAGACATTTGACAGCAGAGAAAGGAGAGATGGGAGTGATAATCAGACCACTGGTTTGCCTGTGGGTGACAGTTATTTCTAAGAACCTCTGGGTTTGTTTGTTTTTTTTCTTTGATGTCTCATCAAATGTCTGGTTGGATAATATATATTTATTTGTTGCTATTTTAATTAAAGTCACTTCAATTTACTTTGTAGATGAAGCACCAGTTTCATTTTTAGTCCAGATTTAAGCCAACTGATTGCAATAATTGTGATTCAGTCATAATAAAATTAAATCCAATATAAAATGCAAGTTAGAATATTTTTTCTTATACAGTATAAAGGAACCAGCAGATTGTATTAAAATGTCACTTCATTGCATTGTATTCTCATATGCTTGAGAATGGGGAGAGTAAAGCGAGCAGAAAGAAGAAATAAGGTCAGTTTGTCCTCTAACAGTCTGAGCCTGTAGAAGCAAAACTAAAGGGATAAGCCAGGATAACACAAGCTAACTCTGACTATAGGATAGGTCAAAAAGGAAAGCATTAAGCCTGCTTTTAAAAGTAGACAGGCTGTCTGCCTCACACCTGGAAACTAGAAGCTGCATGGTTACACATTAAAGAAGCCTGACAATTGAAAGCTCTGCCTCCCATTCTACTTGTAGGAACTCTAGGAACCACACGTAAATCTGAAGTCTGAGAGCAAAATGTTCTTTTGGGGACATCTGCCACAATAAAATCTCTAATATAAGATACAGTATAAGGTGGAGCCTGATCATTGAGCTTATAGAAGTAAAATGCATTATTTGATTCTGGATCTTACAGGGAGCCAATTAAGTGATGCTAAAATATAAATATATTTCTTCCTAATTAACAACAGAACTCTGGCAGCATGATTTTGGATCAGTCGGAGGTCTATAAGAGAATGTTTTGAACCTCCCGATAACAGAGAATTGCATTAATCAAGTCTGAAAGTAATGAATGCATGGACTAGTTTCTCTTCCTCACTTTGGGTCAGGGTGGTCTTAATTTGAACAATTTGGAAGACAGCAGTCCTAGTAACGTGTTATATAGAGTAAAAGGACACACTGTGGTCTATAATAACATGTAATCTTACATTAGAACTAGAGGCCTAGTTAATTTCATCCAGAGAGAGTGAATGATGACACAGTTTATTCCTAAGGGGCCAAAAAACCAATGTCAATGTATTTATAAAGCACTTTACAAACAACAAGGCTGCACCAAAGTGCTGTACAGCAAATGGTCAAATCAATTACAATAACAACAATAAAACACAATGATAAAAATCAGTAAAAGGTCCTAAAATCCAATGATTCTATCATTAAGAGTAAAAACAATTTAAAAAAAAACAGAGAACAACGCATCCTTTACTGGTACCTTGGACAGCTCCTGTCCTAGCGGTCTTCCTCTGGCCTCCATTTGTTTACCTGCCTGCTCATTTCAGGACAATGGACAGAGGCACGCTGGGAAGCTGCACAGCTGCACAGCTGCCCTTCATCTCCTCATCTCCAGTTCGGCTATAAAAAACTGCAGCTTGCCGAAGTTCAGGTGGCGCAGATCTGGCTTTGAGCTTGGTGTTTTGTAGAATTTGGGCTGGGTTTTTAGCAAAGTGTTCTGTTTAGAACTTGTAGGCGTTGCCTGTTAAACTAACTCTGTATTAGGCCCTGAAAGGTAAAATTCTGTTGTTTTCAGTCATTTTATTTGATTAAATGTATAAGGGTTTTAGCCTCCTATGTTGTTTGTTACTGAAGAGCATCTTTTGTTTAACGAAGTAATATATATATATATATATATATATATATATATATATATATATATATATATATATATATATATATATATATATATATATATATATATATATATACAGGGGTGCACATAACTAGTCCACATGGAAATCAGATATTGTGCATCCATCCATCCCTCCATTTTCCATACCTGCTTAATCCTCCACAGAGGGTCACAGGGGAGCTAGCGCCTATTTCCAGCAGTCAAGGGGCGAGAGGCAGGGGACACCCTGGACGGATTGCCAGTCCATCATTGGGCCAGATATCATGCATGTGTACCAGAACCTACTGCCCAAACGCACCTTTGGAAATCAGTTCTTTTGCAGTCCCAATGGTGCAGCCCGCTATCTGACGAGCTTCACATCTTGTTGCAGAACAGCAAATTAGTGCTCACATGGCCTCTGAAGCTAGTAGACACACATGCACAGGACCTCCGACACACACACTTGCAGCATCTCCAACACGCGTGCAGCACTGCACTGGTAACACATGTGTGCAGCTCCTTTGACACACACATGCAGCAACTGCAACACAAACAATCACAGCATGTCTGACATATGCACCCAATTCACATATGCCCAGAACTGGTGACACGCATGCAGCTGCAGTGACAGCTTATCCTCCCCACGTCCTAGCCATCCAGTCACATTCCTCTAGGTTACAATGTCATTGCCCACATGATCATTGAAGTCTCCCAGTAGGATGGAGTCCCCAGTCAGAATGTCATCTAGAACTCATTCCAAGGCTTCAAAAAGAGTGGATTTTCTGAATTGCTATTTGGTGCATAAGCACAAACAACAGGATATTCCCAACCCGAGGGTGTGGGGAAGCTGCCATTTTGTCCCCCAGGGACATAACAATCAGACAGAGTCTGGAGGACAATAAAAGTTCTCTCAACTGCGTCTCACTTGCAACAACTCCAGTGAAGCAGAGAGTCCATCCCCTCTTATGGACTTAGGTTCCAGACCCAATATAGAGGTAAGTAAGTATACTTATCCATAATCCAGTAGCACTTTCATGTTTGTTCTGCAGGTGGTAGGTCCACAGGTGAAAAAAACCCATGCTCAGCCAAGCCCCATGAGTGAAAGCCCTGCCACCAGGCACTTGAAACTGGACCACAACCAAGGCTTGGCTCCAGGACAGGACCCCAGTGACCATTCAGGCTGGGTACTCTGGTACTCCAACACCTAACACAATATACCACCCAGCTCTTGGTGCAGTCTATGGTCATCTCTCACCTTGACTACTGCAATGCCCTTCTAACTGGTCGCCCAGCCTGTACTGTGAAACCAAATGGTCCAGAACGCAGCGGTGCATTTGGTCTTCAATCAGTCTACTCATTGAGCTCCATTAGCTACCTTTAGCTGCCTGTATCAAATTCAAGTCACTGATACTAGCATACAAAGCCCTGAATGGAATGGCTCCTGTCTACTTGAATCCTCTTGCAAAAGTTTATGTCATGACTCGGTCACTCCAGTCTTCAAAGGATTGTTGGCCAGCAGTCCTTGTCTATCTTCAAGAAACTCAAAGCATCTCCTATAACACCTACCCTGCACTTCCTTCTGCTCTACTGCTCTCTCTTTGTGCATTTCCCACTGTCACCTCTGTCAGAGCCTGACTAGTGTTCTTTCCTTATTATTAGCCTCAATGATAACTCATTTGTTACATTTTCATTTGTAACTCACTTTGGATTTAAACATTTGCCAAATGTACATCATGCAGTAAAGTGCAAATTAATTATTTAAAAGCCAAACATTGTGAGTTTCTGATTTCTAAAAAATAATTTTTGATTCTGTTTCACACAGCTGAGGTCAGCAAACAATGAAAAATTACAGACCTCTCCTTTCCTTGTAAGCAGGAAAACAGGGGATCAAATAATTGATTTTCTTAAAAAAAACATTGAAATGAAAGACTGTGGGTAAAGCTGGGTCTTTAATTTAGCTTTTTTAATACAGTTAATTTTTTGTAATGATAAAATAACATCAGATAAATGTTTTAAAATGACTTTAACTGGTATAAAAGGCAGATCAAAGTCAAATTAGAGCAATTTCAGCTTTAGAGGTAACCTGTCTGCTCCTGTCTGTCTCTTCTGTAAAAGCGGTGACCACAGAGAGAGAAAAGAAGCGAAACCTATTAAATTGGCTGTCTAACAGCTCATCCTCTCAGGGAAGAACACTGGCCTACAAAGACTGAGCAGTCTTTTCCTTCCATGCATGGTGGTGTGCTGCGTTGCACAGTGCAGAGACATCTGTGTGCTGCTGGGTTAATTGTTCTACTTCCTCTCTGTATCCAGCGGTGACCTGAATTTCTCAGTAATCTTCCAGTTTGATTTGAAAGAGACATTTTCTTTTTCACGTGTGTTTGTTCTCACCATCATCTGGTGTTTACGCAGTTATTAGAATAAACCACCAGGATGTGGAGCCGTTAATAGTTGATTTAGTAGTGTGGTTTGATGTTATTCTGTCTTGGGCTTTGAATGTTGAGTTTGTTTGCTTCAGTTTATTTGTATTTAGAAAATTTTGTGTCACATAATTTGATTTATTTGGGGGGATGGGGTTCATTAGATGTCATCAGCAGACATTGTTTCAGGTCCTGACACACCTGCTCACCAATAGAAAAATTATTCTAGTTTTCTGGGTTCATTGTTAAAATATTACTTCATCTGTAAACATCCCACTGTCTGTGAGTAATAGCAAGGAAAAGAATCTAGAACATCTATATTGCCCAAAATAAAATTACAATTGATATATTACAAAGAGAAGTTTAAAGGTTTAAAGAATAAAAAAATATATATAAAGCAGTTGAGCATTCATTTAAATATTGCATGGGTGCAATTTGATGAATGAAATATAGTTTTTTTCAGAGGGGGTCAAAATTCTTGCCTACACTCTAATAAATCAAGTAAAAGACCTATGGGAGAATATTCTTTGCACATTTTTTACCTCCATGAATGGATGCAAGGTCTATTTCATTTTAAAGAAGACTCATCAGGTTTTGCTGTGATATATGATTTAATGCCAAGAAGTATTGTTACAAAAAAGAATGAAAGTTTTTGTGCTGAGTTTAATTACAAATGTGTTTTGTAACGAACCCAAATGCGTTACTACCTCTGAACTTTGACCTCTAGATCATCACAAATAATAACCATCTTTTTTCCCAATAACTTGGAGTAAAATGACTCTTTTATTGTGTTTTAACCTGAATCAACATTCCTCCAAGGTCACGGTCGTATCGGAAGAATCCACCGGACTCTATTTAATAATAATAATAATAAAGACTCTTGGTGTCTCTTCCTAAAATGACACTTTAATCTGTTACAGAAATGTCTTAAATGATTAATGCATTTTCTTCCAGCATTAATGAATGTTGATCTGCTTCAGTATTATTTCACATACATACTGATAAAGGTTATAAAAACCACGTCACTCATTACTACAACCAATAAGAGTTAGCGGTCTGAGTCACGTGACATTAATAAATCCTCATTGGCCCACGTCCCTTTAAGACTCCTTTAACTTCCGACCCCGGAAGCTAGAGTGAGAAGAAACGAGAGAAACAAGAACGAGCAAGCTGAACAAGCTAAGAGAAAGGAGGGCGGTTCTGGTCTGACGCTGACCAGACCTCCTCTCAGCTGTGACCCCTACACAGCTGACGCTAGTTGCCGGCTCACCCCTGAGACGGTATATCAGCCCGTCTGAGCCGATGAAACCAGCTTCCCTCTGAGGTCAGACACCTTCAGTCTGACGCTCCATTATGGGAATGCCAGGCCTCGACGCTCCCTGCTAGAGATGGGTTATCTCAACTCGTATCCACGGACGACACTTGTGGCCTCCGGCGGTCCTCGACCCCCGCAGCTGTCTGATCCTGACCGAGGTGGAAAACCTCACCTCCCCGCGTCTCATCCGACTCCCAACAGTGACGATCCAGGGAACGCAGTTAAGTAACCACAGCTCTGGTAAACTTAAAGGCCTCTTGATAAAAGCTAACAACTTTAGCTCACTCAAACTAATTACTGATCCATCCGTAACTAGTTCCCCTCCATCAGAATCCTTAATCTAAATTAAGTAAAACTCCCTAGTCTCCAAACATCATGAGACTCAGAGTGCTAAAACTTATTTAAGATTCAATTCAGAACACCTTACCATCGTGAATGACTTAATGCTGACTACCTGCTAACTACCTCTTTCTTATCTGTGAAATCTGTCGTATGTTTCTTAATAAATTAATGAAGTCTAGATCCATGACTCAGATTTCTATTGTCAATATTAAATGCATAATCTACTCACTGTGACATCAGAATCGAACCTAGATATCCCTGTAAACACTAAAAAGGTGATAGTATCGGAGGGTTTTCTCCGTGTAAAACTTACAAAACCGGGTAGTGAACTTACAGAAGTATGTGCCAATTATAAACCATATAAATAGAGTTTATAAACGCTACAGTTTAATTTTTAGGGTTATGTCATGGATGTTAACGATAGACTGTAGTGTAACATTCTTATAATATGGGCAAATGGTCTTTTGACATGGGCTCAGTGCTGCTGTATTGTCCCTGCAGAGAGCTTTACTCAGGCTGCAGTACAATAAAAATCTAGGAGGTAGAGCTTTTAGCTGTCAGACTCCTCTCCTGTGGAGGGTTTCAGATCAGATACACTCCCTCTTATGATTAGACTGAATGCCTCTAAGTTTTGGCACAGCTGACTCTAAACCATTTGCTAGTTGTGTTTCTGTAGATCCAGGCTGCTGGGATTCCTCCCATAATGCACTCAGCTTCTTTTTACTGCTCTCATCTCTTGTGATGCATTTGGCGCCAACACTGCCTTTATTGCTCACCGCTAACTTTTCAACTTTTTCTCCCTGCAGGTATCTGTGGCCTTAATCTGTCTGATCTACAGTTACTGGACCAAACAACAACAACTGAACACTGCCCACTGATGGTTTGTTGTTACTGTTTTATCTCACTGTCCTTTCTCTATTTGTATCCTTCTACCCAAGGCTTTCTCCAGCAGACAGCAGTTTTCCCCTTGTTTTAACCTAATTGAGGTTTATTCCTGCTCAAATCAATGTTTTTCTGTCACCAAATTACAGAGTTTTTAAAGAATGTTGTTATTTTCAATTGGCAATGAATTTAATTAAATGCCAAAAATGTTGAACCCAAAATTGGAAAAATGGGGGAGAAAGCTATAGCAAATCCACCAATGCATTAAAAAAATAAATGTGATATAAATGAAAAGCTGTTACATTAAACGTCATCTTGCAAAGTATTTTTCCAAAATGTGTTTTTATTCTTCCTTGCATAAACCCATTTATTATTTATCATATCCTGCTTTTGATTAGCTCAATAAAAAAGGCAAAAATAAAATTTAATGCTAAAGTAATTTTTTTTCTGGTAAATAAAAGATCAAATAATCAACTTCAGAAGCCGTTCTGATTAATTACAACCAAACATTGTAAAATATCCTAATATATTATATAAAGTGAAATCCCGTCAAATTATTTGAAAAAATGTCATTAACCCAATCCAAATAAAGCACAGGAACTACTTTTTGTGACTCTGCTTTTAGACTTAGTGCCATGACAACATGTCATAGTGAAAGTGTTGCATGCTGGCTTGTTGAGAGAAAAAGAGACAAACAGGTCATTCATTGCCTTGGTCATTTGCTTTCCAATGGCTGCAGGATACCCACGTGAGGGTTTAACACGGATGAATCTGATGTGCCAACAATCAGTATCAGAGGGCTGCAGTCATAAAAATGCTTTCAGTTATGCTTCATTTCTGGTTGCAATCTTGCCAATTAAAAACAACTAAACAAAAAAAAAAGCTGATAATTAAACATGCACACACAGACTAACTCATCAGGTGGTCTGTTTTATTGTTTTTGGTTTCTTTTTTTTTTTGCATAAACTAGCATGGATACATAGTGCTGAAAAAATGTATTTGCACTGTAGATTTATTCTTGTTATGAAATGTAAATGTATCTTTTTTGTATTTTAATGTTTTTCCACATATCTTGATAATATTATTATTTTTGCCACATTTTACATTGTTTAACTAGATACTATATTTGTATTATACCATTATTTTCCTTTTTAAATGTTCCATCTCCATCCATCCATTTCCCTCCAGTGAGGGTCGCAGAGAGCCGGTGCCAGCATCCCAGGGTGAGAGGCAGGAGACACCCTGGACAGGTCACCAGTCCATCACAGGGACCTATAGACAAAAAACCAGTCACACACCCAATCACATCTTTAAAGGGACATCAATGGACCTGACATGCATGGTTTTGGACTGGGGAGAACCAGGAGAAAATCCACACATGCATGGAGAGAACATGCAACCTCAAAGGCCCCTGAGCCAGGACAAGAACCTGTGACCTCCTTTGCTTTGAGGCAACAGTGCTACCCACTGCACCACCATGCAGCCCCCCCCCCCCCCCCCCCCCC
>SSNR01000044.1:1865106-1999468 GCA_006937965.1 Callopanchax toddi | reverse complement strand
CCCCCCCCCCCCCCCATAAAATAAACTAAATTCAAAAAGAAGAATCAAAAACATCAAAAGCATTGCAGGCCTCACTTGGTTAAGATTCAGGGCATAGGAATTACAGTAAAACCTTTCCTGACCAAAAAGAATGTTTGCATTTACTAAAACAAACATCTTGATAATCCTCAAGACTTTTCTGTAAACTGTTAAGACACAAGCTGAATATTCTGGAAGGCGTGTGTCTCATTCCATTTGGAGTAAAACTAACACTTCATTTCAGAAAAACATCATCAGACCAACAGTGGTGGTGGTCTGGGGCTGATGTCCTGCTTCAGGACCTGGATGACTTGCTGTAATTGTTGGAACCATGAATTCTAGAAAATCCTAAAAAGAGAATGTTAATGCTGGAAAACCCTCTAATGTGTCTGAGGGTTTCTGTAAAGAACAAACAATAAATAAAAAACAATTCTGTAAAGAAGAGTGAGTCTTAATCCATCCACAGTGATGTAAGAGTCATCCCAAGCTTGATTGGAGAAGAAACGGGGTAAATGTTTCTGCTGTATCAAGATCGGATGGAGGAGGCGTTTGAGAGGAAGAGGGCTAAGTATGAGGAGCTGGCTGGTGAATGCTGAAGCAGAGGGTGGAGGACCCGGTGCAACCCCATTCACTGGTCAGTCACTTATAAATGCTCTCAAGATGTTGGGAAGGAAGGGACTGCACATGAGGAAAACAGTCAAAAATATCTCGGACGCTGCTGAAAAGGCGTCAAGATGGCTGTGGATCAAGAAGAGTGATCCATGGGCTATGCAGGCTGCACAGACCCAACCCAGGGCCTCATCAACCCTGGTGGGGTTGCCTGGGCGAGGGTGTATGATTGTTGCAAGACCCGAAACACCCAATGACCCCAAGATACATCACTGATGATGTGTCTGAGCTGCACTATTGTTAAGTGTTAAGTTAAGACTCAAAGAATTGGGACATTTAAAAATAAAAACAGTCATGTGAGGACGGATAAGGTTTCTGTAATAATGAAGTAAATACAAACTCCTTAACGTCTCATTTAATTTCTTTCCACCATAGAATTTTCTCTGAGGGGGGAAAAGGGGAACAAGTGTTTTGCTGTGCGAAAGAGGCAATAATAGTAAACAAAATCAAGCACACGCATGAGGTAATATCTTAATGAGTTTTTAAAATTATTTGTGCAGACTGTTAAATTACTTTTTCTTTCTTTTTTTAATGTGAAAATCCTTGTTGTGCTTAAATAACTGAACTTCTTTTTCTCTAATAGTCTTATCTCTCTAATTGAACTTGGCTGATGAACTTAAACCATCATTGTCTATGTGACAAATGCAAACAGCCTGTAACTAACATGCTCACTAGACTGTATAAATTCATACTGTGGGTAATGAATCACATACATCATTGTGTTTTTTCTTTTCCTTTGTGTAGCATGCTGTCCCTGCTCTCCCTGCTCTATGTCTTTGTCATTAAATAAAATGAAATAATACAAGTGGATATTGCGTAGTGCAAAAAAGAAAAGATTGGATGCGAGTTTCCATCATGACCACAACAGGGAATCACGTGAGGAGAAGTTCTGCATCACACCAGGTGGTGCACAACATGTGCACTGTTTCAGAAAAGGGGGTTAAATAAAATTCAAAGTAATCTTCTGCACTTTAAACATGCTACTAGTATAGATAAAACCTGCATTAGTGTTAAAAGCTTGAAAATATGGGCTAAACTAATCTAATCCCAGAGTTTTAAATCTAAAATAGTCAAAGACAAAGGGATAGATAGTCTACTTTTGCCCTTGAGTGAGGAAAATGAGCGCCAGAATGAGTTTATGTGCATGAGAGAGAGAGAGAGGGGGAGAGGGAGATAATCTCTTTTGTAGTTTTTATCCCTAAATGTGGTTGTGTCCCTTTATCCCAGCTACTTAGTTTCCGCACAGCGAAAGTGATGCTATGCACTTATGGCTGTAAAAAAGCAGGTCAATATGACCACAGAGAGAGAGAGAGAGGGATGGAGGAGAGAGAGAAAAGAAAAAAAAACATTTGCATCACATGGATAGCCTTGGGATTATTCCTCACAAAATGTCTTAATTCCTCTGTTCACTAATGATCCAGGGAAAATGCCCTCTAATCTCCATTCCATTAATTAAAAAGAGCATGAGCCCATGGAAAAACCTCACCATCTGCTGCTGTTTCATTTCTGCAGACAGATTGTGTTTTCAGTTTTTAACTAGGAGAGGGAGAAAAAGAAAGAAGAAAATGGGGGGATTTGGAGTAAATGGGTGGAGCACACATTGAGGTGGATGATAAACAGATGCAAATACTTTGTTTCAGTGTCAATATGTTGAAGACTGTGCTTTTCTTTTTTCTTGCAAATTAGAAACTTTGCAACCGTATATGAATATATCATCACCAGGTTGAAACTTCAAAGGAGTTTTATTATAAATTCATGTCATACTAATGAAAAATTTACTCCTCTCCTCTTTTTGTAGGTTTCATGAGGATTTATTTCTAAGGAACATCATCTGAGTTCTTGTATGCACTAGAATAATTTGTGTAGAAAAAAAAGGAAGTATTTTAATTCCTCAGCTGAAACTTCTCTGCAGTCCTGTGCCTCAGATTAAATCCACACCCGGCGCTGCAGATAGGTGTTTTATCGGATTATGTTCTATTAGTTCAAATGATGCCAAACTCTCCTATAAGAAATTGAATTTGGTACTTTTGACCCGCGGGGTCAAAGCCCAGAGACGGTGACACGAATTTGATCGGGCTACTAGGCAGGAGAGATTATCTGAGCAGATGTCGCCCCTCTCTGACTCCCTCCCTCCTTGTTGGGGGCCAATAATAAACACGCGCACACGCAGACACGCGGGACGCACACAAATCTAAAGAGATAGGCGCGCGCAAATCTCCCACTCCTCTGTGTTTCCTGTCAGGCAGACAGCTCCAACCCCACGAACTTGTTTCCCCATCCAGACTCAGTTCTGAGGGATTCTTCTCATTTTTTGGACCGCAGATGGACGCGCACGAGGCGAGGAGGGGACTGAAATGGCTCGTGTGCCATTTAGCGCTGTGCACTTGTTTCTTGGACGCGGTCTGGGGACAGATCCGCTACTCGATTCCGGAGGAGCAGGAGCACGGGGCTTTCGTCGGGAACATCGCAGAGGACCTGGGTCTGGATTTAGACAAACTCTCCGTGCGCAGGTTCCGGATAGTTTCTGGCTCCAAGAAGCAGTACGTGGAGGTGAATTTGGAAAACGGGGTTTTGTTTGTCAATGAGAGGATTGATCGGGAGGAACTCTGTGAGCAGAGTTCATCCTGCTCGTTCCACCTGCAAGTGGTGATCGAAAACCCCCTGGAGCTCTACAGGGTGGAGATCGAGATTTTGGACGTGAATGACAACTCTCCCACTTTCCCGTGGACCGAGTTTAATTTGGACATATCCGAGTCTGCTGCGCCAGGGTCCCGGTTCCCTCTGGAGAGCGCGCAGGACCTGGACGTCGGCTCCAACTCGCTGCGCACCTACCTGCTGAGCGTAAACGAGCATTTCTATTTGGACATCCAGACGCGCAGCGACGGCAGCAAGTTCGCAGAGCTGGTCCTCCAAACCCCGCTGGACAGGGAGCAGCAGAGCGCGCATCAGATGGTGCTGACGGCGGTGGATGGAGGCGCGCCGGAGAGATCTGGCACGGCGCAAATCGACATCACCGTTCTGGACGCGAACGACAACGCGCCGGTTTTCGATCAGTCCTTCTACAGAGTGCGGCTGGCGGAAAACGCGCCCAAAGGGACGGTCATCATCAAACTCAACGCGTCCGACTTGGACGAAGGTCCCAATGCGGACATCACCTACTCGTTCAGCGGCCACGCGCCCATCAAAGTGCGGCAGCTGTTCAGCGTGGACCCGCACACCGGCGAGATCAAAGTCAAAGGTGTGATCGATTATGAAAAGGCGCGGATGCACGAGATCTACGTCCAGGCCAAAGATAAAGGTCCGTCTGCTGTGGCGGTTCACTGCAAAGTGCTGGTGAACGTGTTGGACAAGAACGACAACCTCCCAGAGGTGATCCTGACGTCAGTGTCCACACCTGTGCAGGAGGACGCGCCGCCGGGCACTGTCATAGCCGTCATCAGCGTCATGGACAAGGACTCGGGGGAGAACGGGAATGTGGACTGTGAGATCCCTCATGCCGTCCCGTTCCAGCTCCACTCGTCCTTTAAGAACTACTACACTTTAGTAACTTCAGATTATCTGGACAGGGAGACAGTAACGGAGTACAACATCACCCTGACGGCCAGAGACATGGGCTCTCCGCCCTTATTCACCAGGAAAACTATTATTGTGCACGTGTCTGACGTGAATGACAACGCGCCTCATTTCAAACAGCCCTCATATTCAGTGTATCTGACTGAGAATAACGCACCAGGTGCGTCGATTTGCTCCGTCACCGCGCTGGATCCGGACTCAGGTCAGAACGCCTACTTATCCTATTCTATACAAGAAGGAGACATTCAGGGGATGCCCGTGTCCACATATGTGTCCATAAACTCTGATAACGGGAACATTTACGCTCTGCGATCCTTCGACCACGAGCAGCTGAAAAACTTCCAGGTCACAGTCCAGGCCCAGGACGCGGGGTTCCCTCCTCTGAAGAACAACGTCTCAGTGAGCATCTTCATCCTGGACCAGAACGACAACCCGCCCGTCATCGTTTCGCCCGTTCCGCAGCAGAACGGCACTGCGCCCAGCGAGTCTGTGCCCAGATCCGCCGACGCCGGTTTCCTCGTCACCAGAATCATCGCGGCGGACGCAGACGCGGGTCAGAACTCGAGGCTTTTCTATCAGCTGCTCCAAGCCACAGACCCGAGCCTGTTCAGCGTGGCGCTCTACACAGGTGAGATCAGGACAATGCGCCAGATAGAGGAGAAGGAGCCCAGCAGGCACCGGCTGGTCGTTCTGGTGAAGGACAATGGTCAACCTCCCCTCTCGGCCACAGTCTCCATCATCCTGTCAGTGGTTGACAGCCTGCCAGAGTCGCAGCCCGACCTGGGTGACCTGTCACAGAGCCCACATCACAGCTCCAACTTCTCCCTCTACTTAATCGTGGCTCTGGGCGCGATCTCCTTCACATCCCTGCTGGTCATCATCGTCCTCGTGTCAGTGAGGAGACTGAGGGGCAGAGCGTCCAGCAAAAAGTCCAGCATCCCCTCCATCAGCGGGTGCTGCCGCTGCGCCTCCACAGCAGAGCTGTCCTCCACCACCACAGAGGTCTTTAAAAAGTCCAACCTCAACGTCCGCATGTCCTCAGGCGCGCCGGGCTGCGCGGAGCCAAACAGCAGCGGCGGCGCGCTCCAGCAGATGTACTGCTACAAAATGTGTCTGACGCCGGAGTCATCCAAGAGCGACTTCATGTTCCTCAAACCGTGCAGCCCGGTGATGGCTGTTCAACAGAACAACACAAAGAGCACCGACTACCTGACCTCTGGGTGGAGCGCGCTGGACCGGAACGAGCTGTCCAACCACGGAGCAGCCACTCCTAACGAGGTAGGGAGAAGCAGCAACAGTTATTATCAACATCCACCTATAGAGCTCCCAGAACTCACCTGTTCCTTCTGCTGAGCTTTTAGTTTAGTTTTTTTTAATCCAAAACTTTTTTGACCCATGGTTATCATTTCAATGAAAAACAAACAAACAAATAAATACATTTATCTTTAATTTTTGATTTTTGGGGGGTGGGGGTATTAAATGTTAGAATGATGAAAAATACAAACTTAGAACATTTTAAATTCACTTATTTATTTAAATGTATTATTTACTGTTTTCTTTTCTTTTTCTGTGCATCAATCCTTTCCTGTTCAAGAAAAACAACCAATTAAATGCTTCCTTTTTCAAAATTATTGACAATAAGTGTTCTAATAAGATAATTATAACTAAAACTGGAATATTCATAAGGTAATATTGTTTATGTTTTTGTTCAAATGTCAACAGATTATTTAGTTTAGTCTTTTTATGCTGTAGGGACACTAATATTTGACCTACAGTCAAAGGATCAATTATTTATAGTATATTTTTGCTATCTCTCAAGTATTTCTGCATAAGCTTTTCCTTTTCTTATTTCTTAATTGTTGTTCTCTCTTGCTGGTAATTGTCTGTCGTTTCTCTATCAGATTCATTTCTGCTGTCTCTTAAAACCTGGAGCTCCAAGCCTGCCTTGAACCTGTTTTAATATTTGAGTCTAGAAATCCAAAACAAGGACTCAATCTGTAGCTCTTTTATCCATTGAGATGAATAAAAAAATAATCAGAAGTATGAGCCATTTATTATACTCTTATATTTCAAATAATTATTGGGTTTACCTCATATCACTGAATGGGTGTAGGAGATCTTAGTTTGCTAATTTTGTTTAACCTTTTAAAGCAGCATGCACATTTGGGGAAAAACAATTCAGAGATGTAATCATTTTAAAAAATAAAAGCAAAAATGAAAACAAATAGCAAAAACAATAGCACCTTGTCATGACATAGCTCAGTCCTTTCCCTCATTTTAAAAAAGTTTTTATATTTTTATTCTTTTTATGTTTCAGCTCAAGTATCCAAGCAAGAACTTGACCTGGACCAAGAACCAGCGCAACTCTGCTTATAAAAGGTGAAGAGTTCGTTCAGACACCCAAACACTGACCTACAGAGCATGAACTTTGACATTTATACAGACAATCCCTTTGATTTTAGATATAGCTCATCGAATATGGAGGGCACTCTGTCAAGGCACCAGAAATATGAAAGGGAAGGCTTTTCCTGCTCAGTGGCTCCTCAGTACTGGACCTGGGGGAACCATATGACTGGTAGGTGGGAATTTGACAGAATATTGTTCACGGAAAGGAAATATGTAAATGGGTTGAGATTTTCTTTTTATCCTTCTTTTGGAACTGTACCAGATGGGGGTTTATAGTTTAAGACGGGAATCTAAACAGCAGATGATACCAAACCCCTAAAACTGATGGGGGTGGGTGGGATTGACAGCATCAATGTGAGGATTATTTAAGTACCCCCAAGAAGTGGGGTTTTTTCTGGCAAAAAAAAGGGGTGAAAATTACAAAACGTTTTTAAAACCACAGTATCCATTTCCAGCGTAGTGTATTAAAGCTCATTTCTTGAATAATGTCCTGATACGAGCTAATTTATGCACATTTTTACAGACTGTAAGAGGCCTCTTCAGGAGGGAGCGGTTCCTAACTACTCATGGACTCCAAAGTACACTCAGCCTCAATCTGAGGCAGCAGATTATCAACACAATGTGTACATCCCCGGCACCACGTCTGGATACAGCACTCTGAAGCTGACACCCAGAGGGGAGCTGGATGTTTACAACACCTTCTCCACCTTTGGAAAGAAAAAGAAATTCATCTCAAACTACGGACAGTCTTTTGATAACGAGGATGAACTCGTGAAGGGTTCAATTTTTCAATAAAAGGCCTGCAGGCCAGTTGAGTTAAGATTCAGCCATTGACTTTTTCTGGAAACTTTATTCTAGCTTTAATCTATGGGGTGCTGATTACAAAAGAAACATGTTGTCACATTTAGCTCCTCACTACAATGAAAATGAGGTGTGACATTTTTAAAGCTCATTTTTCATTCATTTGTGAAATTGCAATGTTATGTTTAAATATTAAAACACAAATAATAATACTGAAAATAAATATTTTTGAATTAAATTTAAATATGTAAAATCACATTTAAATACAATCAAACCTAAATGTATGAGTTATTTCTGAATGTTAAAACCTATAAACAGTATAATGAGGTGGTTTTAAACTAAAGCATTAGCTAACATGCAAATCTAGGCTGAAAAATGCATTTTAGCCTACCAAAATAAAAGTAGGGGGAAGCAATGGTCCAACATCTTAGAATCCTTTTAAAGATTGTCAGTCTGTTTAACCATCATAGTGTTTCTCTCTGGGGATTTTTGCACATTAATACATGATTCATGGTTAAATTGACTTTAAATACCAACAAAGGGACTTTGAGATGTTGGGTTCTCTTTGCCATGCTTTTATTTTGCAGGATATTTAATTGTCTTAATATGCATGTTTGCTAAATGTTTATTTCAAAACTGTCACATTGGTATTTAGATTTCAACATTTCAGGGTAATTGTCTACATTTAGATTTGTTTCTGAAACATATTTTAAATGTAATTTCATGTTTTAAATTCATCCTAAATATTCAGATTTTATTTTAAATATTTTGATTTTACTTTATGTTTTTGACTGTATTTAAGATATGTTGGTTGATTTTTATACATTTAGGGTTGATTCCAAATATTTAGATTTAACTTCATATTGAGATTTGCTTCTGGATATTGAATTTTACCATCATTAGATGCTAAGTGTTGTAGCTGTTTGCCTTTTTTTAAATTATTTAATTTACAATTGGTGCCCCATATGAAACCGTTTGGAAACGCTTTGAATCTTCTGTGAACATATTGCATTCCTAAAATATTTTATAAATATTACATAATTTTGCACAGATTTTACAATAACAGGAAATGTGTTCACGAGGGAAAGTGATTTCTCTGTCATTTCTCTGACATAACAATGACTTTGTGCTGAGGGTAAACACTATGTTAGCAGGTAGATATGTAAACATAAATGTAAAGAAATGGCCTATTACCCAGTGTAAATAAACAATTATATGATACTTTATTCTTTAAAGTGTACAAAAAATACCTATATTTTACTGTTTTCCAATTTTCACTTATTACAATAATTTACCTATTCATTTCCTAAAACAACACTAACAATCTCTTCTGAATTTGATGTTTGATTATTCTCAGGAAATTATTTACATGTATTTTTTTTGGTTAAAGGTGTTTACTGTTGTGTGTCTAAGCAGTACATGAATGTTCTCACAAATTATAGATAAAGAAAAGGTTTATTTTAATAAATGACATGTTTGATATCCTATTTTAAATGTAAAACATAATGTTTTACCTAAATTCAGCATTGTTATTCATGGATCATATGATGAAACAATGTAAACTTATATTATTATTGGAATTTTGCCAAGAGCACCCAGTGCAACCATGCAAACTGTCTGTATATTTTATTTTATTTTAAAAATATTTATTTTTGCCTTGCAGTTATAATTCAATCTCTCCAATAAAAGTAATGGTTGATGGCCTTTTAAAAATCAGTAACACAAGAAGAGCAGCTTTGTTGCTATCAGTTACATGAGGCCATTTTGTTGTTATATGTTTAATTTTATTACAGTATTTATCATTAGCATTGTATGTTTATCAATACATAACTGAATGGTTGTGTTCACTGGTCTCTCTGTATATACAGTGGTTTAGTATTTGCTTTCAATAAATCTTTCTCCAAATTAAATGCTTACCGGTACTCTTCCTCTATATTTGTTCATCCATGGCCAAAAGTTTGGAGAGCGACAAGTGTTGTTTTCTAAACGTTTGTGTGTTTTTATTTGTTGATTTTTGTCCGATGTTTCTGTTTCATACATTGAAGTTTAATTACAAGCATTTCATAAGTTTCAAAGATTTTAATGACAATTACATGAATTTGATTCAGAATCAATACTTGTTAATCTTTCCTTAAGGCCTCTCCTGTTCACCCTGACTGTGATCCCCTTGGACCGAAGTCTGATTTATGGCAGCATTGGCCATAATCAATGTTTGGAGTTTGTCAGAATTTGCATATTTTTTATTGACCCTTCCACTTCAGTAAGATAGACCATGTGATCTCAGTGGGATTAAGAAGTTTCCTGGACATAGAACCAAAATGTAGATGTTTTGTTCCTTGGACCACTTAGGTCTGACTTTATTTTTATGTCATGATGCTCCATGCAGGAAAATGCATTGTTCATGGCCAAACTCTTCTTGAATGACTGAGAGGAGTTCTCCTCAGAAGACCTCGGGGCATATTCTTTATTCATGCTGTGTTCTGAGGTTAAACTATAAGTCAGTCCACCTTCTTGGCTGAGAAGCAGCTCCTGCTTTCCTTTTGGCAGGGCACTGGATTGATGGGAGTGCTCCCCTTCTCTACTCTGGACAAACCTTTATTAATCATGCCACAATCAAAAAGAGGATTCATCAAAGAGAATTATTGACCCCAGTCCTCAGTGGCCCAATTCTTGGAGATTTTGCAGAATATGTCCGTCCCTGATGTTTTTCTTGGAGAAAAGAGGATTCTTTGCTGCCCTTTTTGCCACCAGGTCACCTTCTTCTCTTCACTGTGTGTTCAGATGCACTCACAGGGCAGAGCTGTGTAATGGTGGCCCCCTGATCCCACAGCTGGATCAGAGACCTGGGTGCTCATTTATAAAACTTTGCGTAGAATCCTTACTAAAACTTGCTTAAGCTCAGCAAAAAATTTTCAGGTTCGCAAATTCCGTATCCAATTTAGAAAACCCTGCAGAGGCACAGATCCACGCAATTCTGCTTTATAAATCACTCTCATATCTAGAACTGTGCTCAGCTGTTTTTGGGTCAGAACCCTCAATGCAAAGCAACTCATGAATAATTACATATGCATAAGTCAGTGAGTTTCTGGCTTTTAACAGTCAACCTGTTAGATAAATCTCTGGTTGAAGGGAACCTGAGAACGGCCGGTGACACTGGGTTTTACTGGTTCCGATGGTTATGTTGATCTAATACTGGACCCAGTTGATCCATAGGATGCTCTAATGAATCTTTCAGCTGATCGATCATCCAGTCATTATCTAGTAATCTCTAAAAACTCTCTCCCATTCATCTGGAGGCTGACTACTGGCTGAGCTGCGCACATTCCAGCAAATCCACACAAGTGTCCCTGCAGGATTCCTAAGTCTCAGAAATCACAATTAATGCACCAATAAGTGCAAATGTTATATAATCTGAAGACGACTGGATGAACATAATGTGATATTTTTCAAAAATGCAACATATTTTCATTCAGATTTAAATTTTTATTCTTTTTAGAGACGGGATTGTTGGTTCTGTGTGCGCGAGAGTCTGCAAGTCTTTCATTGTGTCTTAAATTCAACATTTTTTCATCTCACGAGCTGCTCTGACAGGTTTCACGTCTCCAACAGGTGCTTAGGCAAGGTTCAAAATTTGCTTAGAGTTGCGCATATTTTATACATTTTCTTTTATAAATCCCAAATTTTGCGTAAAAAGTGACTTACGCAGCTTTCAGGCCCATTTTGTACGTAAGCAAGTTTTATAAATGAGCACCCTGGAGCTCTCTGGACTCTCAGTCGTTCCCTGAAGCCTCCTTCTGGAAATATTTTGGTGTGTTGGGAGTTAATTTTCATGGTGAAGGGTTTAGCAATTCTGGAGTTTATGCAAACTACCATCATAAAAACATTTGGTGTAATAGAGTACCAGAAAACTGATTTACGTAATCCCAGATATTGTTTCAGCTGAGCTTGTGAGAAGATTTTTGGGTGCTGACTCATTCTTATCTGCATAGCTCAGTGAAAACCTTGATTAAATGTTCAGATCTCCATAGAAAACTAAAGTTATTCTTTGCTGAGGTTTGATGGTGGCTCTGACCTGAGCTGAGCTTCTGAGTTTGATTTTAAAAGAAAAAAATATCAATTTTGAGCCGGTTCCCAGTTTTACCAAGTACACAACAGAAATGTAATAAAGGTTATAGAGAAGAAAATCCCTCCAGCTAAATAGGCAAGTCAGTGCCAGCACCCACTCATGTGCATAAGAGAAAAGAAAAAGAAAAAAATACAAACAACTGTTTCTGTGTCTGTAGGCTACGGCAAACCTTTCCTCTGACATTCTGGTCAGTAAACCTCTGGTTTTAAACCACTACGGTGGAGATTATTCTTAAGATCCACCAACTCTGACTGAGCTGCTGCAGACCAGTGGGTTAATCTCTGGCTTGTTTGAGCCTGACTAACTCAATGAACTGCTAAATGTTCAAAAAGCTGTCTGTCAGAGGTCAGTTTCCCATTTTGTTCAAACCCTCTTTAAAAAGTCAGGTGGATAAAATTCCTTCTAGTTTTAAAAATAAATATTCTGAAACCAGAAATAAAGTCTAAAATAATCCAGAATGTCCCACAACCACTTCCTGTCAGTTATTAATTGTCTCATTATGTATTGATGAAGTATTTGCCCTTTACAGAACACATTAAATACAAATAGAGTTTTCAAATGATGATTTGATTTATTAAGAGTAAAAAAAGCTTTCCAAACCAAATGGACCTTGTTGAATCATGATTTAACTTCTAACCACATTTTTGGGAAAGCTGAGTTCAATTTCACACACAGGACTGATTACTGACAGACCTGCAAAAAGTTGAAGTCACTTCAACAAAAACCTGTTTGACCATGATATCCTTAAGGAGCATGTCTGACCTTTGACCTTCATGCTGGAAAACCCTGCAATGTGGCTGAATTAAAACCATTCTATGGGATAAAACTTCTCCACAGCAATGTGAGAGACTCATTACCAGTCATTGCAATTTTCAGTTGTACAAGTGCATTACAAGCAGTTATTAAGTTTTGGGATATTAAGGTACAGATGTAATTTTAACCAAGATTTAAAACATTCTAGGGAGGAAGCCTGTCTCTAAGATAATAGTAATTTATTCCATAGTTTAGGAGCTGCCACTGCAAAGGCATGATCGCCTCTGAGCTTCAGCCTCCAGGGACCACCAAAGCCAGCTGACTGGCTGACCTTAGGGGCCGTGAAGGAATTAAAGGCTGAAGCAGTTCCAAGAGTTAGACCACAGCATTCAAACATCAGAACAATTATAGTCTATTATATTGATCAGGGAGCCAATGTAAGGAGGAAAGCGCAGGTCTGTGTGCTGCAGTTTAAAGACAAGATGTTACATTTTGGACAAGTTGCAGATGTGAAAGTAAAACCTAGCTAACCCCAAAATAAAGTCTGTTACAATACTGTTGTAAGACGTTAGACGAGTGGTAATAAAAGCATGAATTCATTTCTTCAGGTCTTGATGTGACAGAGCAGCTTTAGACTTTACTATTTGACATAACAGAAATAAACTTGTCTGAACAACAGAGCTAATCTGACTGTGAAATTTAAAACGTTTGTCAATTTTTCCACACAGGTTTAAATGCAGGGCTCCTGAGAGTCAAGGATGGATGGGGAAACACTTTGAGACACCACTTGGACCAAACAAAAAAATAAGTTTTACTTTCATTCAAGCTAGAAAAGTTTGCAGACATCGAAGATTTGGGGATCATGGCTCAGTGGAAGAGAGGTTGTCCACTGATCGTGAGATCAAGGTTCAATCCCAGGCTCAAGCCATGTGTTGAAGTATCCTTGGACAAAATACTGAGCCCCCAACTTCCTCACAGATGACAAGAAACTGCAAAAGAAGTGGTCTAAGAATGGATCCTTGTGACATTTCACAGAAAAGAGTCACTTCAGTAAACACAAATTTTACCATTCAAGTGCCTGAAACATAGGGATCAAACCAGTCAAAGTCTGCCCCTTGAAGGCCCACCCAGTTCGCCAAACAAGAAATAAGAACATTATGATTAACCATGTCGACAGAGTCAGATCTGAGAGACCTGACTAAATAAATGACCTAAATATATTAATAAACACCTATGTTAAATAATAAACATTTATTGGACCCTCAAGGATTGTTGTTTGAAAGCCCTGCTCTATAGCCCTCTGCTTCATTTTTCTCCAAATAATTTGTTTATGCAATTTTTAAAGTACCCAGTAGAGGGCAACATTTTTCCACAAATCCCAGATCTCTATAGCCTCACTGTGCCATCTTCAGGGTGTGGTGTGTTATGGAGTACTTTATTCTTCTGTTGATCTTTATTTTAGTAGTTAATAAGTGGAGGTAGTTTAAAACATGATAATCCACTTTATACTCCATTTGACAGTTTGCTCCATTTCAGTTTAAAATATATTTTTGAAAAGATTAAAGCAAAGGAACACATTTTAGACTGATATTAATAGTTTGAGCTAAGCAGTTTGGATTGGATTTGTGTGTGGGATTTTTTTGGGGATGTGTTCCAGAATTGTCTTTGTATGAAAATGTGTTGGTATTTCAAGAGAGAGAATGTTCCTAGATTTAAATGTTGATGATGATAACTGCAGCAGTGACTGCTCCACCTCTTAGTTGAACCATTGCAAGTTCAACCTTGTTAAACAAGCACTAATCAAAAACACTGTCCCATCATATATACAAAAGAAAATGCATCATTCTTTGGCTTATTGGGGTTTAAAAATTATAATTTTTAATGAACATATGAGGGACATGTGGATGGATGCTCCCATACAGGTTTCTGTGGTAAATTTAATAAAAATGAAGTTAACAGAGCAGCTTTTTATTGAGTTTTCAGCAGTTTTTTCTTAAGTATAAAAGACAATTAAAAAAATGTGTGAAATGTATTTTAAATATATGTTTTATGTAGTGATTCTTTGTGTTGTCACCAGATGGCGCACAAACACTGACAGTTATAATGTCAGAACACAACGATTTGGTGAAAAAGTAGACATGCAAACAAATCAAGTCTTCACAAAAAGATAAAGCACCCAGGTCTTTAATTAGTTCTGATTTTAGCATAGAAACTGGGCCACAAAATGAATGAGTCTAAAGCAGAAAACAGCTACAGAGTTCATCTTAAATATCCTGATTAATTTTCTGATGATTATAATGTGCTAAAAACCTGCTGCTGTTTTTGTAAAACCCAGCATTGTTGGATTGTTCTTCCATTAACAACTTGAAACCCAGTAATAATGAATTTTGGGAATTAAGTGTAATATTTTTAGTTAAAAAAAAAAATCTCTACATGTATTCTAAATTATATTGGCTGTAATCTAAAGTTTAAAAAAACATTTTTCTTACTGCAAATAACCTTTAGATATTGTTCATGTGTTTTTAGAGAAGGGTACATTTGTCCAAATTAGATTTAACATAATCCCAATATTACCAAACAAATGACAGCAGATTGTCTGAATCAATTCGTTTCAGGGAGCAAAAACAGGGAAATGTTCTCCTTGTCATTAGTTAATTGTGAACATCAAACTGAAAGTAAAACGGAAATAAATATAAATAAGTAACAAGTAAGGGTGCTCTGTTTGAAGCATGGCAGGACTGTACTGTCCATAATGATATAAACTATTATTTTATTAATTATCTTTACAAATACACACAAATCCTGTAAATAAAGATTGTTAAATATATATCTTTTGAAATAAAAAAGAACTGGTTACTTTCTAGTAACTTCCTGATGCTGTATCTTCCCTAAATCCGCTCTCACCAGCACATTTCCAGCTGTGATTTCAAAGCTGCTACATGCTAAACTCTGCTGAGATAATCTAAACAATGAAGTCAGATCTGCTCTGTGAGACAAACGTTTGATGACATGGCAATCATGCTTTTTTTTCCTGTCATAATGCATTGTGTGGAAGAAAATTGAGAGACGGGTTAATATAGTGAACATTTGACAGCATGTTCAACATACTGACACCGATACAGATTCTGTTTTTTCCAGAAGAACTGAGATGTCTTCAGTAACTCTACCTGACAATGGTGAAGTGAATAATAGCTTTCAGTGAGTCGTGGGGTGGCTAACAGGATGTTGGTCAATCATGAAAATCAAAAGGGGAAATAGATCAGCTGTTTATTTCTCTGTTCTTCCTCAGGAGGAAGAAGCAAAACTAGGAGAATGGTGACAGAAGTTGAGAAGTAGCTGTGGGACTCCAAAGATCAGTCATTTCCAAACAATGTTGATTACATTCTGTACATTTGAATCATTCGGTTCACTCGGCTGTAAGGTGAATAAGACTTTCTATCATCTCAGTAATTCATTTGAGGATTTTAAAATGTTTTTTCAACAAATTAGCTTTTCCCTCAAGTCACCAACTAACTAACAAGGATTAAAAATTCTGCAGCTGCTGTTGTTAAATTGGTAAATTTAAAACATGACTTGGATAATTTGATGTTATTAAATGAATTGTTTTAGATCATTTATTTGATCTTTTTTAAACAGTATATGAGTTTTTAAAATTAAACTTCAAGCCTCATTCACTTTAGACAGAGAGTGAGTCCCAGCTTATGGGTACATAACTTATAAAAAATACTATTTCATGCTAATGGTAAATTTGCATCCCATGTTTAATAAGCAATGCAATATCCACTGGTGTATGTTTGCATTTAAATTGATTTATTAAATACAAAAAATAAACTGTCAATATTGTCCTATTATTTACAAACAATTATATATTTAAGTATTAGGAAAGTCAGTAGTTAATTTAACAAATGCTGGCTAAAAAGAAAAATTTTAATATGAAAAATAATGTGCCCAGTTTCTGTTTGTATTGTTTTTTCTATTTTTTTGGACATTGCATGATCTGACCCTACAATTTTTAGCTGTTTGTTTTATAATTTTGATGATATGTTATTATTATTAATAATAATAATAATAATAATAATAATAATAATAATAATAATAATAATAATAATAATAATAATAATAATAATAATTACTATTATTATTATTTCAGATTGAGCTTTTCATGTGGGCACCATTAGGAGTTTCTGGTGCCAGCCCCCGGACGGCCCAGCTGCTGTGATCGCCCCTGTCCTCCCTGTCAGACACCACTCCGCTCCTCCAGCGGCTCTTCTCCTCAGATGGCCTGCTGCAGCTACAACTCGTGGAGGCAAGAATGACACCGGCGATCCCTGCCATCAAGACAACCTGATCGTAAGAAGGGATTTGTGTCACACCTTTTTTTCCCCCCCATTTTAAATCATCGCAATAATGGCTCTTAAATGTGCAGCTGTTTTCATCGCACTGTGGGGATTAGCGCTCTCCATCTCTCGGTACTCCGTGCCGGAGGAGATGGAAGCGGGCTCCTTTGTTGCCAATCTGGCCACAGATCTGGGTCTGGATATTCGCAGTTTGGAGGAGCGCAACGCAAAACTCGATGTCGTTCACAGCAAAAATTACCTCGACATCAACAAAGACACGGGGGAGCTGATAATCCGCGAAAAGATCGACCGGGAGAGCATCTGCATGACTAAAACCACCTCGTGCTTTCTGAAAATGGATGTCATACTCGCAAATCCGGTTCGCATCTTTAACATTGAGCTCGAAATCCTGGACATCAATGACAACGCGCCCGTGTTCCGCAGAAAGACAATGTATTTGGACGTGTCGGAGGCAACCCCTCCCGGTGAAAGGTTCTCCTTGACCAACGCCGTGGATGCGGATGTGGGGGCGAATTCAATCAAGACCTACTATCTGAGTGAGAGCCAGTACTTCAACATTGACATACAAACTGGCAGTGATGGCTCTAAATATGTCGATTTAGTGCTGAGTGGTCATTTGGACAGAGAGGAGGCTGCAGCTCATAATTTGATTCTAACGGCTGTGGATGGAGGGGTGCCTCCCCGATCAGGTACAGCCAGCATCATCATTAATGTCTTGGATATCAATGACAACGCCCCCTTGTTTAGCCAGCCCGTGTTTGCAGTCAATGTTTCGGAGAACTCTGCAGTAGGGACAGTGGTTATGACCTTAAACGCAACTGATTTGGATGAAGGCACAAACGCAGAGTTAATATATTCCTATACGCTTTATACCTCAGAGAAGACACAGGAGCTTTTCTCTCTTGATCCAAATACAGGTGAGATCAAAGTGAAGGGTGTGATCGATTATGAAGAGAGTCAAAGTTTTGAGATGTACATACAGGCTCAGGACAGGGGGACGAACCCCCTGTCAGGACACTGCAAAGTGATGGTCTTCATCACAGATCTGAACGATAACTACCCCGAGGTGACCATCAAGTCCCTGAAAAGAGCATTGGCTGAGGATGTTTCCGTGGGAACGCTGATTGCAGTGGTCAGTGTCAGTGACAGGGACTCTGGAGACAACGGGGAAGTGCACCTCACTCTGAATCAACAGGAAACCCTACCGTTCCTTCTGAGTAAATCCTCAGAGGGTTACTTTGAGCTGCTGGTGTCAAAGCCTCTGGACAGGGAGCTAATAAGTAAATATGACATCACACTGATAGTGGCGGACAGAGGCTTGCCACCCTTATTTGAGAATGAGACAATCACCATAGAGATCCTGGACATCAATGACAATGCGCCCACGTTCTCCCAGTCCTTCTACACAATCCACGTTGTGGAGAACAACCCACCTGGGGCATTGTTGACATCTCTAAGTGCACTTGATCCAGATTTAAATGAGAACCAATATTTGGTTTATTTCATAATGGAGAAAGAGATTGTTAACACGTCTATGTCGATGCTTTTCTCCATCAATCCTGAGAACGGGAATCTCTATGCCCTGAAGACCTTTGACTATGAGAGAGAAAGGGAGTTCCTCTTCCACATAGAGGCTAGAGACTCTGGTGTTCCCCCGCTGAGCAGCAATGTGACAGTTCATATCATCGTTCTAGATCAAAATGACAACACTCCTCTCATCGTGTCACCTTGGCGGGCGCATGGCTCCGTTGTGGAGGAGGTTATACCAAGGTCCACAGATAAAGGACACTTGGTGGCCAAAGTAGTTGCTATTGATGCAGACTCTGAGCAGAACTCCAGGGTGACCTACCAGCTCCTGCAGATCACTGACTCCACACTCTTCAGCCTGGATCAGTACAACGGGGAGATTCGAACGACGAGGATGTTCAGTCACAGAGACCCAAGACAACAGAGGCTGGTGGTCATTGCTAAAGACAACGGTGAACCTGCTCTGTCTGCCACCGTCACCATCAAGATATCAACAGTGGAACATGCAATGACCTTCTTAGAGACTACGGAGTTACCACTAGAGTATGAGGTCTTCACAAACCTAAACCTGTACTTAGTGATCGGTTTAGGAGCGGTGTCCTTTTTGCTGCTAATAACCATTTTGGTTATTATTGTCCTCAAGTGTCAAAAACCAAAGCCAAAGGCCATCAAGATCCCCCCGGCCAATAGAAACAGCATGATCAGCCAGAGAAGCTCCACCATCGCTGATTCCACCCTGATATCCAGTGATGCCTACTGGTACAGCCTGTTCCTTGCTGAAACCAGGAAGGGTAAAGTGGTGGTGAGACAGCCCATCATTCCCAAAGGAGCCGGGTACTTTGTGTCCAGTATACCCAGGAGCATAGGCCCAAGTGAGACCACAGACTCCAGAGCATCCACACTGGAGGTAAGTTGAAGTAGAAGTTAACTTTGGAAGCAATTATGCATCGGTACTCATGACTCTGAAAGTTATATTTGCAATTTTGGATCATTTTTCTTCTCATAGAAGTTGTAGACACTTTTTTGTTATAGTATTTGTTGTAGAGGCTGAAACAAAAAATTTTCATTGTATGTTGTGGAATGAAAATTGAGGATAATTGTCCAAATTGCCTATTTAAAAAAAAAAATCAAAAATCTTTGCTTTAAAATAGTTTTTACTGCACAGTTTGTGTAAAAAATGTCCAGCATAAATAATTAATATTTCTGTTTGGAAAATATTTGGTTCAACATGCACTTTGATCTCTCCAGTGAGGGAAAACCACAGTATTACCTAAATTTTTTAGCATCTGATGTAGAGTACAGGTTGTGTTGTAAAAGTAATCAAACTCTGGCTCAACTCCAATAATCTAATTCACACTGATGCATTACATTTTAACAGCAATAGTTTCTGTGACAGTGAGAAAAATACTGTTTATGAGTCTGTTAGTGTGGGACTTTCACCAGATGATATTACTATATGTGCAGTTTAAAAAATTACTTCTCAAGTAGGTGTAACTCCCAATTACATTTTTTTCTGCTTTTAAAATCTAAGTTGAAATTTAAATTAAAAAGGTGAAATGTTGACAGAAAAGATATCTTGAGGAACAATAAGTTGAAACACTAGATTAAACTCAGACTGTTCAGAATAAAGGTAAAATATTAAGAAAACAAAATTTTTTCCAGAGCAAAATCAAACCTTAGAAAAGAAACCTGGTTCTCCTTCAACACAACTACTTTCCCATGTTTTATTAATAATGCATTTAATGAGTTATGAATGAGCTTTCACTGGGTAAATACAAAATAACAACCTGACAATTTTTTGAATCAGTCTGAAGTTGAATCTACTCCATCAGCAGCATTTATCCCAACAGACTTCATGGAACTTTCTTAAAACTTTCACAATAAGAGTCTCAAACATACACCTAAAACAATATTTCTACCATTTTTTGGTTTGGAATTCAAGCTGCAGCCTAAACCACTGGGAATTCTTTGCAGTTTTTTAGAGGCTTTGTATAGCTACAGGTGCCGGTTTTGTTTTTTTTCTTAATTATTGAAACCAATTCGTAAGTTTTAAGTCACCATATAGTTCATTTACACAAGACCTCTAAGCTTCAAGTGTCTTGTGCCAGTGCTGGTCTAGTTTTTGATTGAGCCTGTTTGTGCATGAATTGGCTTATAACTGTGTAATAAACAATTAATAACGCTTCATAAAATGTGTTTGCAAACTAATTAATAAACATTATTAGTGCATATTTAAAAATGGTCTTATCTTAAGGTGGTACCATTCAAAATGTTAACTTATTGGAAGCACGAGCTGGAGACGAAAGCTTAACAAAAATCTAAAAATGAAGACACACTGAACATAAAGCTTATTTTGATGACTTCATTAGCAGTTATTCATTTTAGCTTTCCTTGCATATCCTGACAGGAATGTGGGTCATTTGCAATCAGAAATACACCAACAATTATAGAGTCCTACTGACTCTGATTAACTGCGGACTTGTAGATCAAACTTTCCACACTTCTATTCCATAATTAGGCTGAAATTCCCAGCCCACCATCCCCCTCACCTCCTAAATCTTGCCTCTGTTTGATGTCTTATGTAGTATGTAGGTCATGTATTGCAGATACATAACACACAATCATAGCATAACCAGTAGGCGTTAAGAGGCGGGGGGGTAGTACTACAAAGAAGCCCAGATCTGGAGGAGTTCTCGTCAAGGACGGGAGCTATGGCTGCTGGAAATGAGCTGCATTCAGAATCTCAGGCAGCTCTCTGGATGCAGGGTAAAGCTTTGTTGGTGTGTAAAGCGCTGAATGCATCCAGATGTTGTTTGCTTTCCTTGCAGGTGGTCCTACAACGTAAACAGAACCGAGTGATGCTCGGAAACAATATAAATATGTATGCTCAGGTGGAAACGGTTGGTGGTGTGTGTGTGTGTGTGTGTGTGTGTGTGTGTGTGGGAGGGAGTCTGATGTATTTAAAGTGTATTGTGAGTTTGAGTGCTGAACCTGTTTCTTTTTTCTGTTCTTAAGTTCTCAAAATGAAAGGAAGTCCCTTCTACAACCGGAGGTATGCTGGTTGCTAACTACATCTCGTAGAGCCACTAGTCTTTTGTTGACATTTTCTATTTGATACAAATGCTTGGTTAAACTCTGGAGAGAAAAAAAAAAGATAGTTTGATGCGCTGCCACTTTTTCTACAATCCATTTGGCGTTTTCCCAACTAATAGATTGGAATCAAATGTTTCCATTTGTCCATGGTCAGACAAACATATCTGCTCCAACCCAACGCTTCTGTCAGCACTAAGCTAGAAATTGGCCGCTCTCTCAACCTAGGAGCTTATATTGAGAGCTGAGATTAGGATAAAATTGGCTGCTGGTCACATTTTATTTATTTCTTTATTTTTGCGTACATCTGCCTAGGTTGATAGGGATTCAGGTTGAAGTGATGGCACTGACGTAAAACATAAGATTAAGGACTGAATCACCCCAAATAGGTTAGAGATGGATCAGCTTTGCACAGAAGAGCTTCTCTTCTTGCAGCAGAATAGATTTTTTAAACTTTACAGATATTGTTCTTCAGATATGCATGCTTTAATCACACCTTTAACTTCCCAGTGGGGTGTTTTAGTCTGATTTCTATTGATAATCTGGTGAAAAGAGTAGAATGAAACAATTGATTGGACATAAAAGCGAGTTATTGATTCTCCCTTTGTTCTAATTGACCCCAAAGTCCAATATTGTGTCACAGATAGTGGCAGTAACCAGTCACAATCTACTGTTGCATGAGTGAGGACTTTCTACATCTTCAAATTGCTTTCGTGACTAATTTTCTGCTCTCTGTCCCTCAGCAGGAGCGCAGGAGAGATCTGCGGTGATCTTATCAACTCTTCATGGGACAGAACTCCCCTGTGACTAAAGATAATGTAAAACAGCCGTCCCTCTTCATTTCCTTCGCTCCGGCTCCCGATTTTAATCGTTTCAACCAGTCCCCCCCCACACACACTCATCAACTTTCTACGATTTTTTATTTTGAGCATGAATCTGCTGAATTCCCCAAACAGTTGGACAAATCGCATAGCAGGACATCACTAAAGAGGCCTCATGAGTCGTGTCTTTTCTCTTTTAAACCTCTCAATTTTGCCTTCACTCCAGGGATTACAGTGTGTGCTATAGTTTTAGAAGCCATCAGTATTCCACAATGTAAATAAGCTGTTGTAATAATAACATTATTTTTTGTCAGTTCAACGCCGAAGTTGAAAACACGCCTAATCACAAATCTACGTATGAATCAGGGTGAATTTGTCTCTTCCATAATTGTAGCTAGTTAAGTCATTGATACAGGCCTGGCTTTTTGGTGTTTTCTTTTATAAACATTTTCTATGAAGAGTCTTTCTGTTTAAAGGTTAATTTTACAGGGAAAAAAAGGACGAATAATGATTCAATTTTAGACTTTTTTTTCTATATATGTTTGTTGTGCTCAACAAATTCTGAATGTTTTAAAAAAATGACAAAAAAGAATGAAAGAAAAGTGTTAAATTTTAAAAAATATTCTTTTCCTAATTGATTGTAGGTGCAGTAGTTCTATAGAGATCATAAAGAAGTAAGAGACAATAAAAAGCTTACTAATAATAGATGTGCAATTCATTCCTTATGTTACTTGATACAGACGAGTTGCACTAAGATATTTTAAATCAAATCGATATAAATATTAAACATTCATAAACAATCAGCTTGTCTCCTCCTGTGAGGGGAGCTTACACAAGGTGCTGATTAAAACAGGGAAATTTACATTTGAAATAAGAAAAAAAATGTATAATTATAAATGTTATGTTTAATGCCAAAAGCAAGAATATGAAAATGTATTTATCTTTGCCTGGAAGATGTATGGGAAACAGAAAGTCCACTCTCCATTTCCAGGGTTTTATAAATCAGGACATAATAAAAATACTTCAGTATTTATCAGGTTTTTGAATTGTTCTAATGTAACCTCAAAGTGTACAACAACAGATTCCACCATGTCGTTATCTAATAAATAAAAATAAAGCCAAAATGAACAACTTAGTCAGTCGTATACATAACTGTGGAGGATATTTGGCCCTTTTTATTTTCCACTGTTGCTTCATTTCATGAAGGTTTGCAGATCAAATGTTTTAAAATCCTGCCACAGCTTTTCTGTGAGTCTGGACTTTGACTGAACCATTACAACATGTTGATTCCTGTCTTTTTCATCCATCCTGTTTAAGCCTTTTAACCCTTCTTAGATGAAGTTACCTCCCTAAAATTGTTTTGATGTGGCTAATGTTCATCAGGTTTTTAATCAGCAGCACCTGGAAGCTACTTTCCTTCTCAAATCCTATAAAAGCAGCAGGGGTGAAGTTGTACAGTTTTATCACCAGACTGTCACAGTAACAGACATCAGGGACGAGTTCCAGCACCCAGATGAAGAATATGTTAGTCACAGGCCTCGCTCATCTAGAGGTAGATGTGTGGAAAACAAATAGGGTCACAATTTGTGCACTTTGAAACACCCCTGGTACACTTTTGCACTAGGCATTTTAACAACACCTGTTTAATAAATAGATGAAATCTTCTATTTTACATCTGTTTCTTTGTCCTGTTGCATCAAACAGAACTATGAACCAAGAACCAAACCATGACTTATGTACACTTCTATTCTCACACATGCTTTTCCATTTTGTCTAAATGTTTAGTAATGATATGGTGGACTCTGGTGTCGGATTTTGAACATTTAGGGTTAAATAATTTGACAACCTGGTAAAGACTAAAACAGTTTTCTCATGTCTTAAAACCCGAGAATAGAGCGCTAGTGTCCTTTCTTTTTCTCCTGACTGTCAGGTGCCGACAAGGTGTTCTTTGATAAATTTTCATGTTTTTATATCTATTTTATGTAGTAACTTTTATTGCTGCTTGTGTGAGCTTCTTTAAGGACATTTTGTGTTGCAGATTTGTAGTGTAGTGCATATAAAGTTGTTTTGGTAGTGTACATGAATAAAAAATGAAACGAGAATACTTTTCTTGACCTCAAAGGTAGCGCTGCTGCTCTACCGACTAGCCCAGGACTTCTCTGTAACAAGGAGCTTTTAACGACCTCTCGATAGGGTGCTAAACGATCAAATGTAACAGCGTGGGGTATGAGGAGGTTGGATTATGAGAAGTGTTAATTATAGCTACAGTATTTTTTCCTTTTCTTGTGCTGACTCTGCTGACGGTGCATACAATGTTTTACGCAGATGACAGCACTTCCGATTCGGGATATGCACAGAATCTAAATGTGATCCCATCACGCCGTCGCCAATGCAGCGACGGTGGAATATTTCTGCATGGATCCAGCTCCTTGATCTGAGTCAGTGAAATTTAACCTCCGCTTTTCTCCTCTTTTCCCTCACTGTCTCACACCAAGCTGCCCACCTTTAAAAGCACCCAGCTGACTGAAGACTTGACGCGATGAGGGATCTCTTGCTGTCGAGCACATGTAATATGTGTAACGATCGCCAGAATTGATCGATTCCAACTGTGTTTTTAAGATTATCAAGTTGCACATATGATGAGCTCCTTGCGTGCCTTCTGCCTTGTAAAAGATGACTGTTGACAGCTGAAATAATGGCATTTCTTATAGTTTAACAAATTTGTTTCCTCCCAGAATACAGATCTTGTACTGCTTGTTGGATAGGGACTCTTAAATCCATAACACATGACAAACCCGTAGACGCATTTACTGTAAATTGAACTGCTTTATAATTAGGTGGTTTTTTTATATACCTTTTTAATATGTTGTGTGTTCACTGTGATCGAATGGCACGAGAGGCGCTTGTGCTCAGTGTTGAAAAAGTGAGTTATCTCTCATTTCTTTTTGCAGCTACTTTGCCAATCAAACTGTACAATACGCTTCGGTAATTGCTCTCCAGTTCCATCCCATTTAGCGAGACCAAAACATGTATGGGTGAGAACGGTCTTGCTTTATTATTGAGTCTAGTTATAACTGACAGATTTTGATGTTGCTTATTTGGTTTTAATGTACCGCCTGATCATGCTAGTTTGAATAAAGATTTTTAATCCATCTCTTTGTTGCGTCTGTGATGAAAACTCAAACAGAAGTCATCAAAAGTGATTCCTTCAACCCCCCTTGCCTCGCTCCATGTCTCTCTGAAGTTCCCTCACATACACACATTTTGACCCAGTTT
Source organism: Callopanchax toddi (assembly GCA_006937965.1). Lineage (NCBI taxonomy): Eukaryota > Metazoa > Chordata > Actinopteri > Cyprinodontiformes > Nothobranchiidae > Callopanchax > Callopanchax toddi. The sequence goes on along the minus strand of SSNR01000044.1, from coordinate 1,974,050 downwards.
CTCTTTATAAATGCTCTGTGCTAATTCTTGGAAATTGAAAACTAAATAAAGGAGATGGGCCTGCAGTTTTAAATCGCAGAAGCAGACAAATAATAGCTTTGTCAGGATCAGTGAAGGCTTGAGTCACACTGAAGGAGTCTTTGACCACACAGGACTTTAACACTGCAGTCATGCATGATTCTGAATGAAAGAATTTACACTGACCCGCCACTTTATTGCTATCTTTCCAGTATAGGTTGGACTTACTTTTAACTTCAGAACTGCCTTAAAGTTCTAGAAAATTAGCAGTTTCTGAAATCATCAGACCAGCACAACTGGCACCAACAACCACGTTCAGTCACTTCATTCATGTTTCTTCTCCACTCTGATGCTCAGTTTGAACATCCAATCAACTGAGAACAATGGTCTCAGATTTGGAGATGCTGATTCTCATCCTGTGACTGCTTGATTAGGTTTTGCAAATGAACAGGTGTAGCTAATAAAGTGGCCAGTGAGTATTTAAAAATGTGTTACCTTTATAAATTAATGGCAGCAAATTTAATTGTGGTTTCTATAGTAACAAGGTGTTTGTACATCAAGTAAATATGCTAAATCATTTAGCACATCAATCTAACGGTGGGAAAAAGTCCCCCCTTTAACAAAAGTTTGAGTGAAAATTGTTCAAAATAACGTTGAACTCAAAAACTAGCCGACAACTACAGTGAAGGCCTTTAGGTCCATAAAGTTCTTGAGCTTTAAGTAAAATCTGAAGTAGGTCAGCGGAGCTAAGCGGGGCACCACAGGCTACAGACATGTGTGCTGAGTGTTGCTGCCATCAGTTCTTCTCCCCGGTGGGCTTGATTTTTAGAGTGGCCGATATCCACGCTTCTGACAGTGTTGCACAACAAGCCCCGTAAGTGCAAAGCTGCACTTTTGATAACTTGAAGAAAGAGATGGATTGTCCTTTTCTTTGAAAACTCTGCAGGCTGTTATATGAGATGTTTTGATTCAGACAGGAATTTACAGCTCTGATTTATTATAGCAGGACAGCTATGAGTTTCAGATGTTCAAGCTAATTTCTTGTCCTCACACGACTCTGAACATGTTGTGCACATTCTTGATCCAAGGAGAATTCTGTGAGGGGGGTATAGTGAACCCCAAAGGTCACATTATGGATAGAGAGGTCATGCTTTGGTAGAACCCAAAACACAAAGTCTGTTGTTTAAATTCAGCGGCTACACAGACTCTGTACTGCTGCAGCTCTAGTGACGACAACTGGAGTCAAATCTCTCTTCTAGCCTGTCATAAGACGTTCAAACTTTCATTCAGTATAAAGTTCATGTGTTTCTTTTGTGTTAACAATCCAGCCTGAATACTGTATGTGATTCCTACAGAGAAAAAAGTTTTACAAACCCACTGACACTGAACTTAGAAGGAAAACATGTTCCTGCCTCCTCCAGTCTTGTTTCCAGTCCGAGCTAAACCTGATGATGATGATGGAATGTGGTCTGAGGTGACTGAATGACCCATTAGATTTCATCTTTGCACAAAGTTGCATCGCTTTTAGTCTTTGTTCTTCCTCATAAATAAATTTACAACTTGTCTCCATTACAGTAAATAACTCTTTTGTGTGCTTGAACCTGCAGACTGCAGCATATTGATCGACTAAGTGTTTTTCACAGACTGATGGATGCTTTTTGATACTAAGTACTTATAGAGTCCAAAGTTGAAATGTTTGAAGACAGAAGGTGCCTAAGCACACTTTACCCAGATCTGATGGATTATTTTGCATTTTCAAACTCTAAGAAAAAACTTTATAATTTATTTTAAATCAGGGGTCTGCCAGCTGTGGCTCTGAGGTCACTTTGGTCTCTATACATTGGCTCTTTACCCAAACTAAATTTAAATTAATCTGTTTTTTATGTTTTGCTGAAGTTTTGTCCTATTTTATGTAAAAATCTGATTAAAATTTCCATGACAGAATGAAATAAAACAAAGAGAAATACTGATTGATCCGTTTGTCCTAATAGTTATTTTTTGTATCTTCATTATTCCAGCTACCAGACAGGTGTTATCTTATGAACTCTACCACATAATTTAAACATTTTAAACATATGAGCAAGATGATTTGAGAAAATGAATTGAGGTTTTTTTTTTTGTATTTTCATAACAATCAGAATCAGAATTCAAGGCTTGTCTCTAAAAAAAGTTGAAGTAAATGAGGGTTATTTTTGTCTTAAAATTTAATCACTCCTAATTAAATATTCAATTAACAACTCATTTAAAATTTTTATCATTTATTAGGATGCAAGATCTATTATCTCAAAATGGGATGCTTATTAATTTTGCACAAATTCACTCAAAGGACTGACACATTCTGGAATGTTTAGAAAAGAGAAACTTTTTTTTCCTTTTTAAAAGTGTTTGGTATTTTTCTTTTGTCCTAATATGGGAAAAAATAGTCCACAAATTATTATAGTTCCTTAAATTCTAAATATAACCAGCTAGATGTTTACATACAGCCAGGGCCAAAGGTTATGAGAGTGATGAAAATATACATTTTCACTAAATTGGCTGCCTGTGTTTTATTTCAGTTTGCATAACACCCGAGCGTGACTAAGAATCATCTGATGTTGCTATTATTTGCAAAGTCTTCTTTGTCATGAAAATAACCCAACTCCCATTTTTCACTGTATTTGTGAAGAAGTCATCAGGGCACCCATGACAGTGCAACAAGATCCATGATCATGTTCTAAAGTTGATCCGGTTGAATCCCCTTTCTGATTGTTTGGGACATTTGTCCGATGAAGACAGAATGCTGTACCTTCAGTCATGTGTCATGCTAACAATGATGCATCCTGAGACCATTCTTGCGGGGTTACTTCTCAGCCAAGGGAGTGGACTTATTAAAAGTTTAGCCTCAGAACACCCATGAATAAAGAATGAACCTAAACATACTCCAAGAGAAACTCCTCCCAACCATCTAAAATAATGTGATGAAGAACAATGTACCGTACTTTCCAACACGGTTCCCTAAGACTTAAAGCGGCTCTCTGGAGCATTTTTCTCTGTATCAAAGTTTTCTAAATGTTTTAAATGATATTTCAGGTCTAAACTATGATCTATGGGTTGAGTTCCACAACATCTGTCATTCTGATGAAGACCCTCCTTCCTCCTAGAGACCCCTTTCCATTATTTCTTGCCGCCGACATTTTTCAGCCAATGAAATTCAAATTTCTGCATTCTCTCAACATGCACGCGCATCGACCAAACCTGTACCAGTAGGGGGCGCTGTCGTACAGGACGCTCCGTGTGTTTCTCTGCCGTCTCAGCCGTTCACTGAGGACTCACGGCTCATTTCTACTAAAAACCTACCCATTCCCCAGCTAAAGATGGATTTATTTTTATTTTTAAACCTTTCACCTCACAGAATGGTAAGGCTTGACAGGATTATGCGTTTATTTTGGTCAGAAAGTTCATCCAGGGCCGAGTCAAGTTCAGCTTCAGAGTCCAGCAGCAGCTCTCTGCTAACAGAGCTAATATCAGAAGCAGCAGGGACAGAGAGGGCTCATCAGACCCTCGTAGTATTGTTGGAATAAGATTGTGAACTGTGAGTGATTAAACCCTACACATTGAGCTGTACAGTTCATGTCCGAAGTATATGCGCCGCGTGCACGCGCGCACACGCGACCGGACGCGCGTGTCGAGATGTTTTGAGGAGGAGCCTTTGGACGCTAGATTCAAAAACTGCTCTCCTGATGAAATCCTCCAGAGTGCCGCTTTAAGTGAGAACTAATTAGCTAAAGATGCATAACATCAACGTTTTGGCTCTGTCCAGAAATCTCCCAGATAAATAAAGAATTAATAAAGAAATTCCCAGAAATTCTAAACACTGATTATGTGAGAATGGGCTGCCATCAGTCAGGATTTGCTCAGACAATAATTGATAGCAGCTGAATGGTGGTGCAGCTGGTAGCACTGTTGTCTCACAGCAAGGAGGCAGCAGGTTTGGGCGACCGTGGCTCAGACAAATAGAGGCCGTCTACCATGGGGGAGCCCCAGGTACAACTCTGGGCCCAAGCCATTGTCAATGTATCCTTTAGCAATACACTGAACCCCAAACTGCCTTTTAGGTGTCCATTGCAGAAGAGATTCTTAATCTCAATGGGATATTACCTGAATAAATAAAGTTGAAAAGAAGAAGAGGTTTACCTTCTGCATGCTCTGCGTGGAGTTTGCATGTTCTCTCCGTACATTTGTGGGTCTCTTTTAGTTTCTCCTGTCCCTCCCATGGACCCAAAATATGGTGACTATAAATTTATCCCTAGTTGTGTGTGAGTGTGTGAATGGTTGTTTGTCTCATTTGTCTCTATGTGTCCCTGTGAAGGACTGGAGTCCTGTCCAGGGTGTCCCCCACCTCTTGCCCTGTGACTCCTGGAAATCGGCAGCAGCTCCCTGTGAGTCACGACCCTTACTGGATGAAGTGGTTCAGAGCATACAAATGGATGGATGGATTACTAAATCAGTTAAAATTGTATAAACCAAATTTGTCATTCTCAAAACATTTTTAAAAAATCATTAAATCATGGGTCTGCAAGCAGTACAAATTATTTATATAACAATTAATGAGTTGTTATCTTTATTTCAAGCCACAAGCGAATTTTGTAACTTTTTTGGGGAAAAAAAGAGTTGAAGAGGCTCTTTTTGTTGTAAACATTACAGACAACAGTTGTGCTGCATTATATAAACTTAGATTTATTGAAGTTATGACAGAGCAACTACCCACTGCTTTATTTACAAATCGGAAATGCTTTTAGAACTGCAGCATCATCAGTCAAAGTGTCGGAGACGCTGTGAGAGCTTGACCCATTTCTGCGATAATGCTGGCTGGAGCCCATGCACAATGGGGTCATCGGTCTTTTCACCTCAGAGCTTTAGTTTGCGTAATGGTTGAAGGGATGAACCGAGGAGTTTTCCAGCGGGAGTCTAGTGAAAGTGTGGGGCGAGCTGCAGCCAGGAGGAAAAACTGACGCATCATTCATCCGATTCTGAGATGAAGACGTGTGAAAAGACAAAACAGTCGCTGCACTGTGGCAGAAACTGATATGAGTGGGTTGTCACTCTGATTTAGGAATGCACAATGGACAAGACAAATCTGTTAGTGCATCTGTAAAAATTCAGCATGTAAAATTCTCCTGAGACAGCATCTGTCTTGTTGCCTTTCTGTTACATCACTTCACATGATTAAGGCTAATCCTCCTTAAGACAGAAAAAATTGTCATCTTTATTGGTTGTCACATTTGTGGGAGAAAAAATGACTGGTTTTCTGATTGCTGGTACCATGATGGAGTTAAGTGCAGCGAGATTCAGACTTCTTTCTTGGGTGATGCCTGTGGCAGGTTATTTATGAGCATGGCTGCCCTTGCCAAGGGGTCGCTCCTGCACTAGTTCATGTTCGCTGTTCTGTGCAGTTTTTTAGACCACTGCATGTAGTTTAAAATTTATCCCATACTCAGTGTTTGTGCAACATGCCCATATACATCATTTAAAAATGCACGACGCTGCTTAATGCTGCAGATTCATTTGAAACCACCTTAAATGTATTTTTAGACAAAGAGGGGGCACCAGTAAGCCTTTGGTGCCAACACTACTCCTACGAAGCCGTCACTACATAAATAAGCATGTTTTTGTGTGAGGACAGTGCATCCGGTTTGATCACAGCACACATGTCCATTAAGTTGCTGTTGCTATGGAGACAAAAATCCAATGCAATCATAGGAAAATGGTTTCATAGTCCAGGCAGGTAAAGAATCATAAACATGTTTGAATAGAATTGTATTTATTTATTTTCCTGTTCAAGGTCTTTAAGGTCTGATAATCTGTAAGTTTGATTTATTTCAGAACATATTGTAAAAAAAATAATGTAATCTTTTTAAATAAATTTAAAAAAAACATTTGACTAATTTGCTCATTTTCTCCTTCTACTCTTGTCTTTTAATCCTAAAACAATCGAATAACATGCAATGTATTGCAAGCTTCTTGCTGCAAAAAATCACTTCTTTATTACAAAGTTATTACTGATCCTTCTAACTGGTCAGAGCAATTTCCCAGGGGGTGGTATGGAACTAGGATTGAGACTTTAGTTTTGTACTTGTAACTTATGTTTTGTACTTGTAACTTATGTTTTGTACTAGTAACTTATGTTTTGTACCTGTACCAAATTTGCTTTTGTGTTTTTGTTGGATTTCCCAGAACTCATCCACCCTAAAAAAAATTATATATATATATATATATATATATATATATATATATATATATATATATATATATATATATATATATATATATATATATATATCCCTCTCACAGTGAAAAATAGCATTACTGACTTTGACACCGTGTTTGGGGCAGCAAGGTTTATAATATAAAGTAAATTTATCATTGTATTCTTTTAATATTAATGGCATGACATTGTAATGTAAAACATGTTAGTTTTTATTCTAACAATAAATTTTAGAAACAAACTATTGCCAAACAAGAATAAGTATTTGAATACAGGAGCTAAAGTTTTTGAAACTAAGACCTCTGCATTTTTAATTCAAATATCTCATTTTAAATTATATTCAGAACCTTAATAATCAGAAAATGTAATACAATATTATTTCCTGCTTTTTGTTGTCATTTTTGACATTTTCAAATGAGATCAACTGAAAAAATGTTTGAAATTTCTTTGTCTTGTGTTTTCACAACCATCCTCGGTGCTGTATAATCCCGAATGCAGCTGTTATTTGACAGAGTCTTCAAAGAGATTACTCATATACAGTCTCCCAGATTTATTTCAGTGCTACTATATCAGGACTTGCACCTGCAGCAGAGACCTACTTTGAGTTGCATCAGCAGCAGCAGGTCTCTGTGGTCTTCAGAAGAAAATCTGCCTATTATTAAAGTCAAATTTCAAAACAAATGGTATTTTTTAGATATAAGTGGATTTTATGAATTTTATTAAAATGAGCAAGAAATGTTGACCATTTTGAGGATTTTTCTGAATATATACGATGATAGGGGGTGAATGTCAACAGTTTGGTGATTCAGCCTGATGTGGGTCACTCTTGTTTCCTTTTTGTTGGTTTCTGATCCCAGTGCTTACTGCATGTGGTCAAACAAGGGCATGAAAACAATAAATAGGACAGTTTTTCATCATGCAACTAACAAACACCACCCTTTATCATTTAATACCATAAGGATTTGTGTGATATTTGCTTATCAGCATCATTGGAAGCCAAATGTTCTGTTTATGTGAGATAAAACTGGGTTTCTGCTCTGGCCTCATGAGGTCCACCACGAGTGTTCCTCAAAACGGATATGTGACCTGACAGTCCGAGGTCCACCACTGACAGTGATCCATGTGGAGGGAAGGTTGTGATTGTCAGTGCAAGACTGTGTCTGCGCAGCGCCTTGCCCGCAAATGCTCGCCATGCGGTGGCCTGTGCCGCAGAATAGCTACCGGCAAAATAACCATCCGGATCCGAGACAAAGGACGAGGAATCAGAAGCGCGTCTCCTAACATGTGTCTGCAGCCTCCCTCTTTTTTCCCTCTCTCTCTCTCTCTCTCTCTCTCTCTCTCTCTCTCTCTCTCTCTCTCTCTCTCTCTCTCCCCTCCTTTTGTTGTCTTCCATTGGGGGAAGCGAGGGGGATCTCCTCTCCATTTCAAATAAATATTTGGTTTATTTCTCCACGTCAGTAACCCTCCTCATTAATTTCCAAGTCACGTGCTGCAGCGCATACAATAGCCGGTGCACACGTGCACGCGCAATCTTTTTTCTACCCTTCATTTGGGGTCATTTGCAGTATTAATGTTATTATTAGAGGTGTTGTTTGCTCTCGGATTCTTTAGCATCGCAATGGAGGGACGAGGGGAGAGAAATGGGTGTGGAGTGGAGCTGCGCCACAGAGGAGGGAGCTGGAGTCAGAGCGCGCGCGCTTGGGTGGGATGCGCTCCTTCCAACATCAAGTCAGACACATTCAATCTACCGACTTCCGGTTGGGAGCTCATAATAGGATTATTAATGCTGAACAAACCGACTGTGCTTCTATAAATATTTTATTAAGCTCTTATTTTATTAACCATTTTTGCTAACAGTTTAACAAGCTGTTAATTAAACAGAATACAATAATTACACAATTATGTTTTGTGTGAATAAATGCGATATATTAGATTAAATATGATAAGATAATAAAATAGAAGTCCAAGACGCACTTTAGGCCACGGAATTGCGCAAAAAAACGTAAAATATTGAGCCGGTATTCCACTTTATTTTGAAACTAACCCTTCTCCTCTGGTTCTGTCCGTGTGTGTTCCTCCTGCCTTGACTTTCTCACAGCTCCAGCGGCTGGGAAACACACCCGTCAGCCACGCGCATTGGAGACAGAGAGACAGGGAAGAAAAAAAAGGCGCATCACGGACAAAGGAAATATGGGTGCGCTGGAGAGGATGGACTCTAGCCGGGTAACGCTATGGATCAGCTGTTTCACCCACCAGGAGACCAAGTAGCGCACCTTGATGAGGTGCTGGGATGCGCGATACTGCAAGCTAAAAAGGCGGAAGGCTGCGTTTAATCCGTCTGCGGATCCTGTGCGCTTGCGATGGCTGTGACGGGGATATGCAACTGGACAGGGAGGAATGTGCCTTTTTATTTCGTGCTGTTTTCCTTATTTTGTGGCCTTGCGTTTGGACAGTTGCGATATTCTATTACGGAAGAGCTGGAAAACGGCGCACTGGTTGGTGATTTAGCGCACGACCTGGGGCTGGACATTCGAAAGCTCGCCAGCCGAAGAATCAAGGTAACCCCCAACAGCGGTAAACGCTACGTGATTGTCAACCCCAAAAACGGGAAATTACTTGTCAATGACAGGATCGACAGAGAGGCGCTGTGTGATCTCTCCAGCACCTGCCTTATTAACCTGGAGGTGCTGGTTGAAAACCCCTCAGAGCGGCACCACGTCGAGGTGGAGATTGTGGATGCCAATGACAATGCGCCGCAGTTCCCCAGAGACGAGTATCAACTGGAAATCACAGAATCCGCTCTGCCGGGCTCTCGTTACCCAATAGAAAACGCCCAAGACCCGGACGTTGGCTCAAACTCAGTCCGCATGTATCAGCTCAGCACAAACGAGAATTTTGCGCTGGTTTCTAACAAACCTTCTCTTAACACAAAGCACATCGAGCTGGTGCTCAAAAAGCCCCTTGATCGCGAGCAGACGCCTTACCACCAGTTAATTCTAAGTGCTGTGGATGGTGGGATACCAGAGAAAACGGGCTCGGCCAAAATTAACATCAGGGTGCTGGACTCAAATGACAACGTTCCCTTGTTTGACAGCTCAGTGTACAAGGTGAAACTGTTGGAAAACTCACCCAAAGACACCCTGGTGATCAAACTGAATGCAACGGACCTGGATGAGGGCACGAACGGGGAGGTGTATTATTCTTTCAGCAGCTACACCCCAGAGAGGGTCAGGCAGATGTTCAGCATGGACACTAACACGGGAGAAATAAGGGTGAGAAGCAATGTGGACTATGAGGACACAAGCTCCTATGAGATGTACATCCAGGCTATGGATAAGGGCCCCGGGGCCGTGGCAGCACACTGTAAAGTGGTGGTGGAGGTGGTGGATGTGAATGACAATGTCCCCCAGATAGTGCTGTCATCTCTGTCGAGCCCTGTGAGGGAGGACGCCCGTGCAGACACAGTAGTGGCCCTCATTAGTGTTACTGATCGAGACTCTGGTGCGAACAAGCAGGTGAGCTTAGAGATCCCAGCAGGCCTTCCATTCAAGATCAAGTCATTTAGAAACTACTACACTCTGGTTACCTCAGCCTTCCTGGACCGCGAGACCACTGATGCCTACAATGTCACTCTGAGTGCCACAGATGGAGGAAACCCTCCCTTATCGTCCCAGAAGACCATACAGGTGGATGTGGCTGACGTTAATGACAACCCACCACGCTTTGAACAGACTTCATACACAGTCTATGTGACTGAGAACAATGCCCCCGGGGCCTCATTGTGTACCGTGAAAGCTCAAGATGCAGACATTAAAGAGAATGCACGTATCACCTACACAGTGCTCAATGACAACAACCATGGCATCCCTGTCACCTCATATGTGTCTGTGAAGGCCGATACAGGGGAGGCTTACGCCCTGCGAGCCTTCGACTATGAGTCACTGAGAGAGTTTCATTTCCAGGTCAAAGCCCAGGATGGGGGCATTCCTCCACTCAGCCGCGTCGCCACCGTCTACATCTATATCATGGATCAGAATGACCATGCTCCACTGATAGTTAGCCCTCCTGGCAACGGGACACGATCCTTGGAGACGGTACAAAAGAACGCTGACCCAGGTGCCTTGGTGACCAAAGTGGTTGCATATGATGCAGATGCTGGCCCAAATGCTTGGCTGGTCTATGTGCTGGAGACCGCCACCGACTTCGAATTGTTCAAAGTTCACGAGCACACTGGGGAGATCAGGACCACTCGGAGAATCTTGGAGGACAACTCCACTTCCTTCGCTCTAACTGTTCTTGTGAAGGACCACGGCCAGCCACCTCTGTCCTCCACTGCCACCATCAATGTGGCAATCATGGAGGTGCCTCCAAAAGTGGTGCCAGATACCAAGAAGGTCACACGACCCCACAGCACATTGTTTTTCTCCAACGTCACCCTGTATTTGATTGTGGCTTTGAGTGCCACAACTTTTGTTTTCCTGGTCACTGTGGTCGTGCTGGCCATCGTCCGTTGCCATGCCTACTGCTCCCAGCCTGGTTCCTGCTCCCCTTGCTGTGGGTCACAGAAACCCCCTCCAGATGGTGGGAGCAGCAGTGTTAGTGCAGGCGGGGGAGGAGGTGGAGGAGCCCCGGGACAGCCTAACAACAACGTGGTGCTTCGTAGAGACCTTAAAGTGGAGCCTCACTACATCGAGGTGCGTGGGAACGGGTCCCTAACAAAGACGTACTGCTACAAGACCTGCCTGACCGCCACCTCTGGCAGTGACACTTTCATGTTCTACAACACGGGTCGGCCCATCAGCGGCACCTGGGGAAGTGGTGCTGACCGCTTCTTCACCAGTGGAAGTGGATTCGTACGCAGACTGAGTATGCCTGATGCCTCACTGCAACTCTGTCCAGAGGTATGTTGTTTATCTTTTATTATTACCTTTGTCTGCAAAAACTGGAAGGCCATGAATCATCAGTTTTTAAATGTCAATTCAGTTGCAAACACTTCTATTACACGTCACATTATTATTGCTACAGTACACACACCTTCGCCAGCATATTGTTTTACTGCAGTGAGAAGACATTTCTTTATGTCGAGTTTGATCTGTTGCTGTGTTGACTGAAATCTTTGCAGCATTCATTCTCTTTGTTCACTTGTTCTATGCTGCCACCCATGCCAAGCTCAGCACTCATAATAAATTAGTGTCAGGCGCGATGCTGTGTTTTATCTGATGATTCACAGTTTTGTGCTTCATTTTGAGGTTGTCATCATGTCTGCGCCACAAATATCTAAAGAGAATATCATGTTTTGTCTCCACTAGTGGGTTAAACTGGTGTATGCATGGGACTCAGTTAGTGAGGTAGTGAAATGAAGCAATTACACACTAGTAAAATGTTACTTGATATAAACAATGCATTTATTTATTCAGAATGATGCAATTTCCCTATGACTAAAAAAAACATGAAATAATAATTTATTTCACAACCTACTTGTTGGGAGCTTATTTAAAAATGTATTTTTGCAGCATCCAGCCATGAGTGTTCCTCTTATTCTCGAATTTATTATGTTAGTCCTGGAGATTTTGGTTAGATTCTAGCAAACATTCATGATCAACTATTAGCTATTGGAAGTATGTTACAGCTGTCATCTGTATGCATACAAGTGATCTCATCAGGGATGTGTGGCTGTTTAAATTAGATTACCCTCCAGCCTTTGTTACTCAGCCCAGCTGATTAGATTTACTCAAAGAGGCTGGATGTATTGGTAGAAAATACTCCCCTCTGAACTCAGCTGGAGAACATAGTTTGATATCTGAATGTGGGACACTTGCTGGTGCTTTTGCAGGTCTTTTGTTTTTGCGTTTTCTTAAATTCACCACTGAAAACCTCTAACATTAGCTCTAATAGAGTGTTTAGAGCAATTTCCTGTGGTGTATGAGCACCTCTCAGAGAAATATTCATTATAAATAGGTATGGGGTGCTGATTTTAAAGGAATTCATAAAGAAAATAACAGTTCTGTTTTGCCACATTTGGCATGAAATTTATAGTCACTTTTTACCAGAATCAGAAAAGTGAAATAATCTAAACACCAATATTAATGCTCAAAAACGAATCACATAAATATGTTCAATATAAACATTTAGGATCAAATCTAAATATAAAAAGTTAAATCTAATAGTTGAAATCTATACATGTAGTAAGTAAGTAAGTAAGTAAAGTTTATTTATATAGCACCTTTCACAGAAAAAATCACAAAGTGCTTCACAGAAAACAGAATCAAACATGATAAAACAAATAAAATCAATAAAACAAACAAAATATCATTACAAATCAAAATCATTAAACAACAACAAGAGAACACAAAAGAGTTATTTAAAAGCAGTTTTGAATAATTGGGTCTTCAACTGCTTTTTAAAGGAGTCCAGACTGTCTATACAGCGTAAAACTAAAGGAAGGTCATTCCAAAGTCGCGGTGCAACAGACTGGAAGGAGCGATCACCTCGACTTTTAAATCTGGTCCTTGGAACTGTTAGGAGATTCTGGTCTGTGGACCTGAGGACTCGGGTTGGAGCGTACGGCTTTATCAGTTCAGTAACATAAAGAGGAGCTTGACCATGTAGGGCCCTGAAAGTTAGAGTCAGGATTTTAAAATGAACTCTACATGTAGTGTTTTGCAACATGCAAATTCAGTCTAATGAAAGTATTCTACCAAAATTAAAGCATGGTGAAGAGATCCCCTATCTAATGTCTCAGAATCTCTTAGATAGGAAGGCTGTGTAAGTCATTCAAGCATGGATCATTTATCAATGTGCAGGGAAACCCAGACAGGAACATGGATAAATGATTCATGTTAAATTGACTTCAAATCTTCCTATCAAAGGGACTCAACCCCTCTTTTTTTTCTGGTAAGCTATACAGCAGTCCGAAATGACATCTGTTAGATGTTTATATGAATTCTAAATATATATTCATGTATCATAGTCTTGATTTTATATATTTAGATTTTCTTTTAAAAATGTTGGTTTAATTTGGCTCATTTAGGATTGATTTAACAGATTCAGGTTGACTTTAAATGTTTGGTTTTAAATTTTAAGGTGACAATCTGTACTTTTAGATGTGATTCCAGTTATTTTTGTTTAACCAATATTTATAAATATTTATAAATACATAGTTTTACTTTGTTTGTTTGTGTGTGTGTGTTTGTTTGTTTGTTTAGTCTGTACTATATTCAAAATATTTTGGTTGAACTTTTTAATGTTTCATTGCATTCTAAAAACATTGGTTTAACGTTACATGTTTGGATTTAATTCAAAATATTTAGATTTAATTTATAAATCATGATGTTATTGTTAAAATTTTATATATGTTGAGATAGTATCTATTTGTTGAAATATAGTTGTTAATTTGTATGAAGTACTGTAAAGTCAGGGCCTATACTATGGACTCAAAAGTAATACTATAATACTAGAACAGCAATCAGTGATCAACAGTTTAATAAAACTTGCTGTATTGGCCTTGTAGAAACATTTACACCCCACCCTGTTCAAACCTTGCCTGTTTTTATGTTCATTTTGTGTTTTTTAATTCTTAAAACCATTTAGATATTTAAAAGTAACAAAGTTTAGCACGTCCCTAAAGTCTGCTAAAGATGCTGGATCTGGAGTTTAATCTTCAAAGCCTGGAAGATGAAATCAGTTCATAAAAGACAATCGCCGTGGACAATTTTCCATTGTCTAAAAATAAACAAGACATGAACAATTGCATCATTATATTTAACACCAATATGTCTGATACGTGTCAGAGTGAGAGGATGCGGTTGCTGTGGCGATGATAGTGATGCTTGCTTGATTTTAAAAAGCATCATTTTTTGAAAAAAGTCTACTGGGAACTTCAAGCAATCATACCAGTTTCATCAGGAGCAGCCAGATTTACTCCAGTTACACACAAACACACGCACATGCACACATCAGCCTGATCAAACACGGCAGCACTCAGCGAGCAGACCATAACTCCCCCAGCTCGCAAATTTTTACCGGCACTGAGTGGGAGATCTTTGAAATGCTGTCAGTTTGGCTCTCAGTGACTTTCTGTTTTATTTTATTTTTTAACTTTTGTGTAGATATTATTATACATGTGTGTGTTTAGAATATGTGACACAGCTGCAATGTTCCTATCACATCCTAAACCGGGATGTGCATCATGAATAATGGATGAGACCATGGCCCAGCCTGGCTCTGCACTGTTGAGATCAAATTAAACTCACTCTCTTCCCCCTTCTGTCCCCCCTCCTCCTTCTGTCTCTTCATCTTTCTCTCTATTTCTCTCTCTCTTCATCTTTCTTCCTCATGCTCTCTCAGCCAAAAGCCCCAAATGCTGACTGGCGATATTCTGCGTCTTTGAGGGCAGGGGTGCAGGGGTAAGCATTTTCCATCTTTAACATTTTTGCAAGTTTGTTCTTCTTAATGAATGAATAAATAAATAATGTACTTCTTTATCCTGTTATAATGTCTACATCAGAGCTTCACATAAAAATCACAGTTTAATGCAAATAAATGCCTGGTTGAATGATTTAGTAAAACTTTCTAAGCTACTGACAAACAACAATTGGGTTTAAATAAGCACATTTTTTTTAAATTTGAAAACAAGGATTGTTTATACATTTGATTTAGTTCCTCTACATACACTTGTGATTAAGTTATATATTCATTAGTTAATAGAAAATGACATACTATTGATTGTTGCATGAAAAATGAGCATCCTCATCACAAAGAAGGCCAACGCCATATAATCCTAAGTGTCTAAGACTAATCCCAAAACTGAAATCCCTTTTTGTCCAGTTTGCTTCTCTGTCATTAGATTTTATGGAATTGAAACAGGAAAATATGTCTGATCAATTAATCTTTTAAGTTATTTAAAGTGAAGTATCTGCTGGTAATGGTTCTTAGTCTGATATTTTTTCCTTTTTTCTTTAAACAGCACAGACATGCAAACTACAAACCATAAATAAAATAAAGTGATTAAAACCAGAGCTAATACGTTTCTGTAGACGATCACAGTGCAGGGAGACAGCAGCTCACAGGGTCTGTCTCGTTATTCTTACAAACAGATGTCCTAATAACACCAGCCTGTTTAAAACAACAGATTCTGATCTCTGATCAGTATTTGTTAAACACTGCATGATTTACACAGTACCATTATCTTTAAACACCAGCTGATGTTTATAGATTCAAATGGCTGACAGTGCTTATAAATGGAGTTTCAAACATTGTGTTTGAGTTTAAATTGAAAACAGCGGCTGTGAAGGCAGCAGTATTCTGACCCACTCTAATTTTATGACTGGTCATTAACAACTTCAGGAAAAAGAGAAACAAAATGCTAATGTTATTTCACTGATAATTTAACATCTTATTTATGTTGAAATGAGCTAAATAATCTGTTTAAAAGTGAAACAGGTTCTAAAAATGGCATTTACAACATTATTGTTAGTCTGCTTGAGCCCACCTCCAACTCCTGATGGAAGTTTTTTTCCCTCACAGCCCAGCAAAGAGTTGGTGCTTATGGCTGATGTAAAACCATAGACAGAAGGTCAATAATACAGACCTGGAGCTGAGTGTCGCCAAACGGATTCAATATGATCTATGATATATGCAGGGATCGGGACCCTGATCCAATTCTTTAGTTTGGATAGGGAAAATCTTAAATCATATATACAAGTTTCTAAGCAACACTAAAACTATTGCATGTGTAATTTATTAAACAAATATCTTTCACCCACAAACATCTAGCATGATTTGGAGGGATGAAAACACAAAGTCCTGATTTTACTGAATTGTTGCTGTGCTCAAAACTAATAAGAAACAATTTAGTTTCATGAAAGAGCTGCAGTTTAAAATAGATGCAGTGAATCAGTTTTATTAGTCTGCATGGAAGCTAGCAGCTTCCTCTCTGTTTGTGTCAGGATGGATCCCATGGTATAGAGGAGAAGTAATACTAAATGTCTCAAATAGTGTGGCAGTACATCAAAACCTGTCCAGTGCTTATATAGTACAGGGTTGTCCCTTGGTACCAGAACCAAGGGTAACCAGGCTGCTTCTGGAAATAAGTAAAGGGTCATTTGTTTCATATGCGTTTGATGAACAGGTTTTTGATGGAAAAAATACACATTTAAATACTTACAAATTTTCTCCAAAAGAATGAATACAAAAGATGAAAAAAAAGGTTTCAGTATCATTCTGCATCTTCTCATTTGTAGAAACAACCACTTTTGTCCAATCAGAGTCGATTTGAACCTGTTTTCTTCCTTGGGGTAAAGGTATAAAGATCGTTGTCAGTGGCTGCAGCGTCCATCTCCCTCTGCAGTACTACTATATAGGTCATCAGCATTCAGAGTGTGGCTTCCCCTCTTACCGTCTTTAAGCATGAAGCATGAAGGACAAACGAGCTGACGACGACCTTTCTCAGATTATGAGATACACACACGGGTTGCTATGTGTATTAACTCCATGCACATGTGTGAGTGCCTCTCAGGGGCAGCTTGAACTTGTGTGAAGTGTTTGTTTTACTGATGACCTGATAAGACCTTTCTCTTTACTAAATCAAATTATAGGCAGACACATGGATACAGAAAACACTAGAAGAGGCAGGATTAAGCCTGGAAACCATATAAACTTGAAGTTTATAGCATTTTAGAATTGGTTTGTTACAAGTTATGGATTTAAGTTAAATAAAACTGAACATTTACTTAAATCAATCATATTTTAAATAACCAGGTCGTAAAAAAATCTCCATATTAACATGCAATTAAGTGCTTCTCTCATTTGATGCAAAGACAGCTGGAACATCAGGAACTAATGAGTTTTCCCTCCACATGACCACGCTTTGTACCAAATTTTCATAATTTCATGCTAACAATGTCTACCGCTCAGTCGTGCAGTCATCTGCTTCGTCCAAGTTGGTTTTAATTGGATATTAGCGCTAATTTCTATGGTGAGCAGAAGATCATGATGTGTCCCTGTCAACAAGTCCCTGCAACATGACATGGATTAACATAAATCATTGCTGCAATTTGCTGCTGTCATCTTTAAAACGACAGCGCCTGTAATGCACTCAGACACAGAAAGGGTTCACATTAACTCTTAACCCTAACGCAAGCGTGACCACGTGTGTCGCTCCATGCCTAGAGCCTACGCTGGTGGGCAAAATTTTAGAATGAAAATTTTGCTGATTCAGTTTTTAAGAAGACTCCTGAGTTTTAATTAGTTGCAAAGTCCTTATTTCTAGTGCATTTTGTGGAGAACTTCTCACAAAAGTTCATCAAGTACCAGAAATGGTTCCTGAAGTTAGCCCAGATGCAGGATCAGAGCAACAGGATAGAGCTTGTTCAGGACTGACAGCAACCAGGTGTCTGCAGAGCAGTAAGGGGAAGAATTTTGAAGAATTGGCTAGTGTTGAGAAGGGCAGCAAAGAAGCCACTTGTTCCAAGAAAAATATTATGAACAGGGACTGGAACCATGAGAACTGGAGGAAAGTCAGTTTCCCTGATGAATGTTCTTTCTGATTGTTTGGTGATGAACAAGGCCTTTTCTAGAGTGATGGAGCACAGGGAAAAACATCCACATTTTGGGTCCACATCCCGGAAGCTCCTCATATCTTAATCTTAGAACTTGTGGTCAATCCTCAAGATGCAGGTGGACAAACAAATCCCACAAAGTTGGAAAAACTCCAAACATTGTTTATGAAGAACAGACTTCCATCAGTTAGGATCTGGGCCAGAAGTTAAGCCAAGATAAATAAAAAAAGATCTTAGAAGAAAAAGGACCAACATTACAAAAAATGACTGAATAAATGTAGCGTAATTAAAAAAAAAACACCTTTGAAATACAAACTTTAATACATAGGAACATCTAATAAAATGATGTAAAATCCACTGATTTATCATCACTTTTGAACCAGTTCAATTTCAACTTTTTATTATAGAAATCAACTTCATGTATGTTTTCACCTGGAAAATAACAACATTAACAAGAAAGATGCTGTGACAGAGAAACATATCAAAAATAAAGATCTATACCCAGTTTATCAAAAGAAGGATCTAAAACTCATCACCTAAGAAAATTAACAAAAAACCCTAAAATCATAAACATTTGTCTTTACTTCTTTTTTTATATCTACTTCCTGGAGCTCAGACTATCTTCTCTGATCAGAGATCTAAACGTTTTATTTTAACTCCAGGCAGCCTTTTATTTTGCTATTTTTAATTGAACCATGTCAGGTCAGACATAAAATGAGACAAAGTCAGTATAAAATACATTTTTGTTTTAATTTCACATTTAGAGCAAATGCAATTAAACCACTGAGGTGGTGCATTTTTTAAAGCAGTTATGTTCTGAAAGTGCAGCTCTACTTTTCAGTTAATAGTATAAAAATAAAACATTTAATTAATTAAGTATTAGGTTTTTACCTCTGATATTTAATCATCTTTTTTTTCTTTGCATTCTTGCAGCATTTAAAATCAATCAAAAATGAAATGCATGAAAATGTCCAAGCATGCTTTTCTGTTTCATTTTTTCTGGGGTCTTTCTGTGTTGATTTCTCCAAGTACTCCCATTTTCTTCCCACACACCAAAAACCTGCATGTTTTGCTAACAAAGGATCTTAAAGTGACCCTGTTTGTAGTCATGCAGCTTTTCAGGCGTCATGGGTTGAAATAAAAGAAAAAGCTGTAAGAATGTCCTCTGGATTAAAATGACCTAACATCATTCTGTTTGAGATCAAAGTTTGGGTTCAGTAACATTGAAAAATTGGACCAATTCTCACTTCCAGGTTCAAAGCCTTGTAATAAAAACAAATCACAACTTCAAACTTGGTTTAGGAACAATCATCAAATTAACACAAAAATCATACAAATATGAAGGTATGTAATTTTACTGATAGAATGACACTAACAGGAAGCATAAATGTCAGATTTTTAAATGTCTAATGTGAATTAGGTGAAAACACTAGTGATATTATTGATTATTGTAGCCAGATAATGTCTTAGATGGTTCCTAAACCTTGTTTTGCTTCTGGTCTTGAGTTTATTTCAGTTTCTTCATTTATATAAAAAACTGAACTAAACACAGGCTCGACTGCACATAGACACTTCACCAGCCAAGGGTCTGAATAGGATTAAGTTGGTAGAAATTTAGGTAGGAGTAATCTTATATTGAGTCTGTTGTTTATCCTTTTTGTGGCAAAATACCACAATAGAAGTGCAGATTTTAAAAAGTGCTTTGTCAAACAAGTGAAATGCTTTTGTCACTTTGTTTTATTGCAAAGAATTGTGCCATATTAAAAAATATATATATGATAAATGGAACATGGCTGCAATGGACTGAAACACCACTTACAAATCATCAAATTCAACTAGTCCGCTAAACCCAAATTCTTTGTTATTAACATCAAACTGTTTTAAAATAAACTATTTACTTTTCTGCAATGAATTATATTTTATAGTGAACAAAAACAAAATTATGGCCAAGAAAAATAAACCATTTTTGTCCTTTTTTAAAATTGTGTGTTTGATGTGACATCTTCCAGTGCCGTCCACATGGAGGAGTCTTCAGTGGTGCAGGGAGCCCAGGGGATGCTGGTCCAGAACTGGCCCACTGTGTCCAGTGCTGCAGGTGAGTAAGCATATACAGGATGCAGTGTGAATTATGACCATCATATGTGCAAGTCAGCTCTTCTTGCTGGGATCGAACCAGGAAGCTGGAAGAAACAGAGAAGTGATATCTGATCATTTCTCCCTGAGGCAGGATGTTCATTGAACATGGTTGTTATGTGGTAAACAAAATAAAAGCACAAAGACATTCAGGGGGAGTCTTTCAGAAAATGCTTCTAAGGTGAAGGAGCACATCACCAAGAAAGAAATCTTGCAGCAGGAAAACAAAACAAATGTAAAATTATAAAACAAAACAAATGTAAAATTATAATAATTGTAAAGTATAGCAAGTCTAATAATTTAATATGCAGTTGGTTAAACTCCATGAATCCTACTTATTAAAGTTAAGTCAAATTCGTACTTTTTACATTATAAATATATCCCTTGTATTATAGAGATGATCAAAAATGCATCATCTTAAATATTTATGAAGGTATTTATTGTCCTGTACCAGTATGCTTCAAATACTAAACATGTTTGCATCCCTGGCTCCATTTTTATCCATCTGACATTAATTCAGTCTGTCATTTTCATGCTCTGGTAGACCAGTCAAGCCTGAAAGGAAAGATTTTGTCATTTAGGACAATATTTATTTTCTACTTCTTCTTCTTGTTTTTACTTGATTTTGTGATTCGTGATTAAATGCAATCTAATTTTTTAAAATAATTTTTGTATTTGGCTTACTTACATCTGCATCCAGTCTGAGCAAAGCCTCATATTTAGAACACACTCACCACCGACTTCATTAGGTACACCTTGCTAATATCAGAACGGCCTTAATTCTTCATGCTATTCAACAAAGTGATGGATTAACTCCTCAGAGGTTCTGGTCCATTATCACATGACAGCATCAAACAGCTGCAGTAGATTTGTCAGCTGAGCACTGGATTGAGATCTTCCCAAAATGTCAATCTGTTTCTTTAATAACGTTTATCTGGGGCAGTCCTAGTAGGACATAGCGCAACACTACTACCCCCATGCAGTCAGATTCATAAAGATGGTATAATTCAATTGGAAATTTACTTGAATGTTGTAAATTTTGTTTAAAATGTGAAAGAATGAACATTAAAATATCTACATGGTCTTAAAGCTAGTGTGGCGTTGATGCAGAGCTGAGCTGAGATGCTGGAAGCCTGGGGCCCTCATGCAGAACACACATAAACAACTGTGTCCTCCCTTAAACACAGCCAGCAGCTTGAGGAGCTGCAGACTGGAGGAGGCTGCTGTTTTCAATAAGAAATGATCTGTCCTGAGTGGGTGGCAACATTTAAAATATGTAGCAACACAACATAAAGAGAGCTCTAACCCTAAAAGTTGACCCGCGATGCATCATTCTCAGAATCACTGGCTTCACAGCCTCGGAGCTGATGACTAAGAATATCACAGAGTACTACGATTTGTTGAAAGTGACAGAAATGACTGGAAAACTTTTTTGTGAATGGAAAAACAGTGTTTGGAAGAATGTGAGCTGTAGCTTCTTTCAGCCAATCTTCTAGTCATTGATTTTCTGTCTTGCTGCAGGAATTAGAACATATAAAGAGACTTCAAGGTGATGGGTAGTATCACAGTGAGTGGCAGAAAATGTCTTTTTGTAAATAGGGTTTTTTTTTTTTTTTGCAGAATGCACCTACTTTTATAATCCCCCCCCCTCCAAAAAAAAAATCCAGCTTTAGCAGCTATGTTTTGATCCCATTTTTAAAGCAACGAGACAAAGACAGATTTCCAGTTGATCATCTTTAGAGTATGTTACTGATTCATGTGACACAGCTTCATGTCTGCAGTGAGTCCTGAAGTTATCCAGTTGTCATGGTGCATCTAAATGCAGCATCCTGAAATCCATGTTTATATAAGTGATCCCTGGCATACATGAGGGAGACATTTGTCTAATGCCAGAGGGGGAGCCGAGCTATTATCAGGGAGAAAAGAAGAAAAATAAGCAGAAAAGGGGTTCTGCAACACTAGTTGCAGTTTTTGGAAAGAAAGAGCAAAAATCATGCATACAGGAGGATAGAGAGGAAAAAATGGAGGTGTGGGGGGATGGAGGGAGAGAAAGGTTAAGAGGATTGTCAGGTTTCTGCAGTGGTGTTGTTGCTAGGGAACAACGCCATGTGACTCATTGCCTGGCAACACTGTCTAACGGAGGGACTGCTGCAGCAGCCGCACCCACCATCAGCAGGGAGTGGGTGAAGGCAGTTTCCATAGCAACCAGCCATATCTCTGAATGGAATTTTTAGAGACGGGAGTAGGGAGCAGAGAACTCAGCAAGAATAGGTATTAGGAGTAAATGTATGAGTGCAGGGTTGGTGCAGCTCATGCAAAAACCATACAGCGCATACTGCATTTATATAGTCAACATGACTATTGCATCAGCGCATGTGTTACAAACCTCCAGAGGGATTCATTCAAAGACACAACTGTATCAGGACAGAAACTAACACAGCCTAGTTTAAATGTGGGACATTGGGTTAGACGAAATGAGGCTTCCGATGCTCATCAGGTGTCATGGCAACGTCTTCACAAAGAGCTTTACTGACCTGCTTACCAGACAACTTACACAATAATCGTTTTCATTTAGCTGAAAATAACATGGTTACCTCAGGAAATTGCAGACCTCTTTGAAAAAGAGCAGCACAAATCGCTTTATAATTGTACCAATCTGAGACATGACCTGCTAATTAAAAATTAATTTCTCTCATGCAAACATGCACGCATACACACACACACACACACACACACACAGAGGGGTATTACTGATTAATATCAGTATCTTAATTAACAATGTCCGGAGTCGGGGATTTGTCACAGCAGTACAGGAAGCCCTGGGATGTCCCAAGACACGACGACTTGATTAGAGCTGCAGCACGGTGCAAGAGTCCTGAACCACCCTGCTTTTTTCTTTGTGGGAGCCAGATTTACTTGTAGTCTTTTAAAGTGTTCCTATATGCAGTCATTTTCAGTTCAACACAAACCTCTTCCTCTTTCGAGTCCCCCCAAGTTGCATCATCTCTCTATCGACACTTCCTTGTCTGAAAAACCACTTGAGACCAACTCCAATGCCTGATTTCAGATATACTTTCACTTTTCAGAAAGTTTTGCCATGTTTTTGCTGAGGAAAGCCCACAAAACAGTCTCTTGTGCTTTTGCGTACAACCAAGAACAGTCAGGTTGCAATGTTGATGACAATCAGTGGTATTGTTGGGTTTAAAAAGAGCAAAGTTCAACCCAGTTGGTCCAAAGAGGTGTCAATCAAAGTAGGAGAGTCTGCACAACCATTTTATGGTGGCTTAAAACTCCTATACAAGGCTTTGTTTTCAAAACCATGTCAGCAGGGTCAGCAGGCAAACCTGTTAAGAGGTTAAACCTGACCTCCTGTTGAGGATTTGTTTGTATTTGTTTGTTAAACCCCCTCAACACAAACCTGGGAATAAACGCATCTAAATCAAGGGATTAACAACCAGATCTAGACATAACAGACAGCTTGGCTGAGCCAATTTTAAATGGTTATTCTGGCAGTGGTGTAGAAGAGGATCAAACTGATGGAGAAACAGAAAATCATCAGATTTTTGTCCATCATTCTGAAAATTGTCTAATTGGCAGCAGTTTGATTTTTCATTATAATATTCATTTCAAGTGTGCTGCCAATGCTACAAACACACCAGAGAACACTGTCAGAAATCAGACCGTAACATTACTGATGCAGTGTAGGATTGTCTAAAAAATAACCAGACAACCAACATCCAATAAAAAGCTTTGGTTTGTGCATGACGATGGTTGGACAACTGTGGAGAAATTGTTCCAAAAGTCAGGTTCACATTAAAATAGACTTTACTGTCAAAGAATCCCGAGAAAAAGGGTTTTTTCATGAGCTTGAATTGATGATCTTTGTTCAGTGTGACAAGCTATTTAGAGCTCTCACAACCACTCTCTCCTCTCCAGTTTTTAGAGTCTGAATCTAACAATGTGCACAGGAGGAAGGACTCGCATGCTAAATTCAATAGTGAAATAAATGTAATAAAGACCAGGATCAGTACACAAAAATCCAATCCCAAAAAATCCAAGGAGAAGGCAAAGGCAAGTCCAAAAAGCAAGTCCGAATCACAAAATTTACTCAAGATATATAAAGCTGGAATGCTTGACAAAAAGGTCAAAAATGAACAAGGAAATGGAAAATACACAAAGTCAGGCATAAATATAGTTTTCATGCGACAGAGCTACTTGGAAATGCCCACCTGAAGAGTGTAGACGGTGGAATTGAGCTCTAAGAACTGCTTCCCTACTAGTGTGACAAATTCACTCATTAAATATGTAACTTGTGTTCACTACAAACCTTTGAGTCCTCAGAATTTTTTTTCCTCATATTTTTGGTTTTCTACCATGTATAAGTGATCAATGTCATTTGAGCTTGAGTGACTGATTTGTCCTTCAGTTCTACTGACTCTCCACCATTAGCCACCATAACGGTGTCATGTTTAGCCTGCCAGAGTAGGAGGACTGTCACTTAATAGAACAGTTAATACACAGAGGAAGAAGATTAGACAGGTGGAAAACATTAGGGTGTGAAACTGATTACACAAGCAGGAAGTGAAGTGAAGACAATAGTGGGCAAAACAATAAAAACTAAACAGAGATGCTTAAATAAAAAAAAAAACTGTTAACCAGTGATGGATATGAAATGTGACATCTACAAGTCCTTTATGAAAGACGTAATGCCATCATACAGTCCTGGCTTTAAACTTGGTTTGATTTTGACGTATTTTCTTTTTTTGTCTGTGTTTTAACTAATCACCACACCAGTGTCCCAGAGTTCTGACAATTTATAATGTAACTGGGCCTGCTTGAAATTTTTATACCGTTTATAATTAGCTTTTATTTTAGCTGCAGCTGGTCATGCATGGAGAAGAGATCTGTTTTAACTGTGCTGCTCACTATTCCTGAGAGCTGAAACATTAATTGGAATGTAGAGGACAACACTAATCCCAGTACAGCATTTTTTTTGTAGATCTTTTTTTTCTTTTCCCTAAAATACAACTTATGAAACAGCAGCTCATTATTATTCTGCCTCATGGTGCACACGGAGCTTTCTCTCATTGGTAACCATTGACATAATTGAAATAGAGCTTCCAAATACCAGTGTTTTACTGGGTTTAATACCCAGATTAAATACAGGCCGACAGACCGTACCGTCAAATGTCATAATCCTTATAAACAGACGTCATTAAGGCATTACAGCAATAAGTCTACTAATAGGGATATAAGACAACATAACTACGCTAATTATTAAATAAGCCCAATTACAGCAGTCAGTTTATATGTTTAGTATTTCAAAATAGAGATAAAAATGACAAAAAATAAAAAAAATAGGCAACACGAGACATCAATGCAGAACTAACTTGTGCAATGGTGTCCATTTCATCTGCTCTGACTATAGTGCACGGTATATTCAATCTCCTGCTCAATGGTCTTGCAGGAAAAATTTAATGAGACAACATGCATACAAGCATGGCAAATTTTTAAAACAGTGTTTGTCCCAACGGGCCGGTCGTTAAACCATTTCAGCACTCGAGCAATCTCGTAAATAGCCTACAAAGAAAATAATTTTAAAAAACAAGAAATGAAGCTTGTGCTGCATGGTGGCACA
Organism: Callopanchax toddi; assembly: GCA_006937965.1. Taxonomy (NCBI): domain Eukaryota; kingdom Metazoa; phylum Chordata; class Actinopteri; order Cyprinodontiformes; family Nothobranchiidae; genus Callopanchax; species Callopanchax toddi. The sequence goes on along the minus strand of SSNR01000044.1, from coordinate 1,948,459 downwards.
GTTGGTTAGCACTGTTGCCTCGCAGCAAGGAGGTCGTGGGTTCGCGTCCCGGCTCTGCGGCCTCTCTGCGTGGAGTTTGCATGTTCTCCCCGTGCGTGCGTGGGTTTCCTCCGGGTACTCTGGTTTCCTCCCACAGTCCAAAGACATGACTGTCAGGCTAATTGGGCTGGTAAATTGTCCTTAGGTGTGAGTGGGTGTGTGGTTGTTTGTCTCGTTCGTCTCTGTGTGGCCCTGCGATGGACTGGCGACCTGTCCAGGGTGTCCCCCGCCTCTCGCCCCTTGACCGCTGGAGATAGGCACCAGCTGCCCCGCGACCCTCTGTGGAGGAATAAGCGGCTACAGAAAATGGATGGATGGAAGAAATGAAGCTTTTTGCAACGGCTCTGATCTAAATAAAATCCAGACTGAAAGTAGGTCAGTGCAGAGAGAACTGGTGTGGGCCTGAGAGCACCGTGTCTGTAAAACCCGCCCCTCCCTCCCCATCCTTCTCTCTGCCTCACTCTCCTCTTACCCTCCCTCTTTCTCTCTCTCTCCCTCTCTCTCCATCTCATCTAACACCCTCCTTCTATTTCATGCCTCAGATATATGACCTTTTGACACTAATAGTTATATTTTACCTTTTCCTTTCGATAACTATCATTATAAAGAAGTTTTTTTTTCCCCACCCTTTTTGTTCTGAGCCTTTTTCTGGTTTGCCATCAGGTTTCCTCTCTCGTTCATGCTTTAGCTTTACAGGCTGAATCTCTGGCCGCCTACGTGAGTGGGATTATGTTGGCTGCTGTCACCCAAATACAAAAACTAATCACAATGTCAGGTTAAACATCTTTTAAGGTTATTACCTTACCTTTCCTTTATTGGTGTGGGCTGAGCTGCAGCTCTAAAAATGTCAGTTCCCTGTGTCTATCAAGCTTCTGTCATGCCATTAAACTAATGCTAATGTCTAAGGAATTGAAAATAGCTCATAGTAGAATATGGAAAGGTAAAAAAGACATGCGTATTGATTGCCAGGAATTTAAATATTAGTTTAATTTAAACTAAAAGTTAAGATGATTTTATGAAATCTACCCTGCATTGAACCAGCATGTTTAAGCATGCTTTTATCCAAAGCAACTTACAAATAATGATGTAATAAAGAAGTTACCATTAAGGCTAATAGAGGGACAAACCCTAGTCAGGCTCTGCTAGAGGTGACAGTGTGGGAAAAGAATACAAGCATAGGGTTCAGTAAAGTAGGGGAAGGGAGGTGCAGGTTAGGTGCTAGTTTAGGAGAAGCTCCCTGAAGAGCTGGGTCTTCAGCAGAATCTAACACAACAATAACCAAAAATACTCACGTTTTTCTGCAGAGTTCTTCTCAAGTGAATGGATGAAGAAAAGAACTGCAGTAAAAGAGAGAAGCTAGTTCCTGTTTTTGTCATTTGTTTAATTTGGCAACGTTTCATCTTATCTGTTTAACTCTTTGATCTGAGAACCTCCTCTGAAACTCTGGACCACTGAGGCCTTGAATTAATAGGAGACTAAAGGCTTTTCTCACCTCAGGTACTCGGAAAAAGATGAAGTCTCAATAGGGCTGACAGCTTCTCAGGGTACTTTATTACATGTCATACACACAAGAAATCTTCGGACCAAAATCCCCCGAACGTCAGGCCATTTTAATCAATGCTTAGCAGTAAGTGCAGAAATTCATACGCAAGAACTTTACGTAAGGCCTTTGCATGTACACATACAATAATGGAACCTTTATTGGCAAGCAATTGTGTGGGTTAAACTAAACAGATTTTGCAACAGCTGGAAGAGAGCCATAGAACATTCAGGACTTTTCTAAGCAGAGGACCTGAAAACACTCTTCCAGGAAACAAAGGTCTTGACATGAAAACTGTATTCAACAATTCTCTGGCACTTTTATAACTGAACTCGCCTATTCCAAGACAGGAGGCATCTGTTCGCTTATTATAACAAAAACACATCAGTCCTCTGCTCTCACACAGTTTGTTTACATTTCAAAGTCATCAAGAGTTCAAACCCTACAGAACAACTCCCAACCCTGATCACTACCAAGTGGATGAGATCCAGCCATCAGCCAGTTGACCCGCCTTCGCTGATCCATCTGTCAGTTCACCTGGGATGACCCACCTGCCAAAATGTCTGGGCGACAGCAGTCTCACTCCTGAGTAGGAGTTTATTTTCCCAATCTGGTGACAGAACTGGCTGAAATCATTTCTCTGGCTAAACTCTGAATCTAATTTAAATTAGTAATTTTATTTGCCAACATAAATTACTTATGAGTCCTTCCTCATTTCACTTCAGTTTGGCCTTGATTCTAAAATTAGCCTGATTCCTTTAGGAATACTAAACATAATAAATTCACTTGTCCCAAAACCCACATCTAGAGCTCAGTAAATCCTTGTCTGATAACTGCCCAAACCTCATTTTAATTGTTGGGTTTATCTTTAAAGCATCAAATAATTTTTTTATTATGCTTTTTATTTTTTCTAGATGGCGAGGGTGGCGGGGAGCTTTCTCCCCCTGTGGGCGCCGGTGTCAACAGCAACAGCTGGCACTTCAGATACGGCGCTGGACAAGGCTACATCCCCCCTCAGCCCCTGAAACCTGGAGAGATCCCCCCTGAAGCCTTCATCATCCCTGGATCTCCGGCCATCATTTCCATCCGCCACGACCCGGGCCCCGTGGACGACAAAGGCGACTTCATTAGCTTCGGCAAGAAAGAGGAGGCCAAGAAGAAGAAGAAGAAGAAGAAGGACAAGAAGGACAAAAAGGATAAAGGAAAGGATGACGATGAGTAGAGGAGGAGGGGCTGACCTAACAGCAGAGCTTACCATCCCAATTTCAGAGCCAGAAATAAACAAATGCATATTAGAAGCAGGGGGAGCCTCTGTGCACTATATTTGCATAGACTTTGTACAGTGGCCAAATCCTCATTCGACCAGGCCTGGCTCCCACAACAACCAAACTACAACTGTTCTTTATCTGAAGGCTGGACCAAATTAAAACAGAAAGAAATTCTCCCTTAGCTTTTCTGTGATTTGAGTCCAACCCCCCTCCTAAACCTTTATCCCATTTGTATAATGACAACAAAAAGCACCAACAAAGGTGCACTGTTTGTATCTGACCACAAGGGTGCTGGTGTTGACGTCTCTGACACCTTTTTTTTTTCTTTTCTTGCCAAGTCAATGTGAAGTGAACGCCAAACTGAAAAAGAAGCAAAGGCTTTTGTCTTTAGTATTACTGAGGGCTTGTAGGAATTCAGAAGATGTGGTCTTTTGTAAAAAAATATATATATAAAAGAAAAAAGTAATACCATATACAGTACAATACATGTGCTATAAGATAAGCACCTTTAAGAGGATGAGGTGGCTGAGATAAGCTGGACCACAGTGATACGGACTCTGCTTCAGCGTAACATAGCACATCGTACAGGCCCACGTCCTGCACTGGGTTGCACCAACTATGCGCAAGTTTGTTCCCAGGTTAGTTAGTGGCTTCAAAACGGAGGGCTCATTTTTAATTAGCAAGTTACTAGAACTGAAGTGTACAATAGATATTAAAGGTTCAGTTCTAGGGTTGATGACATGATACTTTGTCAGCAGTATCAGTACGCTACTGGTGTTTTTACAGAAATGAATTGATCTAAAAGTACAGTTTGGTTAAAAGAATACACATTTGTGTCAATAGGATTAGTAATTTGACATGTTATTGTCCATTCTCTGCAAATTATTCGTTGCAAGCCATCTCTCGAAACAAACCACTGTGATTTGGGGAATCTTTTTTTTCATTCCCAAAGATTTTGATATTTTTTCATAAAGAGCAGAAAAACACAATATATTGCCTGAATGATAAGCGTTAAATGCTGTTTGATATAATGCATGTTTATGCCACATTTAAACTCAGACATGACAATTCAAAGGCAACTCGTTGAATATTAACATGCCATTTAATCAATTAGGAACCATTTTTCGATTGGTATTAAAAGAAAAACACAGAAACACGTTTAAATCTTTCTGGCTGGCTGTTTTATATAACAGTGGTTCACAAACTTAAACCTCCAGACATCACTAGTTGGATTACACACACACAATGTTATAAATCTACATAAACAAGAACATAATGACGACACATCTTTAAATTTGTATTATACAACGTATAGCCATTTTGGCTTATTTTCTTCAATCATAGTAAACATAATAAATTAGGATTAAAAATTTCAGTTCTAAACATCAAACTTAATTTTCTGTGACTCACAAAGATGGTCCGAACCCCAATTTTGGAACCACTGGTATATAATATGTAGAAAATGGACAGAAACATGGAGAATCATTGCTAAGGTGCTTCAGCAACAGAATAGAAATGCTGATGGAAAAGGGGAAAAAAGTGTGCAAATAATGGAGAAAAAATGGTTGCGCTTTACTGTTAGTGAGTACAGTTTTGTGACTTTGTATCATTTGCACTTGCTTTAATGCTTGCTTGGTTATTTAACTGTTTACATAAGGCTACGTTCTAAATGATTTTCGTGGTGGTTTTCGCTTGTAATTTAGCGTAAATTGGAATCAGTGGCTACTTCAGACGTGACTAGGGAACCTACGTGCAGCTGATGCACACCCCCCCCCCCCTGACCCTGCTCCATCAGCACATCCGATCAGAAACACATAACACTGACTCTCTATGCCTTGCACTCACATTTAAAACAATGCAAACACACACTTTGTTTCCTTTAATGAACGACCAAATTGAAAATCAAAAAAGCTGCACCCTTCTGTCTGCACAGCTGAAGGTGAGTGCTTAACATGGGAGTGTATTATAGGGCTGAGACGCAGGAACGTTGCTTGCCGCTTCATTTCTGTTCAAGCCTGATCCCTCCACTTCTGTCTTTGAATGTTAAGTAGTTGTTCTTCAAGCTCTGCACCACTACCTCGACTGCTTCAGTGCTTGTAGGATTTGCTTGCCCCGCTGCCTGTATCCTCCCTCTACTCTCCCGTTTCCTCAAATCAACATGGTTGGATGACGTCTTTAAAGTCGCCCTCCTTCAGTGAACTGTGCAGTTGTAACTCAGTGACTTTGTGTATATTCATATATTTACATACATAGAATACACACACAGTGAAATGGAAACACACATAACACACACATAAACATCTTTTGTTAAGTTGAGGTTTAGCTCAAACAGAGCTTAGTCGCTTCTGATGGCGTGGCTCTTCTGACTGTTCATCGTTGACAGTTCTGTCGTCCCTCGCTTCGCCCAAGCATTGGGACGCCTGACAGGTTAGCAGAAACTCAGATTACGCTGCACTAGATGTGATAAGATGGAACAGGGATGGGTGATATGGCAAAAATATCAAATGTTATTGAAATTCAGCTTTATTTTACTCCTTTTTTTGTTACTCGACAATGCAAGCACACCATTACCCTAAATACAGCTCAAAACCAGGAAATCAAACAGAGAATTAAGGCTAAATAGCATTTCTGAACAGATTTTAATGAGTTTGTGAAATTTTGCAATGAATACTGTAGCATTTCCCTCCAACATTAACAACGTGGTTCTGGTTAAAGTAGCTGCGAATACAATTACCACTGTGGCAACAAAATGTGTAAACAGTGCAACTTCATACAAAGCAGTAAATTATGCCGTAGCAACAGACAGACGTAGCATTAGCTGCTTTTCGCTAACACGTTTTATTGGTGCTAATGTTTTGCCACAGCTGGTAATTAGCATACATGTGGCGTAATTGATCAACTCGCAGAAATAACATCAAGGAAACACATCTATCAGCAGTGATCAGGCTTAGAGTGTGTCACGTCTAAATCAGTCCGGGTGGAAACAGTCTGTCTGAAATACGCCTTACAGTCTATTCTAAATTCTCTTTGCTTTGGAAGATTGTCAACACATTCATATAGCCTAATATCAAATCACCCACTCCTAGGATAGAGGGGCAAAAAGAAGTCTCAAAAATAAATGTTCATAGTAGTTTGTCCTGTGTCAATAGATGGAGAAATGGATGGACATGTTTGTCCTCTTTAGGATGAAAAGAGGAATCTGAGGTTTTCCTGTGTTTAATGTTAACCCGAAGCTATTTCATAAATGAGCTAAAATTGGTTGGGACACATGGATTTTAATCAAAGTCAGGGTAAGATTTAACCAGACCTTTAAAGTTATTATTATTAATAATAATATTGCTGTTATTATTACTATACTCGTGCTTTGCCAGAAAGTGTCCTGCCAGACGTCCAGTTTGAATAAAATGTGAATAAAAATAGTTGACCAGACTTTGTGAAAAAAGCAGAAGTAATCATAAGCAGTAAATCTCTGAGGAGTTTCATTATAATAAAAAGCTTCATGACATCTCACCTCAGTGTTCCTTGATTTTAGCCTGTTGTATCTCCGATCACCGTCAGCGTATGTTGGTGCTGTCGTTCATCTCAGTCCCTCCCACTGACCTGACTCCTCCCCCCTGCCTCATCCTGCAGGTGTACTTCTGTGCTGTCAGATCACCAAGTGACTGTTTGCATGTTCTAAGCAAAGGAAACAGATTCTATATAGATACTATATATACATAGATATGTTTTTTTTTTTCCCACTGGAAATGTGTATTGAAATGAATATACCTCTAATACACATTGCCAAGTAAACACACAAACTTTGAAAGACCCACATTTATCCATAAATAAAACATACAATACATGATACACTGTTGATAACAGCAAACTGTGGAAAAACCTGAAAAAAACACATTTTTATCCTGTTGAAAATGACTTTAATCTTCTAGATATACATAATGCTATTGTGTTATGCTATGAAAGGCCTTTTTTTCATGTTTTTACCCGTATGATTTTCATAAGTAAGAAAACCAATCCTTAAACTTGTGTTGAGCTTTGTAATGATCAAACAAACACTGATGTGAAATAGTCATTTACTCATCCTGCATATCTGGTTGTTGCTCTGTAGAGAAAAAAACTCAGAAAAATAAGAAAAAAATATACAAAATACCAAAAAAGAAGACCAAAAAAAACTATAAAGTTGATGTATTCTCTGCTTGTGTATAGTGAATGTTCCTCAGTCGCTGGGTGCGGAGGCAGAGATTGGCGTGTACCAGTCGACTGTGGCCGTACAGATCTGTTCATGACTTTTTTGTACACCTGCTTATCATTGTTAAGGTGATAATAGTGATTCCTATGATTTCATCGATCTGGTAATGTGTTTTGTTAAGAAGTCACTAATAAAGCTTTTTTCTTAAATATCTTAAAATGTGTTGTGACTTTCATTCTATCAGCTTTTCTTGAGAACTCGTTAAGCCCTGTGGACGATAAATTAGACCTGAAAAAGAGATCAACAACTCAGTTGTAGCGTGAAGGTGTCCAAAGTGTGGCCTGCAGACCAGTTGTAGACCCTCATATTTTGTGTGGATCTTGATGGTAATCCATGAATGGTAGAACTTTGAATCACAGCACAGGCTGTTGATGCCAACATTTTTAAAATAGTGTGGGATTTTTGCTAATGTTAGGCCTAACAGACAATACATCAAGCATTAGCAAAGAAAGAGTGAATCCTTCTTGTTGCTGATAATGGAATAACATTTATTTTCAAGACCAAAAAGCCAAAAAAAAGTCGACCAATTATTTTATTTTATTTTTTTGCACATTTTATTTATTTCTGAGCAATGAGGTTTATAAAAATTGCAAGGCGCTGGTGCAGTTCTGACATTATCCATCTAGCTGATGCAGAACAAATGGCCAATGTGTCAACAAATCACAGGCAGATAAACATGGACTCCTGGGCAACAAGCAAAACACCGGTATGTTACAGCCAGACAGAGTGGCAGCAGAGACAGCCAATCACATGTTAGCAACAATTCTGATGAAAAATAACATTTTCTGTTCCTGTGAAATCAGACCCCCTCCCACCGGTTTCCCTATTAAACAGCTAAATGATAACATTCCTGTTCAGGAGCACTACAGAGTCTGAAAACACATTTTCTTTGTCTAGAAACCATTTCATTTCTAAGTAAAAAGTATGAAACCAATTCCTGCACATTTAAACTCTGAATCTAAAAATAACACATTCATGAGAAAACCTTTTTTTTTTGTCTAAAATGCCTAAAATAAAATACTTTCACACATTCTGTGCTTGAAATCAGCTTTTGGACTCAACCAAAAAAAAAAAAGCAGCAGGTCCACTAAAGTGCTCCTATTAGCTAACAAACAAACCTAATATTTTCCTTTATTGGAACAAAGACTTGTGTTTTCCTGCGGTTTCCTCTAAAGGAGTCTTCTGTCCGTATCATGAGCGCCACCTGTCTTCAGACCGAGGAAATCTGCAGGAAACACCACCCTCCTAACAGCTTGTTTCCTTTCTCCAACAGTGACATCTACTGATGGATGTAAACTCAGTTAATAAGGTTTCATCTGAACAGTTTCATTCTCAATGGAAAAATAATACATACTAAAGATTATATTTATAATAAATAAGGGGAAGGAGAGTCACAAATTAACACATTTTATGTTTTTTGGTATTGAAGTGTCTTGATTTAAAAAATGTTGGTATACATGTTATTGTTTGTTTGTTTGTTTTTACATCAGCATTATCATCCTGAGGTCATTTAAGGGTTTCATGAATGACTTTGCTGATCATCTGTGGATGTCTGAACAAATCCTGCTCTTTCATTCAGTTCTCCTAATTCATACTGTGGCAGAAAATGCCTTTGAGCCTGAAAACAAACTAGACATTAACTGAAACACTGAATGAAAAGTTATGTAAATTTTTGAGGGAAATATAAACTCGTTAAGTTTATTACTTCACATCAGCCACAGTGTCTTCCAAATCTTATTCTGGTAAATGTTTGTTTGTAACCTTGTTTAAAGTTGATCTTTAACAATTGTGTTTTATCGATTTAGAAATAGAATTTGATTTAGATTTTATTGTAATTTTACACAGCACAATAAAACTGTAGATGTTCCTCTTATGGTGCAGTGATTGAATAGGTTAGCAAACAATGTATGCATACAAGTCAATGAAAGTAGATTCTTCTACATTTTCAACATGTTTAATGGTAACTTCAAAGAACCTGCAGCAACATTACACTTCAAAGTCAGTTTATCCAAAAAACAGTGAATAAAGTCTTCTTTTGTTGTAGCTCCAAAGCATATCAAGGCTGGAGGCAACATTAGCAAAACACAATGGAAACTGTGAACATTCTTAAAGCGGTTGAGTTGCCCTCTGGGTGAAAATGGTTTGCCAAGGAAAATGCATGAATAACTAAATGCAGCACTGCTTCAGTTCCCTCACTTTTCAAGAATAATTGCTGGAGCTTCTTTGTGCAAAATAACGTTTTTTTCTTGATGTTACATTTGAGCATGAGCCAATACTTTTTAGTACAACTCAACAATAACTGATCAACATCAAATGTAAACCACGTATTATGTCCCCAGTTAGCGGTGCAGGTGTGAACTGGCCTCCATCTCCACACTGTTCCATAATTAACCTGCAGTCTGCTGCTCTCAGCTCCACCTGGATGTGTCCCACTACTGTACCTGCAGCTCGACCTGTCAGATAAACACATTCTTAAAATCTGAGGGGAGGAATCTAAGTATCTAAATGATACACACACACATCTTGAAGTGACAAATAGCATTCACTAAAAGCATTTACCTTGATATAACTTGGTGTTACCCCCTTGCAGCCTATGAGATGAGATTCTACTCAGAAAATGAGTCATGCTCCCCAGGGAGGCAGAGAGCAATCTCCTAACCGCAGCAGAACCAGCCAACCCACAGACCTGTTTCAGAGCAGGAAGTGAAAATCTGATGGTTAAGAGCTGCACAGTTTACTAAAGCACCTGCTACGGTATTTTGATGTATTCTGGAAATGTGGGCAAAAGCCCATGCTATTCTGCACTAACATAAGTTCAAAGACATAAAAACAGTTTATCTGGGAAATGATATCATGATGGCATGAGTGTTAAACCACTCAGATCATCGTGAAAGTGTGTCGTCTGAGAGCCAGAGGCAGCAGGTGAGTAGTGGTGAAGGAACTGTGTGAATTGTTGTCAAACATCCCATGTGAAGAAACTTCTCAGTCACTTTGAAACATCTAATCCTAAACTTTTATTCTGAAGAACCTGGGGTCTGTTCAGCTCGTAGCTGAACTGTAATTGTTCACACTTAAACATCCGCACCGAGAAAACAAACAATAAAAACGGTTAACATTTGGTTTTGGAGGCAATAAGGGTTATGACTTAATGTTGTAAAAATACTCACATTAATGTAAGGTTATTGTAATGTAATTAATTTGGGGTTTTTGTTCAAACATTCCAGTATTTTTTAGATTTTTTTTTTTTTGCAGTCAATCAAGTTGTTGACCTGCCAGTAAACGGTTAAAGTTTAGCTAGTAAAACTGAACTAGTTCATGTTCAAAATCTCAGAATGTAAACATCCTGAGGGTAAATTCACAGTCAGAAAGTTGTTGAACATAGCATGACTGAGATGAAAGAAAGGACATTCTATTTTCTATTAGCTAATTTGATTCTTATTCTTATTTTTAAAAATTTCACATCATTTTCTGTTTTTGTTTTTAGAAAGGAAAAAAAATAGAATAGAAATTCTACCAGATCTGTCTATTAGGACGATGTGTCGAATGGTGCCTTCAAAGCACAGCAAGGTTGAGGTTTGGTTTTAATACAGTTCTGATACAAGGTTGCCTGACACAACATCTATTCATTCAGCTCAAAGAGCATGTTTATGCTGCTTTTTAGCTGTATGTGTGTTGAGCAAAGAGGAAAATCAAAAATGCTGCTTTTTTTTCTCCTCCTTTCTTCCTAACTGCTGCCACTGGGCTTCATTGATCATACAGCATTTTCACAGCCTGTTTATTCTGGAAAATATTTAAAAATGTAAACAGATATCATTGTTAGTTGTAAAAAGTAACAGAGGTTTGTCCTAAAAGTGTGTCAGTTTGAACCAGCTGCTCACTGTCAAAGGTAATAATGTTAGTTTTAGCCATGCATTCAGTTCAAGTTTATCAAATAAAAACAGCCTTCTCGGAAAATAGCAATCCCACTTAATGTATTTACATGGCAGTGAAGGAATGAAAACTTATGATGCAACCAGCCACTAGATGGCACTGCTCTGATACATTCCTGTGTCAATTTATAATAAATGTTGAGGACCTCCTACCACAACTGGTTATATATTTTGTATATTTACATGAAATATTAGCATTACCATAATTTAAAGTCTGTTATGTTGTGCATAAATATATACAATGTCAAATTAAAATGTATTAGAAGTAGGCAAGTGTTGCAAAAAAAAATATTAATCAATATATGCATTACAAATGTCAGTGTTGGATTTGAACTGCTTCGTATGCATTTAATAAATAAATTTACAGAGCACGAATTTATATCTAAAGTTATATTTGGGTGAGAAAATGTCAACCTCCCACAGGTCCAAATGAGTCAAATACTCTCTAACGTAAGGCAGCTGTATCCAGTTTTTGCAATACAGTCAGTTTTAAACACACATCAGATTATCTCTTTAATCCATCCTAATCCCTTTTATTATATCTTATCCCAATCCAGCACAATTGACTTTAATCCACTTTTAATTTGGTTGATCTCATGTGAACCTGTCAGTTTCTTGTGGACACTGCAGGGTTTCAAATCACATATAATCACATATAGTTTAACAAAGTTTTTGAATAACATATATAATATATTTTGTGTTTTCATAAAGTTAAATATTCTTTTTTCTGAAGCCATTCTCTATGGCAGTGGCCCTCAGCTGGTGCATATTGTTGGGCCCTCAAGCTGTCATTCTGTCACTTTGTCCACGTTTGAAAGTGGCATGCTATTGTATGCACTGTGTTTACACAATAATGGGAAAACCACAAGATGCTGTTATTTCCATGGCAACAATATGCTGACATTTTGTTACAGATTTAAAAAAATATTTCTTTATAAAATAAAAGACTGATTTCTAAGCATCACATTCCAGCATATAACATTAGTGCTTTTTTAAGTAAAATATATTTGTTCAGGTTCCTCTTTTTAAATATTACTTTTACATTCATTTTCTGCTGTATTTAGCTGCTTTTTTTAAATTACACTGTAATTTGTAGACGGTCCCTATCCCACTGATGTAAGTCCCTTCCTCTCTCCCTGTCTGGTCTATTCTCTCTATCTCTCTCTCTGCTCTTTACCCAGCTGTAGATCAGGACGCATGCATGCTGGGAAGGAGGACAGTGGCTAAGAGGAGGGGTGAGAGGAAGGAAGACTGAAGTGAGAGACGAAAGACAAGACACAGTGTGCTGGCAGCCCACCGGAGCAGGCTGCTGCGTTCTGATAATGGAGTGAGATTGGAGCAGCAGAACCAGAGCAGGAGAGTGAGGACACAGCTTAAGCTGCATGCTGGATCAATAAAAGGTAGATGAGCTCAGACTGTGAGCGATGGAGGAGAAGTGCTGCTTTGCAGGGCTTGATGCCTGCAGACTCCTCTGAGTTTAAAATCTCCAATCAAATAATTCACAGCATGAAGGAAAAAGTCTCCCCAAACCTTAAGAAGCTGTGAAAACTCGGAGTAAAGAAAACAGGAGATCTTCCAGCTGGATCAGGTAAGCCTGAACATGAATCAAATCAAAGTGCTGCCAACGTGCTTTCTTTTAGTTTCCAGGGAGTTTTATCATGAAAGCAGTGTAGCTTTTCAAGGACATGTTTTATTTAACTTCACAAAGAGGATTTAATAATGTATTAATGGAGCATGACAGTTGTCACTTGTTATTAGACTGTGTTAACAGACATGGGTCACTTGACTGAGCTCAAGTAACGCAGCAACCAAAATAATAGTCCCTCTGAGGGGTTTTAGAAATGCCAGAATAAAAGTGGAGGAAGGTGAGTAAGGAAGTGTTTGCATAGAAAACATCATAACCATGCAAAAAGGCACACGTTTATTCTCAGGCTAAACATCTTAATGTATAATTTTAAAGCCCTTACATTTACAGAATGCTGCCTTGATGCATAGAAATGATCACATTTTTGCAAAATATTAGAAAACTGGTGTTGATATTCACTGCATACAAAATGTGATTACTATTGTCTCAGCAAATATTGACTCCCCCCCCTAAAAGATGCCAGTAAAAAGGAGATATAGTTAGACTACATGGGTCTGTGCACCATGTTTTTAATATGATCTAAAGCACTTGTTTGTGCAGAAATATCCTCTTCTATTCTGCAGATTATTATCTGATATCTTTGTTGTGGAAGTTGAAACCTTAATGCACATGAGATCTGTTGTCCACAGCTCCAGCTATCCATTATTTCTGCAGCTCTGAAGCACTTTTTCATCAGTTCTAACTCTGTGCATCATTACAGCTAATCCTGCTAACTCATGGGTTTTCTTCACAGCACCATCTCAAGTGCTTGTCACTGTAAACTTGTCCCTCTCTTGCTTTTAGACGGATGTAATGGTGTGGAAACGCTGCCGCTCTCCTCACTCATCACACTTGTGAGTCTGTAAGACAGGGGGATGGGGAGGCGAGCGGCTGACCCGGCGACTCCGGTTCCGGTTTTAGGAGTCCCTGCCTCTGTCGGCGGTTGGAAGACAACAGGAGGAGACAGAGGTGGAGGAGTCCTGCTGCAGACGTGGGGGCAGTGCAGTGTTGGTGTCCAGACGTCCCCTGGGATTAGCAGACCACCTGCCCAGCTACCTGACACCCCCTCAGACAACATTACCCAAACATCCGTTGGTGGTATTGCCAAAGCGGCTGAGGTTACATCACTGCAAACAAGGAATAACAATGAGAAAAGGGCTATTTTAAGACAGAAATCTGGGGAAACCAAGATCAAAAAGGAAGTGACTTTCAAAGCACTTGGAGGTGACACCTCAAAGGATGGTGGGATTTACTGTTATGCTACAGCAATTAGGACCAACCCACTCATTGCAGGGAGTGTTACCAGCAGCAGGGCTACACTGAAATGTGCTACTCGCTACCTGAATGGTAGCGTGGTTGATTCAGAAGCGATCGGTGGAATCAGTGTGGTTACTGATGAGTCTGACCTGTGCTATCATAACGCAGCTCCATCAGGGAAGGTGATGCCGTTATCTGCTGTCCAACCTTCTGTGCCACAGAAGGTATGCAACCTCTGTGGTGGAAGGCAGTCTGCCATTCTGGGCGAGAGCGCAAACCTTCGAGAAAAAACGTTAAAGCCAGTCTTAACTACCAGACATTTTCAGGCTTCAAGTGTTGACACAAAGCTCCAACAAAACCTGCAAGTTTCTCAAGGCAACAGTGACAGAAAGACACAGATTACAGATAATCCAGGAATACTATCTGTAAATGAGAAGCTTATCTATAGAAAAATCCCCCACCCTGCATGTCCGGTGCACTCCAGAGGAAATATGCTGACTCTGTCTCGTCCACATGGAGCCAGCGATGGGACATCCATCCAACCTGCAACCATTCTACATGCAAAAACTACAAAAGCCACAATTGAATACCTCGCTGAACCTCCACAGGACACAAGTCTGAACCTGACTCCACGAGTGACAAACAGCCCACATTCACACACTTACCCTAAGCTCCTCAAGACCACACACCTCAAATCGGTCAAACATAACAATCCTCAAGATATCTGTGTTTTTGTACATTCAACACCTGACAATACACTAACTCCAAAGTCTAGTACCATAGCTGTGAGGTCTGCAAACCCATCCTATACTGACACACACAAAACAAGCACAGCTTTTAACCCATATCAGATGTCTTCTGACAGCAAAATTAATGCTGAACCAGAAAAACAAGTTAGTAAAGCAACAATTAGTTCTAAAAACTTGCAACAGGCCACTAAATCAAATAATCATACTCTGAAATCAGATCCTCCTCCATATAATACACCAGCAAGTCCACCTGAGCCCAACAAACCATTAGAAAAGCCCACCTTAAGCAGAGTCAGCCCATTACCAGGTAGAACAGCTTCTATAGACACTGTAATAAGCCAGGCTGAATTCTCTGCTCTCACTAATCCACCACACACAACTGCAGCACACTCACTTCTGAGCACTGCTGTCTCACGGATCACTTCGAATCATAAAGCTAATCCAGATCAGATTACATTTACAAGCACTAAACATAAATCTGTGGCTTCACAAATCCACTCAACTCAACTTAAGTCCTCAACCTCTGAACCTGCAGTTCATACATCTGCATCTTTTCTCCACAAAGCATCTCATGCATCAAAACCTCCAGACTCCAGAGCTGAATTACCTGTAGCTATTTATCCTGATGCACTGCACAAAAATGTAGCCCGCAGGAGCATTACGTTTCATTTGAAAAAGGCAGCTGTATCTCTACTGTCTCCACTCACAGAGAGACAAAAGAATGTCTCTGCATCAAGCACATGCTCGCTTCAGTTGACAGACACAACAAAAGTACTTGGCTGTAATGGAGCCCCCGACTCAAGCAGAGCTCATCACACACAAGCAGCAAACACGAGAAGTCAAGAGAGTAATGAACCTAGAGCTCAGGGCATCATTCCTAATCAGGAGAGCAACTCCAGAACAGCGTCTGAGCTGCAAAATGTCTCAGAAAGTCTGAATAAAAGAGATGTTAAATCAACCATTACTCCCACCCTAGAACTGTGTTCCAATACAAACAAATTCAGAGATAATCTAATCAATGAATTAGTTAAACATGAGCCCAAAGAACGTGAAAATTCTAATCAATCACAGGTCACTAACATTCTAAATTCCATTTCCCTAATTAAGTCAAGCAGCTCTTGTCCACAGGGTTGTCTGAATGCAAAACAAAAAAGGCTCGCACATTATCAAGGATACGCAGAGACAACATATGAGGGACGTTGTGCAACAAGCCCACCAGTAAAAACAGACTCACACACACATCAGTTTCCCCAGGGTGCAACAGCCAGCCATGCACATAGTGAGCTAAAACCCAATGTAGATAGACAGACCAGCAACTCACCCTCAGTCACAACTCAAACTAAATGTGAACCCATCAACTCACACACACAGATGAGACCCATCAACACCTCTCCAGCTTGCCAGAACTCCAATTTGGATATTACATTACAAAAACAAACACACACCAGCCCAGAACATCCTGTCCCAGCGCCAGCGTTAGAAGGAGAGTGCCGTAGAAACACGGGCCCTGGATGTGAGTCTGTATTGCCGTTATTTACGATGCTCCTGGCATCCAGTGAGGTGGAGGAAAACAACAAACTAGATTCAAAGTTTTACCCCCGTGTCCCTGAGTCATACCCAGAGGACAGCATCCTGGCTCACTCCCACCCAGCTGATGCAGCCCCGATGCTGCCGTCTACCCTACAGCACTGCAGATCAGCAGCCCTGGAGCAGAGGCTTAAGGCTGTGGAGGCCAGCCTGGCAGCCAACAAGGACAGGATCACCACTCTGCTGAACATCATCTACAACCTGGAGACAGTCAGCGCTCTCAGCAACCAGTAAGTCACTGTGAATTCAGATCTTACCTGAACATTTATCAAAAATTTCAAATTTAACCTCCAGTTATATTTACTTCCTCTTGCTGGCTCAGAAGAAGAAATAAAAAGAATATTATGTGTAAAATATAATGTTTGCATATGTTTTGTTCAATGCATACAGTAAATATCCTTCAAAAGTTTAGTGAGAAGAAATTCAATCCCAAACGGCTATTTGACTTCAGTAAACACAGTGATCGCCAAAAAGAATAAGTCACAGAAACACTGGTGTCTGCAGCATCTAGTATGTGCAAAACCTCAGATTTGTCATTATGATGAAGTGAGGCTCCATCTTTGTTCAAAGTTTGTAAACAGGTCAGTGATGGTGCGACTGCGTGTGACAGAAACCTACTTGGGTGATTGAAGAGGGCTTGTCTCACAGAGATTTTTTTTTAGCCACGCGGCCCTGCTGGGAGAAAATCACAGGAATTAAACCGACCTTCTGGCAGTGCACTGCTGTCAATCACTCTCACCGGCTGCTGTGTGCTAATCAGCTGTGGCTGTATCTGAGGTCATCTTTTAGAATAAACAGCATCCTAATCAGCAATAGAAGTCTAGCACGATGCACACTGGACAGCACATCACCGCATATCGAAGTCTGAATATATTCAGGAGGATAAGATGAAAACATTTTTGATCTTCTTGTGGAAGAAAATGCTGTTTGATTTTGTTTCTTGCAGACAGACATGCTGTAAAACTGGACTCGACCTCAAAAGCTGCTCTACCTGCCAGAAGACTGCATGCATTGTGTACAGGTGAGATAATGGTGAACCTACTGTATGATTAACACTGTAATTGTGGCATTGCTCTGTGTTACTGCCTACAAATGGGAAACTTTAATTTGTTAAAGTAAAAAAAAAAAGAAGAAAAATAATTGATTAATTGTAATGCAACCTCAAGAGTGGGTATGACGGGGTAAGTTGGATTTTCATTCAGAATCTGGCACAAAAACTATTTACAAATCCGACCGCTGACCATCTGACTAGCTAAATGTTCAACTGCTGGTTAATTTCACTTCTTTAATAATTACCGACTGACTGTTTAAGCGTCTTTCCAAACTGGAAACTCTTTACGACTCATCTGATTCTTGCGTTTTCCTCTCTGATCACATCACAAATCTTTTGAAGTGACTGTCAATTTTCAAAACCTTTTTATGTAATGGCATTGTCTATTTACATGGGAGATTTTATAGATTCAGATTAATGTTTAAAACTTCTGAAAGAAAAGTTTAAGATGCTCAAACCATTGATTTAAACTAGAGATGGGAATCAGTATCGGTCTACCGATAATATCGGCCTATATTGACATTAAAATGCAATATCGGTAAATATCGGTATCGGTTTTTGTAAGGATGACACACATGACCTTTACATACCACGCACATGTTATACATCAAACTGTTCGGCTACTTCTCCTCTCTCCCAAAATGTCAAAATATAACAAATTTAATATATAGTTTTTGAGATATTTGTATTTATTTGGCACACCTTGCATTAAATGTGTTTGTCTTTTTTTAATGAGGGCTATACCACGCTTATACTGGTATCGGTTTATATTGTTATCGGAAATTAAGAGTTAGACAATATCAGATATCGGATATCGGTAAAAAAGCCAATATCGAGCATCCCTAATTTAAACAAATCACCATTTGAGTCACTTCAAGTTTATGTAACATTTTTCAGTTCTTTAAATTCAGTTAATCCCACCGAAAGTCAAATTCTGCATCAGTTCAAGGCTTTGTTTGATTTACTACTGCCACTTTGCGTCATTTAGAAACGTTAAAATTTTCATATCCTGAAGCAAATTTTCTATTAAGTTGCTACATGTTACTAATATGTTATTACAAAAGGGCAATTATAGGTTTTATTCAAGAAAGATAATGCTCAACTGCAGCGTTATGGTAGGATCTTGTCATTTTTGTTGCAGAAGTGATGCATTAAGACTTGTCATGCAATAATTCTCAGTCTCCATATCTGTACTTTGTCTTGGTTTGCACTCGTTTGCTGAAACGTTGCATCAGGTGAAGGCAGCAGGAAAAAAATCCTTAAAACCACAACAATCCCCCCAAAAATATAAGCAGCAGAAAAGAGGCAAAGTAAGAAAGCAAAAAGTATCCTGATCGTATTTTATCAAAGACAAAAAAAAGAGGATTTTATAAAGGAAACCTAAAACTGTCTTTTTCTTGAAATATTTAAAACATTTCTCTTGATCTACTTCCTTTTAAAACTGCTTTTGTATGTCAGGAAAAAGAGCTGAATGCTGCAAGTTGGCGTCAGGTTCTGGAAGACTGAGATGAAGATAAATATATTCAGATTGGATTAATGTGCATTCAGAAGAGAGGAGATGATGTGATGGGAAATAACTTTCTGTCCAAAATAATCAGCAATTATTTCATGACAAGTCTGACAAGCAGAAAACTTCCAAGATGAGGAGTACCGTACAAAAGAACATCAACTGAAGCCTCACGATAATGATGTGTGACATGAAAAGGATCAGGGAATCTGACACTTTCAAGCTTTTATGTGGATGTTAACGTGTTTCTGTTTGTCTGTCCATCCAGTGTTGAATACGACTTCAGGCAGCAAGAGCGACACTTCATGGAGGTTCTGAATCATTCAGGAGAGAACAACGCTTTCTCTGAACGTTTGACTCAGCCTTTAAACTTCAGCCTGCTCAAACATGTCATCGTTAAGAACTTAACAAAGACAAAGCTAAAAAGCAAAAAGCTGTGCAAGACCCTGCTCAAGTGGCTCCCGAGGAAAGTTCAGCAACTATAGACCTACCAAGAACTCAAATCCAGTGTGACCAACAGGAAAGAGTGCAAACGATTCATAAAATGTTCTAAATAAGGCTCTCACCAAAGAAATGTCACTCCATTTGAGCTAGAATGGTTTAACTTTACTGACTCATTGGTTTTTTCAGATAAATATTTGGCACCATATGGATATTTTTGTGTCAGATCCCAAAAATCAAAGCCAGAAAAGAAGAAGAAGCTAAGTAAATGTTTGTTTTAGATGCTGCTGCCTGGCCTGTATCTTGTATATAAAAAGTGTATATATGTTCTGAATTGTTGTTTTAAGCTGCCTGATAGAAACCAAATGCCTGTGCTTATTTTTTTGTCCCGATCCAGCCCTGCTTCCTGCACATTGTCAGAGTTTATCAGCAGGTCGTTGCATTGATTTATTGAGAAAGTAAATATTTTGTCATCATAAAGTCTACAAATTTTTAACTACAAGCATTATTCTAGATGAAATTTTGTATTTGAGATGATCTTTGCACTGCTATGACCAGGTTTTTTCCTCGTTAGCTGTCCTACGACCTTGTTTCCTAACAATAAATGTTAAATATACAAGTTTTGATTTTCTGACTGTCTACAGTAGCTTGTCAAGTGTGTGCAATTCTGATCATATTCATCTAAACTGTTCTGCACATGAAATATGGGGCAAAAATGAGAGGAATGTCCTTTTTGTCTGTGCCAGTTTTGCTGATGGTCTCCAAATCCCCAAACAATCTAAAGGCTTTACAAGTGAAACAATGACAGAGTGATGATGTGCACGCCCACTAATGATCTCAGACTCACAGACAGCAACATGTTGTTTCCAAGAAATATTCATAAAAGACATAATTAGCACATATTTGATTTGTGAAGGGAGCTATAAGTAAACATGGTGATATTAGCTTTAGAGCTCTTAATGCTTTAATTAAAACAAGAAGAAATGTTGCCAAGTGAACATGATTTCCTGCAACAACAGCACATAAGGGAAATATCCCCTCATAGCTGTAATAACCAGCCGTCAGCCTCGTGATGTTTTTATATTTCAAGGTGCAATAAGCTCTTCAATTATGCTTTTGTCCAGAGTTCAGACGGAACAAAGAATTGAATCTAATTGAAACAAGAAGACAGGTTTCTAATGCAGAAGAGCATTTTTAACATTAAACAGGAGCTTAATAATTAACTGAAAAAATGTTATTTGATTGATGCAAAGATGTGAAACTGCAGAGTTTGAGCCCAACCTGATGTGATTGTGAAGATTTTTCTCTTCGCAAATGAATGTCTGTAATCCCTTAGAGTACATACAACAAGCCACAATGAACTATCCACCAATCATCCATCTCAAGTGACCCTCTCCAGCTCATCTTGGGAAATCCCAGGACATTTTCAGGCCTAAAAGGATACATAAACCCCTCATCAATTTGGAGGCTCATTTCAGATAGATGGACCAATAACTCAAGAGCTTTAGGTTTCAACTAAACTCCTTCTAAACTGGCCAGAACAACGTCTTCATTACTGCAGAGGAAGCCCTGATCTTTTTGTCAGTCTCTCGTTCCATCCTAACATAATTTATGAACAAGATACTAGAAGTCGTTCACTTGCGGGGAATCCCTTTTAACCAGAAGGGAGATTATATTTAAAAAATGGTAAAAATACATTTTATTCAATCATAATTTAAAGCTGAGTGCGTCTGTTGGATGAAAATACATCTTAAAAAGACTCAAAGGGACCTTATGAAAATAAGCATTTGAAGGCGAAAACCCCAAACCGCTGATGTAACTTTATCATAAAGGTTTTCCTGTTGACTTCTAAACACTCACTGAAAAAAATAAACCACCCAGTTGGAATGTAATTTGGCTAATTTATTAACAGTGATGTTTTGAGGAGCTATAGCATGTCTCAAACAATTTGCTGGTTTGGATCTGGTCACCCTGTGTCCACATTAGGTCACCTTTGGTCAGATAAAAACACAGACCGCTTACTGTCCCGTTTAACTATTTTTCTTAATTAACATCCACCCTGTTAAGCTCATTGTTCACTCTCCTGCAATCTGTACAGATGCTCAGTTATTTTTTGGTTACTAACACATGTTTTGTTGATTTTTTACTTATTATTGTATTCCTGTAATTTTTTTATTTTTTTATTTTTTTGTCTTCTGCACCAAATACCAAAACAAATTCCTCGTCAATCTAACAGTTGACCTGGCAATAAATCTGATTCTGATTCTTTGTGAAGGTTTCAGTTTCCCAAGATAAACAAAGTGATTTTGGTGCACCAGACACAGGTGTTAGACTCTATAACAGCCCACACCATCATGCACCATGTTTCAGTGACTGACATCATCTGAACTGCAGAGCTGATGTTCAGCAATGAATCCTAATTCTGTATTACCAACAATGTCCCTACTCGCTCATCCATTTGATATTTTAATCACTTTTTTGTCAGTGAATATAAAAACATTTCTGTCTTCATGCGTTTCAGCCTCTAATCTGTTGTTAATCTGATGAAAAGGTCAATAAACTCTTGGATTATTTTCAGTCTTTAATGGAAAATCAACAGAGCTTGTTGAAGATGTTAACAAGAGTCAATAATAAGACTAATTGCAAATAAAATCATGTGGATGAAAAGGTTTTGGAGCTTTTAAAGTTGTTTTTTAATTCAACTTTTAATGGTTAAAATTCAGATTTTTGTCTCACTGCTCTGTACTCTTCAATAACAAAGAGATTTTTAGACTTTTAGACAGAAGTCTGGAAAAAAGACGCAATAAAAAGAGTTTAGGGGTTTAAGGTTCAAAATTACAGTTTAAATCTTAGGGGCGTTGTTGAAAACCAATTACAAATCTCAGGTGTTATTACATAATAAATGTTATGTCTCTGCCTCGCATGAGGCTACAAGAATAATTATTTCCACTGCTCAACATGCCAAATAAACACTGTTAAGACTGAAGCCTTGTGCACAATAAAATCTTTAATGTTCAGGATTTTATGGGGGTTTTTTTTGCAAATCTGACTGAATATGAGTCTGAGCTCACAGTTAGTTTCAATTTTTCTGATAAGGGCTAAGGATTATTTTTTTCTAGTTTATGTCTATAAGTTCATTTCTGATCACATCTCTGTGTTATTATTGTAAATGATGAAATAAGACATAAACTCCAGTTATAATTTCTTCTGTTTCATCCTAGCTCTCTATTTTCTTTAGTGGCCTAATATCTGTTTAAATTATTTATTTTTCTTCTATAATATAAACAGTCCTGACTCTGCCCTTCTCTCCTCTAAATATAGAAACGTTGCTGCCGGTTTGATTCACAGAAAGAGCTGATGAGTCATTAGGACGTGGCGACTCAGAGTTCCTCAGGGACGACCCGGAGAGGACAGGGTAAAAACCAGACACGGTTTAAGGAACACAGAAACAGGTTCAAGGTGTTGCTCCATTCTCCAGACCTCAGTCTGTTTGGCAAACAGTTCTGATCAATTAGCTCTCATCTAATGACTTTATTTCCCCAGATACTGCAGTAAGCATTAAAACAAGACCAGGTGCTGTTCTGAATGAGAAACTGTCAGGAAACAGCCACTAAAACTGTGCTTTGAAACATATGTGTCACTTTAAAACCACAAATTTCAAAATATTTTATTTAGATCATATAGACCAATATGATCCTTGACTGAAAAGAAATATAAATTTTTATTTTTAGTTTTTTAATTTTGAAAAACATGGCGTGCATCTGTAATCATCAAGTCCTGTGGAGGATGTCAGATTTTACTGCTAACAGCAATTTTCAAGTCATCTTTAATCTGGGGTTTTTTGTCCTAGAGTGAATAATATGGTAGAAATTGGCCTTTAAATGGTTTCATAACTAAACTGACTGATATTTTTCTTCTTTAACCCTTTATAGAGCAAGTGACCATATTTGATCATGTGATCATTGTGGAGGTTTTAGAAAAACTTATGAACTTTTTATAAACAATATACTGTAGTTTAAATAAGCACTGTATTAGCAGCTATGGATAAGATTTAAATTTTTAAAACACTGTTTGCAAATAAGGGTGAATTAAAATATATGGATCTGAAGGAGAATTGTTAGGATTATCAACACAGATTTAAGAGCAAATATTAGGGTTGTGTTGTGTTTCACATATTAATGCCCCACAAATGGACGTGACAATAATACAAAACCCATAATTTATAACACCCACACAGTCACAAAGTGCAGCAGAGACTCTTTACATTCAGCGTGAGGTTGCATCATGAATAGGAACCCAAACTTAGAACTTTTAGCAAAAAATGTTTGAACATTTTTATAAAAATAATGAATCATTTACCAAAAATCACTTTTAACTTAATAGCTTGTTTGGTACACAATGGTTTTGTTTAAACAAAAATGAAGCTCATTAGGTCTTTTTTTTTAATGAAACTTCATTATTTTAGCTGTGAATTTTGATAATATAAATTCCTCAGAAGAAGTTTATCCATAACCTGAAGAGTTGGTTCAGAACCCTGACTCAGGTTTATCCCACAGGTCTGATGGAATCCCCTCCTTGTCTTTCCTCTCCTACATTGTGTCTTGCTGCAGCTGAGACCCATTATGGTTTCTAAGTTGGTTTTGCCAGCAGCTAACCTTCAACCTGTCTCTGCTTTCAATCTACATAAAACACAATGATTTAAACCAAAACTTTATCCAGGAGTCTCTTTTTCAACCCTTCTCATTTTAATACAGATGTTCCTTTTTTTACTTTAACCTCTTCCTGCAGGAGCATTCTTAATTTTTTGAAAGGATGTCAAACATATTGCACTGATATAATTCAAAATCAGTCTTTAAAATAAAAGACGATGGCTTGTTGTTCAGTCTCCAGTTCTTTCATCCTGTCTTCTTCATGGTTTTCTTTTTCCTCATCCTATTTTTCTTCCTACCTTCTATGTGATTTTGAGCAATGCTTTTGCAGCCAATGTTAATTAATCAGCCATCAAACTGCATTGATACCCAAACTGTCACACAAAATTAATCCATGCAATAAGTTATTTTTAGTGCTGGCTTAAGATAATTAAAAATGTTAGGGAACTTTTATACTGAGTCATGAAGGTCAATGAGTTGGGATTTGTTAGGAATCCATCTGTATTCATTAAAGTTCAGTTGTAGACATTTTTTGGTGGGTCAGTTCTTTTCCAATTTTAAAAATCCTCACTCAAATCCTTTATAATTCCAAATTAAATATTTACTTCAGTATTTAATTAGTGGACCTATATAACAAGTCGTGATAAGGCTGAGTGGAAACAACTTTAATGATCCGAGAAGACAGCTTTGGTGATGGGAGAAAGCTCGAGAACATTAACACAACGCAGGTGTGGCTTGTTAGTCTGAATCATCACTTCAGGCTCACTGACATCTCATTAGCGCACTAGTGTGATTGATGACGACTGACAGCAGAGTTGGAAGGCTTTTCTTTTTAAACACATCTCAGTTCATTCATTCCCTCATGATCTCCATCAAACACAAACATGAAAACACTGGATGAAGCTTTACAGGAGGAGACGGGAGCTTGAAACTTTTGAGGATGAGTTTTGTTCAAAATCTTCACAACATTTAATGGTTTCATGCATTTCACACAACATCAAACCTGTACTGCAGTCAAACTCTAGGCGGCATTTGTTTTTTTCCATCTTTACCTTTTGTGTTACATTCCTCTGTCTAGTCATTATAATATACAGTATGTTGACGCTTGAAACATCATCTTGTTGCTATGGAAACCAGACCTCCAGTCCTTGATGTTGCCTGATGCTAGCTGATGCACTGGTGTTGTTTATGTTGAATATATGTAAGTGTTTCTGTTTTATCTACTGTATCATGATCATAGAGAACACAGCACAATATACGCTTCTTGACCTTGACCTGAAACAGACATTTAAAGATGCTGGTACTTAATTTTTAAGCTCAGATCTGCAATTTTTGAAACAATAAACTGCAAAAAGTTCTCTAAATCACAACATGCATTACATTTTGGGGATTTATTTGAAAGAAGATGCAAATATTTCACATGCAAATGTTTTAATAGACTATGTTCACAAAGAGTAGTTTAAATTATGATAAACACTGCACACCAGCCTGGAGCTCTGACTCTTATCAGAGGTTTTCATCAGTACCTAAAAGTGTCCAGCAGGTGGCAGAAAATAGATGCTTTAAGGCAGAACAAAGAACTGAAAAAGTATTTTTTTCAAATTCATGTTTTATATTTATTTATTTTAACTTTTGAAATATTTTCATGTACTGTGAATTATATTCTGTGATTAAAACCAACATACACAGACATTATACTCCTAAATACTTTTATTTGACTAAATATTACATCTAATCTAGTCATTTCTGCAGCTGACTTCAAAAATATTATCCTTAAAGTATTACTGGGTGCTAAGTTTAGGAGAAAAGTGTAAATCTTTTTAATTCAGTTTAATGCTCAAACAGTCTTTTGAACTTCTTTTAACATGATGCATATTTCATCCCATGTTTGTTTCTCTGATCCTCATTAACCTGATAAGTTTTATGAAGCCAAATGCTCCTGTTATACTAGATAAACAAACACAACCATTTGTGATTCTCATGCTTTCCTCCTCATAAAATCTCTATATTTATGGCTTCCTTTTGGACATTTTTACTCATGTTTGCTGCTGTGCACGTGACTGCAGTGAAAAACATTCCTGGACGTTTTGGAGGGAGTTTTTTCAAGGAGTAAAATCATTCTGCAGCAGCAGCTGTTTACTGTTTAAATGTAACTCATTATTATTTAATCCTTGTGCTGCCAAGGCTCTGCAGGTTTAATGTCATTGTTGACTTGTTTTGTTTAGAGGAATAAAAGGTCATTTGGGTGACGCAAATTCAGATACCCTGTCTCATGAGGAAGAGGACAAAACATTTTAGAAGAGTGTTAAAAACTGTAAGGTTAGTCATCATTTCTGATGATGAATCATGGTCCCATCTCAAATGTGTCTTGTATTTTCAGCTGTCTTTTCCTCTTGTTGCTGTCATTTGTTGCTTTTCCTACCATGTTGATATAGAAGTTTTTTCCTAATCACACTTTTTTTAATTTACATTTATTATTTGTGTTGTTTTGATTAAATTATGTGCTACATTTAATATGTTTGAATAAAATAAACGGCCTGAATATCAAAAGACAGAGTAAACATAAAAAGGAAGGAGATTGAATGGATATGCTTGTGTTTGTGAGAGGAGAAGGGAGGGGGTGGAGACAAGGAGCAGAGGGGGTGAGAAATAAATCTGCTCATACTCTGGATCGAGGACCCAGAGATCATTCTTGGGTTTGGAAGGACAGGAAGTTATGAACGATTCTGGACTAATTGCATGAGGTGAGATGACAATTTTTATTCTTTTTTTTTTTTTTTTTGCAGATAGACAGAAAACAAGACCTAAAAAGTGACCAAATCAAATAGTAATTGTATGTAATGTGATACATTTTATAGTTATGATTCTAAAAGCCTAAATTTCCTACTTAAATAAGTAAATTATTGTATTTTTTGAGAAGCACACACATGCATTGTTTACATAGAGTGATGTGTTGCTTAGTGTTTCATTCATGTCACTCATATTCTCTGGTTAACCATTGACAGTGTGCACATTAGCCTTGAATAGGCAGCTATAACATACGGCAGAAACCTAAAACTTACTAAAATGCTTTGAATTTCATGGTGAAAACATTAATTTCATTTGAAATTTATAATTTTTTTATATCACTGTTTGTTAAAATCAGGAATTTAACATCAAAAGTCAAAGATTTATATTCCTAAGTGTAACTTTCTTGCTGTCGTCTGCTGACTGATTCATATTTGAGTGAGAATGTAAAAGTGGACCAACTTTATCATAAAATGCAGTGGTTCCACTCATATTAAATATATACCTGAAAGGTGCAGATAACTGTAGCAAACTTGTGCAAGAATATAAAATATGGATTTAATTCATAGGATGGAGGCCATCTCCTAAACACCTCACGTCATGGTTCAGATGTTCTGCAGGAGACTTTTAAACCCAGGTTCTCATGCTGTTGTCTGCAGACAAAACTGAAACATCATATCATTTAATTACATTTAGATACAGATCAAATTATTTTTCTATGCGACTGTTATTGTTAGATAAGTCAAATCCTTAATGTTAGCATGCAAAGTTTTCACTGAATGAATGCACGATGCAGATTTAAGTGCTCACAGCTTTTCACATTACACAACCCTCAGCAAACACTTTAAGCTCTTAATTCTTCCACAGACTCAACTCTGAGTCGCCTCATAAAGAGGATTTCTTTTAAAGATGGATGAAAAATACATAAATTATACAATGAGCTGTAAAATGATCTCTGTTAATACTACGGTGGAGTGTTGTGACAATAGCTTTCTTCTCAGTTTTGTATAAACTCTTTATAAATATTAATGACCAGTGAATATTGTTTGTTTTTACACTGAAAGTTGGCATCCAGGGCTGCAGCTCTATTTAAGATTTGCAGTTTCTGAGCAAACCCCATTATAATGTAAACAAACAGCATTTATACCCTCAAGGAAATCTACTTATAGGTGGAATAAAGCTTTGGAATAATAAACCTGTTGCATAAGAAAACCTACAGTTTGAATTGTGTGTCTAAAGTGCATGCTTAACTATGAAGCACATTAAGACGCTTCCTCAGCTGATTTGTGCAAAAATCTACCAAAACCTCATTGATCTTGTGATTTTTTGTGTTAATAAAAACAAATATACCTGTGGTTGTTATCAGAAAATGTTAAAAAGTTGAATTTATTCTGAGTGTATCTAATAAGCTTGTTCCTTTTCTGTGTTAAAGGTCATGAGGTGACATTTATTGATGTTTTATATGAATAAACTGCCACTGTTTGCTCATAATTTCCTCCAATAATGTAGATATAACTTCAGTTCTTATCACTGTGACATCATTAGTTGATATTATTGTCTAATTTGTTCTTGCACAGTGGGTCAGATTCCACTGGGAAACATCCCAGTCAGAACAGGAACCACTGCTACTAAACAAAGATTTATTAAGGGTAACCTGCTGTTTCTGTTGATGTCTCCTGCTTTTCTGGCTACTGAAAACTTGATAAACTAGACAAACAAAACACGAACGGTGTATCCTATTAGGCCTGCGTCACAAAGCTTGAGGTGGTGATATCTTATCAGACCTATACCTCACTGATGATTGTTTGTGTTGCTTTGAACAAACCAGTTAGATCCAGTTTAAAGTTGGTTTGTCTGAACCTCCTGACACCTGAGTCTGTATTGATGTGAAGTTTTTATTTTACCCTAGCTAGATTAGCAGGACCTAGTAGACATAAAAATAAATAGCAGTATTTTTTTTATTTAGTAGTTCAATATGATTTTTTAAAATATTATAGCTAAAAATAAAACAATATTAAATTTTAAAAAACCAAGATTCAGTTTCCCTAAATATTAGAAACAGGTCTAAGTTGAACAGAATAAATTTTATAGTGCAAGAAACTGACGTCCTGTTTAGGGGGGTCACATGATCACATATATCACAAGATATTCTATCATATTCTAGTTGTAACACGCTGTATAACACTGTTAAACTTTATCTTATTATATCCTACTGTAGCATATTTTTAACAGAGCTGTGACTTTGTTCCAAATCAGATTTGATCTAATATTATCATTTTTGACAGTATAAATTTAGTTGCATGCATCACTAACACATCTTTTTATGATATAGTCTCACAGTAATGTCACTGTTGTTCTGCTTGGAGTCACCATAGTCTCAGAATTACAGAACTATATTTACTTATGAATTCTCAAAGGCAGCACAACATTAGCCGAGGTGCCCAAAATGTGTTTCAGTTCAGAGATTAAAGACTTCGAGCGATGCCAGGAACATCGAGTTTGACATGATCAAATTAATTTAGCTGTTAGTGTAAAATTGATTTAGCTTCTTTATTATTAAATAAGCAAAATACAGTAGGCTTCATTTATCAGTGTTATCTCAGCCCCAACGCCAGATGAGGACAGCCGCAAGAACAAAAACAAACAGGTCTGCTCATGTAGTTTTATCACATTTTTTAATATATTTTATGTTCACTTTTTAGTTTGGGGTTCATTTTCAGGGCTGCATGGTGGCGCAGTTGGTTAGCACTGTTGCCTCGCAGCAAGGAGGTCGTGGGTTCGCATCCCAGCTCTGCGGCCTCTCTGCGTGGAATTTGCATGTTCTCCCCGTGCGTGCGTGGGTTTCCTCTGGGTACTCCGGTTTCCTCCCACAGTCCAAAGACATGACTGTTAGGCTAATTGGGCTGGTAAATTGTCCTTAGGTGTGAGTGGGTGCGTGGTTGTTTGTCTCGTTTGTCTCTGTGTGGCCCTGCGATGGACTGGCGTACGGTGTACATTTTAGGACATCCTCAGGTCTCAGACCAAAAGTCCTCAGTTCTCAGACAAAAAGTCCTCAGTCATCAGTCCTCAGACCAAAAGTCCTCAGGTCTCAGACCAAAGGTCCTCAGGTCTCAGACCAAAAGTCCTCAGAACAAAAGTCATCAGTCCTCAGACCAAAAGTCCTCAGGTCTCAGACCAAAAGTCCTCAGGTCTCAGACCAAAAGTCCTCAGAACAAAAGTCCTCAGTCCTCAGACCAAAAGTCCTCAGGTCTCAGACCAAAAGTCCTCAGGTCTCAGACAAAAAGTCCTCAGTCCTCAGACCAAAAGTCCTCAGTCCTCAGACCAAAAGTCCTCAGGTCTCAGACCAAAAGTCCTCAGGTCTCAGACAAAAAAATCCTCAGTTCTCAGACCAAAAGTCCTCAGGTCTCAGACCAAAAAGTCCTCAGACTAAACGGCCTCAGACGAAACGGCCTCAGACGAAACGGCCTCAGGTGTCAGACGAAACGGCCTCAGACGAAACGGCCTCAGACGAAACGGCCTCAGGTGTCAGACGAAACGGCCTCAGACTAAACGGCCTCAGACTAAACGGCCTCAGACTAAACGGCTTCAGACGAAACGGCCTCAGAACTCAGCCTACAGCCTCAGAGAGAAGCAGGTGGCGCATGTCCCAGGTGTAGTGCTGGTTACCGTAACACGGTACACAGCCCCTCCCTCTCCTCCCAAGAGTTACGGCAAAAAATAAAATAAATAAAAAGGCAGACCCGAATCCGCAAGCCGCGACCCGGGTCTGGATAAGCAGAGGGAGACGAGGCGAGACCTTCCTCTCTTGTTTAAACACTCTCGTTGGTACCGACCGGACCGTCAGAACGGCAGATTAAAAAGATCAGAACCGAACACCTGTCTGTTCAGAGTTAAGCCCGCAGCACCGTTTTCACCTGCTGAGGCGTCGGAGCTGCAACCGATCTCCTCAGGAGGAAGCAGAACACATGCGCTGTTTTTAAAAATTGCATTAAAAAATCTGCAAGGCCACGAGTACTTGTTTTATTTAGGAGGATTTACTTTTCGTCTCCCTCTGCTTATCCAGACCCGGGTCGCGGCTTGCGGATTCGGGTCTGCCTCTTTATTTTTTGCCGTAACTGTTCAGAGGAGAGGGAGGGGCTGTGTACCGTGTTACGGTAACCAGCACTACACCTGGGACATGCGCCACCTGGAGGAAGCTTCTCTCTGAGGCGGTAGGCTGAGTTCTGAAGCCGTTTCGTCTGAGGCCGTTTAGTCTGAGGCCGTTTCGTCTGAGGCCGTTTAGTCTGAGGACTTTTTTGTATGAGACCTGAGGACTTTTGGTCTGAGGACTGAGGACTTTTGGTCTGAGAACTGAGGACTTTTGGTCTGAGACCTGAGGACTTTTGGTCTGAGGACTGAGGACTTTTGGTCTGAGGACTGAGGACTTTTTGTCTGAGACCTGAGGACTTTTGGTCTGAGACCTGAGGACTTTTGGTCTGAGACCTGAGGACTTTTGGTCTGAGGACTGACGACTGAGGACTTTTTGTCTGAGACCTGAGGATGTCCTAAAATGTACACCGTACTGGCGACCTGTCCAGGGTGTCCCCCGCCTCTCGCCCCTTGACCGCTGGAGATAGGCACCAGCTCCCCCCGCGACCCTCTGTGGAGGACTAAGCGGCTACAGAAAATGGATGGATGGATGGATGGGTTCATTTTCATGGTGGGATACTTTGAGCTGCTTGTTTTTTGTCAGACTTTAAATGTATATGACCTCTTGAACTGAACGTTTTACAACTGTTTATAAGATTTTGTCTCATGACCCTAGTAGTGGTGAGTAAATAAAACACAGCAGAGAGATTTTCTCTCCAGTAAAGACTTCCATCATCATATTCTGTTTGTCGTCATCTGTTTATCATCAAGGTTTTTTCACCTCTGCTCCAGGTTCTGTTCGTTTAAGAAAATCATTTTAAAAGCTAAAGTTGCATAAAATATGAAGAATTAAAAAGAAGATGTTGATTATTATAAATCATTATGCTTATGTAGCTTTAATTTGCTGATAGAGTTTTAACTATATGAGAAAGATAAACAACGAGGTAAACAAACCATAGGAGGAAATATATGGCAACGACACCGAGCTGTTTACCTTGGAGGAGGGTGACAACTTTATGAGGCCCTATCACCTAAATGATGGAGTGTGTGATACAGTAGCTGAACCATATGTGATGAATTGTGTGGTGAAGCTTAAATGAGTAAACTATAGAGAATAGCAAGAATGCTGTCAGGGTGCCAGTGCAGCTAGTGGACACAGTTCTGATTACTATAAAGCAGAAAAGTCATTTGGGACTTCTGTAATAAGTTAAGCTAAAACAAAACATTTTAAACTGTATAGGAAAATCAAAAGAAAGGTTAAACCATTTAGAATAAAAAAACTGGGAAACACACGCAAAGAAGTACGGTGTGTCTCAAAAAACTTCAAAAACTATATATGGTTTCAAAAATATTCTTGAATTCTACGCAATAGAAGGGTCTGTTAGGAACATAAGTTCATTTCTGAGTGTCTTCATTGATTTATATTGGACATATAAGATGTTTAATAGACCCTTCACTTCCAGTTTTGAAGACAAAAGTCTGTTGAGGTTTGGTTGTGCACGACTCCAAAAGAACTGAGAAACTGTTTCTTTCTCTTTCTGATTGAAAATCATCTCAAAATGTTTTCCTTGTGAAACTCACTCCACAGTTCTTGCATCTTGTATTCCACACATCATCAGGGCTGAGCTTTTTTCTCATCTGACAACTATTGTGTGATTTTAACAAATGGGAATAGGCAGGCTTCTTCAGTGTGTGAGCACAGTAAAGACTTCCCAGAGTTCTGCACTTGAGTTTCTCATGAAGTATGACATTTCCGGACTAGAATGAACTTTATTCTTTTTGTCGGTCCTCCTAGTAAACAAACACATTACTTTGGGTTTATCCTAAAGTGTATCTAAACTGTAATATTTGTAAAAATAAGAAGTGTGTTTGAAAAATGTCTTTAAGCTTGGAAAAGTTAATCCTACAGAGTAATTTCCAAAAACTCTAAAACATAAACTTGATTCCTGACATGCAAAGTTCCAAACGGAGTTATAAGTTTCATACAATTTATCATAGACTTTTACAAATGTTGTCTACACCATACAATGTCTGGCTACAAGAGGTCACAAATGTTTCTGATCAAATCACACTTTTGATGTAGTTCCAGTGGTTTTAATGGTTGTTGATTTTTGTTAGAATAATGGGTGAATAATTGCTTTATCTCCCTTAATTTTTTAGTTATGCCCTGAATTCTAATTATACAAGTTGTTTTTTAGGCTTAACTCTCCCTAATCTTTATTAATAATTTGGGAAGTGGTGAAAATCTGGTCTATATTTGTTGCTTCTACATCATTTCTTAGTTATCCAGGTCACTTTAATCTGATGTTGAATTAAAAGGCTATTTAAATTCCGCTTAAATTTAGGAGGCGCTTCCCATTAATTTGGCGTGAAGCACATTAAACAAGCTCTGCAGATTTGGTGGGAAGGTGTCCTTCATTCACCATCTATTTGGATCAGCAGGGTGGTTTCACAAAAATAAATTGTGAATTTGAAAGTCAGTTCAGCAGGCCCGAAAAGTCTAGATAAGCTGTCAGAGAAAGAGTCCTGTTTAATAGAGCAAAGCAGTCATAGGGCAGAATATAATGTAGACATTCTGCTTGTAGCATTTTTATAGAATAACCAGCATTCCAGGAGTGGAATACAGCACTCAATAAAGCTCCTGAGGAATTTATTTTTATTTTTACACTTTTCACCTCACAGAATGCCAAGGCTTGCCAAGGATACATGTTTATTTTGGTCAAAAATTCCATTCTGGACCAAGTGTCTCCTTGTTTCCCGGTTCTGCTTCTTGCAGCTCCCTGTTGTGTTCAATAGCAACGTGTTAAATGCTCCACATAGCTGCTTTAAAATGCCTGTGCTCTAAGGCTCTTGCTAGTCTAAATGTCAGCCATTAAAAAGCATATATCAATTGATATTTGTATATATTAATGAACTCTTGGTTTAACAGTTATTCTGAATTATTTGCATGTGACATTTTGATCTAATCCAACATTCAGTTTATCAATAAGCTGTCATTTATGTGGTTGGGTTATTTTTGGTATAATGTTCATTATTGTTTTCTTTTCCAACAGACTTGTTCGTGTTGCTGTCACAGTCAACGACATGACTCAGAGGATGTTTCCAGTCAATGATCCACCTGTTAACTTGATAAATTTTCATGCAGATGCCATGGGAGGGATCATCTGATGGATAAGTGAAGTACCAGAGACTATTTGGACAAGTGGATGAGTCATTTTCTGAGATAAAAATAAAAATCAACATCAGTTGGCCAAAACTGAAGGCAGTCATGATGTTCACAGTTCTCAGTTGGCTGTTCCTGGTGTCTGTAATAATCCTGACTATTGGCGGTAACGTCCTGGTGTGTTTGGCTGTGGGGCTCAGCCGACGGCTGTGGCGGATTGCTAACTGCTTCGTGGTGTCACTGGCGGTGGCAGATCTCCTGCTCGGCCTGCTGGTGCTGCCCCTGTCTGCCACCGTGGAGCTGCGTGGTGGGAAATGGCCTTTCGGAGGAACTTTGTGCAACATCTACATCTCGCTGGATGTCTTGCTGTGTACATGCTCCATACTGACCCTCCTGGCAATCAGTGTGAACAGATATCTGGCTATTTCCTCCCCCCTCAGCCACTCTCAAAGTGTTACCCCTCGAAGGGTGGCACTGGCCATCATCTCCATCTGGGTCTTGTCACTGGCCGTGGCCTTTCTGCCCATCCAACTGGGCTGGAACACAGCAGATTACAGGGTGCAGAACCTGGACTGGGTTATTGGGGCTGAGGACAAGGAGGGACACTACTGCCAGTTTGAATGGAACAACAACTACGTTATAATTTTTGTCGTTGGCTCTTTTTACCTACCTCTGCTGCTTATGTGTGGAATGTATCTTTGTATTTTTAGAGTGGCACGAGAACAGGTCAGTGTTTTATACTTATGTTCCTGATAGGTGTTTGTTTGTCAACTAGAGTTAAGGAATTATACCTAATTTTGTCATGAATCAACATACTAAAAGCCTCTACCCAACTGAGTTTTTGCCCCCACATTGGGATAGATTCAGTATGTTTACCTTCAAGCTTAAATGGAAGAAGGAGGACATCGGGAACAGTAGAAAGTAGGGACATCTTCGTCTTATCCTATTGTTGAAAAGTGAAGCCATGATGGTGCTGCCATGCTGTCTGTGCACCAGAGACATGTCCCGCCCACTCCTCTGCACACAATCATTTTAAGCATTAAATAACTAATTGCAGCTAAAGCTATTAGCTGTAATTAGTTTATGCTAGAAAAATGAATAATTAAAAATATAGCAGCAGGGTAAGAACTTTGTCCAACAGGAGTCAACACCTTGAACAATAATGATCTGAGTGGTACATTTTTAAATTCTTTAGCCATAAAATTGTTTTTTTCATTTACATAAAGTACTAAGCAGGACTTGCTTGGACTGGAACAAACCACTAGAGGGAGCTTGTTTTGTTTCTACTTCAAATTCCTGGTTGCATTCTGATGTTTAGCTTCTATTTGCATCAATAGTGGACTAAAATTGACACTCTTCCTCCAGCAACTCTTATCTATTGTCTATCTATAATGTAAAAATAAATGTATCTATGGCAGACTAGGTGACTTTTGTTCAGTTCTTAAAATTATTTTTAAAAATTGAGATTGTTTTTTCAAAATTTAGACCAGGTATGATTTTATATTTGTGATCTGCATTCAAATGAGAGAAAATGTTATGAATAGGACTATTAAATGTGATCTCTAAATATTT
The DNA here is from genome assembly GCA_006937965.1 of Callopanchax toddi. Classification (NCBI taxonomy): domain Eukaryota; kingdom Metazoa; phylum Chordata; class Actinopteri; order Cyprinodontiformes; family Nothobranchiidae; genus Callopanchax; species Callopanchax toddi. Next base: position 1,912,919 of record SSNR01000044.1, on the reverse strand, counting down.
ATAGTTACTTTGCAATGTCAAAGTTGTGTTTTTCTACTGATCTCATTCACTGAATCTCTCTATCCCTGTCCTCTGTAACCCTTTTTAGGTGCGGCGTATCCGTGCTACCATCCCCTCATCTGCACGCTCTGCAACAGCAACCCTAGCCCGAGAGCACAAAGCCACGGTGACCCTGGCAGCTGTACTGGGCGCGTTCATCATCTGTTGGTTCCCATACTTCACCTTCTTCACGTACATGGGCATAAAGGAGAATACAAACCCCCCTAACACACCTCATTCTGTAGTCCTGTGGCTCGGCTACTTCAACTCAACCCTAAATCCCATCCTGTACCCAGCCTTCAACAGGGATTTCCGTCGGGCCTATGGAGAGCTGCTCCGTGGACCGTTACGCAAAAAGCTGCAGCTCACTCACATGTCTATGCACAAACGACTGGCCTTTATTAATGGAATCAGGACCTCCCAACAGTCTAAGAAAAATATAGACACAGTCAAGGTGGAAAATGAGAAGAACCTTCCACTATATGAGAGGAACAGCTCCGATGAGCCAAGATGAAGAGCTGTGAATCCTGTTACACTGATGAACTGGAGCAACGCTCAAAGTGCAAGATTAGATAACAATTTACAGCGACAGTTATATCTTTATTTATACTAACAAGGATTAAAAAACTATCCGCACAGTGAATGTTACACAACTGTTTTTATATTCTGAAAAAAGCAAGAAGCCAAATCCTAAATCTACCAGTGTTTTTACTAAAAAATGTGTTTGCAAAAGGGGGAAAGATACATACTATACCTCATTCAGCATAGTGGAATTTGTTCTTTGCATTTGACCCATCCCTGAGGTGCCAAGGAAGCAGTATCTTGCCTAAGGATACTTCAACACATGGCTTTGGTCTGGGATTGAACCCTGATCGCCTGATTGGTAGACATCCTCTCTTCTCATGCCATGATCGGTCCAAAGCTAAAATACTACAATGTGGTTTGAGAAAGAATAACAGGAAGTTGGTGTCAAGAGGTACTATTGTTTTTTTTTCTCCATTCTGGGACCAACTGGCTGATCTGATATGCAGTAGACGGTGTGTTTGAATCAACTCCAGAAGGAACGACCTGCAGGACTTCTTGAAGGTTTTAACAGCAGAGAAACAAGCTGCTCCTTATAAATATTATTTGATGAAATCATGAAATGAGTGAAGCTAATGGAAGATGAAGACCAGTCGCACTGGTTAACCTCTGATTTTATAGTGGAAATGCACTACAACAACACATCAAGGAAATAAAAGGACAAGACTATCTATAAGCCTTACAACAATGTAAATAAACTATGTTTTTAAAACTTGTTGATAAATGAGTTATCTCAACTTTATTCTCTGCAGACATTTATCTTTTGTAATATATGAAAAAATAAGTTGTAGTGTACAAAAGTGACTTTGAGCTGAAAGCCTTATCATATTGAAACTTTCTTTTTCAAATTACCCTTTAATTGTTATTTCATTTCTGAGATAAATAGTACAGTTCAAGTTATCTAATTAAGGAAAATTGTGTTCCTTTTTTAAAAATGATTTTATAATTAAAGATGATCAAATTCAACCTTTGAGAAGTGGGATGCTGCACCAAAGTAGTGGAGCCGTCTCAATTTGAACTGATGATAGAGTCTAAATCTAGAATGAAATCTACCAATAAAGAGTTACAAAATGGATATTTTATGTAAAATTCAAAACATTTCATTATGAATTTGCTATTGTTTTTTTACCAGTACTTCTTTTTCTAAACTTTTCCTAATTATAAGACTTGTTTCTCCCTGTTCTGAAGTGTATTTATCTGCAAAGTATACCGGGTTCACTTTGCATAGTTTATTAAATTGTCTTAATGATTAGAGGTCTATATTTTAATGCTTGTATAGGCTACTGGAACTAATTAATGCGAAAACATTTTAAAATCTATGAGTGTGTGATCTCTCACTAATAATCAGAACCCTGAGAAACAAATCCTGGACATCTGGCTGTCTTTGTAATGATGTTTAAACTAGTCCCATGAAGCGTGGATTGTGTGCTCTTAATAAAAGTTTAATAATATTTTTACCAGTGCATGAATCCAATATTGTTCTTTCCTCTTTGTTTATAGAAGGACTGATGCAGAGGAAACTCTGGTAATCTCATGCGCTCATTGAGCTTATCTTTGTTTACTAGAACAGCGTGATCACACAAATGGATCAAATCCCACCTGCTGCACAAAGAGTAACCTTTTTAAACTGACGTCAATGTTGTGTTATTGTTTCAATTAGTGTGAGGATTTTGCAAGAGTTCTGACCACTCTAGTGTCAAATAATCCTTAAATTCCTCATTCTTCCTTGTCAGTGAATGACTGAAAGGTCTTTAGGAAGGAGGCCCAGAAGGAGGGAAGACAGATGGAGTTGGGGATCCTGGATGACCCCCCCAGATACAGCAGTCAAGTATTACAGCCATTTATGCACATTGTGTCTATCTAAATCGCTTATATTTGAATTAAAAACCTTTGGATAATATTTGGATTGTGCTCTAACATTTTTTTCCTGAATTAATTAGAAAATCTGAGACTGTACCATCAACACGCAGATATGCATGCATCTAAACTTGACCCATACTCAGAAAACAGAGACCGAAGCAATCCAGGTGCCCCCTAGTGACAAGTCCCCCTACAAGTTTTATATGGCAGCTATTTAATTTACATTTTGGAAATACAAATGTTTCAATCATTTTTTTAGGCATCAGTAAATTTATTTACTTTACATTTATGTGGAATTATTTGAACAGTCCTTTTACCAACGTGAATGATGTGAATACAGAAGTCAGAGATCATTTCTCTTGTAAAAATGGAGATGGGGAAATATGTTGTTTCAAGGATTCAAAACCAAAGTGCCTTTAATGTCACTGTAAGAAAACAATGAAATTAGTAATGGCAGCTGAAAAATGTACTATAATGCAGAAAACAATACAAAAAAACACAAGAAAAAACTGATTAGAGTACCACAAAACCAGCATCTGGAAAGGTTTAGTATTATTATGGAAGGCAAGCTGGTATTTAAACTGATAAACAGATATATAGTTGAGTTGTGAATTTCACCTGCAGAAAACTGAGATTTTCACCTGCAAAAGTTCATCTATACTTACCTTTTCTAACCAAAGCAAAGTATTACCACCAGAGGGCACTGTGGACCAACTTCCACTTTCATAAATTTACCAGAAATCATGAGCGTTACTTATTTTGTGTGTGATATATATTGTTTCTATTGTTGAAACAAAAACACATTTTTTTTCTGATAAAAATCACAATTTTGTTCTCATATACAATGCATTGATAACAATATTATCATCTGTCTGGTTCATGACAGATGTCTGAGACCATTTAACTGATCTAATGTTCTCAACAAACTTCTAAATCCAAAATGGATGCATCAACTGTTGATATAAAAGTAAGAAACTGGAGTTCCAGTCCACATGGACAAAGATCACATAAGGAAAACAATGCATGGTGCAAGGAATTATTTAAAACATTGTTTTGGACATTTTAGGAATATTTCTTCATATAACCTCTCTTAAGCTGTTATTATTATTCATTCAAGAGCTACTGTATCTGATTCTGATTTGATTGTTCTGGGAGTTTGAACACTTTAAATAACTCAGATTTTATGCAAGTGAGAAGGATGTAAGGTGGGTGGTGAGAAGCTAATTAAAAAAATAATCCCTTTTCTGGCTTCTCTGTGTGAAAGCCTTCATGTTTATGTTAAAGGCAGACTCTGCATGTTTTAATAGTTTTTGTTTTGTGTCTTAGAATAAACATTAATAATAAAAGCAGCAATCATCACATCTTTTTAGCTTCACCTTAAGCTTTTGCTCATCTTCTGGTTCTACTCAAAGCATTATCGTGTTTGTATCCCTCCCTGCTGTCTTTGCAGACTCAGCTCTCATAGGGCTGCAGCAGAGGCATGAAAAGGTTTTGTAGTGTTACCAAAAAGCTGATCTCACAATATTATTTCACAAAACCTCACTTCTGCTTCTCATGACTTTAATTTTTCAGCTGGAAGATGCTGAAAATACCAACAATGATGTCACATTTCACAACTTTTATATGAAAAATAATAATTCTGTGCATGTTTTTTGCCTGTGCTTGATTATATGTGCATTTTGCATGTGGGTTGAGCTGTTGGCTCCACCTGCTAAACTCCTCTCAACTGATCCAGGAGCAGATTTATTCAAGCACGCTCAGTGTGAGAGCTTGTATGAGTGTGGGAGGCAATGCGGCGCTGCTGCAGCGTTAGAGCTGTGTTGCGGCTGTCTACACCTAAAAGAAGTCTGAACTCTACAGAAACATAAAGTCTGCAAAGATTATTTTTAATGTAGCTTCACATACATTGCTCCGTTTATGTGAACTCTTTAAAGATATATACTTTTTTCTTCTATCTTGAGAAAAGTGCTTCACTATGGCAACAACGTCTTCCTCAAATAAATATGAATGTACTTGTTTCTCCTCTGATTTTTTTTTTTTTTTTGCAGAAATTTCTCCATATCACCATGGATACTGTGAAAAGTTTGTTCACCTTTTTTACACATTTTTTCTTTAAAGGCTAAATATAATTTGTGCATTTTTTATGAAAGTAGCACTAATTCATGTTGATAGATTTCTAAATCTTTATCATTTTGCTCAGTTATCTTTAGGTCATGAATAGATTTGTTATTTAAAGGTTCATTTATTTGATGGCGTGCTGCATAAAGAACCCAGAAAGTGTCTCGTTAAGTTCGATGTGCTGACTTTACCTCAGCTCTTAAAAGTCTTTTTAAAGGCAAGGTCACAAGGTGATTTGCTGATGTAGTCAAAATAACTTTACATACCGATGTACATCCAATACATCTTATCAGCTCTTTGAAGGAGATCCATATCGGCTCTGTTCAGACGCGCTGCCAAGTTCTCCAGGCCTGATCTTATCTCAGATGGACAGAAACATAGAGGACTTGTGTTCAGTGTCCAGATGAGTCCAGGTTTCATGTCAGTTCTCTAGTTTTCGGTCTTATAGTTGAGAAAGAGAACTCTGGTTGTAATGGGTGCAGAAGTTTGCAGCTATGATGATATGAGTTTGAATCCATTTATATTATATTTGCAAAAAAGTTGCAAAAAAGTTTCTAAATGAAGGTGTTTATTATTAAAGGGAATAAAAATCCCAACCTACATTGCCCTGTCTGAAAAAGTGATTGCCCCTAAACCTAATACAGTCCTGATCAAAAGTTTAAGATCACTTGAAACGTGGAAAAAAATCCTATTTTGCATGGTTGGATCTGAACAAGGTTCCAAGTAGAGCTTCAACGTGCAACAAGAAGAAATTTGAGTGAGACAAAACGTTTTTTGAGCAGCAATTTATGATAAAAACAACTCTTAAACTGAAACAACATGCAATATGATTTTTTTAGCCATGTTTCACATGGGGTTAAACTTTTGATCAGGACTGGTTGGGTCACCCTCAGCAGCAACAACTTCAACTAAGTGTTTGTGATAACTGGCAATAAACTTTTTACAGACTGTGGAGGGATTTTGGCATTTTGTATCATTGTCCTGTTGCAGAACCTATACTGCGCTTCAGCTTGAGGTCAGGAACAGATGTCTGGACATTTACAGTAGTTTTGCTTTAATTTTACTGTCATGCCATACTGGTGGGAAAACCCAAATGCTGGGCACAAGAGGTAGAATGTGGGGGGAAAGCAATGAGTTGAAGATACAGGAACACAGCAACAAGTGGGAAAATGATGAGACATGATAAGAGTGTTTTTTTCTAAAATCCCCAAAACATGAGTAGGAGAGAAAAGTAACCCAGGGCACAACAGGCATAATGAAAGAATAGAAAAGAAAGATAAACCATAAATACAAAACCAGGCTGATGAGAAAATAATCAAGATAATCCATGAGCAGAACAGTGGAAGTCGAGCAAGAAATAATCAAGAAGACCTAAATAAAACAGGACCTAAGGGTTGCAACCCAAAGAAAACAGACTAGATTAAAGTTATAGGTGCAGCTTATTGAGGATGTTTATTTTCCATGTTTTGACAGTGGGGCATCAGTGATCTCTGCGCCTCTCTGCAGCCTTTTCCTGTCCTAAATTGAGCAGCTGCCAAACCAGACAGTGCTGCAGTGGTCAGGATGCTGTCTACCTTCTCCCTGTAAAAAGCTGGCATGAATTAAGGAGAATATTTAACCTTTTTTTCATAAATATTGAGCAATTCCTGATCATTAGATATACCAGAAGTGCTACATTTTATATGCTTGTAATACAAAACCGGTATGACTGTACAAAAAAAAACATCACCTTGGTTTTAGCTGAGCTCAGATCCTTTGTTAGCCCATCAGTGCTGTTAGGTATAAAGACTGTTTTCCAAACTGAGACTGTTAGGTGAGTTAATTATTAATAACTTTACACAAAACACCTCAAAATGGTGGAAAACCCCTTTAAATTGTTGTCTGAATATATGTCATTCCTTCCTACTGCATAACTAACTCCTTTATTTAGTTTATATTCAATCTCAGCTTTTAAATATAACTTGGCTGGATGTTCAGGATAGCTGAAGTCTCAGCTGACAGGACTCAGTGAATTGAGGATCGATAATTCATTAAAATTTTACTTTGGAAAAAAAATGCTACAGTCAACAAATATGCAGATAATGCATGTGAAAAATGTCCGTCTTATTTTCCTTATAGAAAAGTTCGATCTTTTCTTACCCCTGTCCTGTTGACTAGAACAGCTTTCTACTTGCTGTCCTGGTAAAGATGACAAATAAGTCTGAAATGTACTAATGTTTCATTATGACCAGGTTCTGAGATCAGATGGATGAATGAAAGCTTCAAGTTGGGAACTGCCACTGCAGAACTTTCTAAATAGACATTATTTAAAGTTTGCAGTTCACAGGACATAGACGACGTCCCTGGATGTGGCTGCAAGAAAAAAAATCTGAATGATAACCAAAGGTCCCAGAACAACTTCCAGTGAGATTAGAGGTAAACTACAAGGTCAAGGGTCATCAGTGTCAGATCACACCGTCACAGAGCTTCTGGGAGAATATCCTTTGGACAGATGAGACAAAACATGAGCCTTTTTGTTACATCATGTCTTCAATCTGTTGAGGATTCAATGAAATCTGAAGATGTTCAAGGCATATGGAGCTCAGTGTGCCACCCAGAGTCAAACAGCAGGTCATGGGTCCTCCAACAGAGTGTAATACAAACAGAGCTAAAAACACCTAAAAATCAATCAGAACCAGAATCAGAGACAAGTCAATTATTTCACTGACAGGGAATTTATTTTGGTGTTTTGTGCAGGAGACAACTGACATAAAGAAATATAAACATAATCACCATCTGAACATACGTAAATACTGGAGCATTCTGAAGTGTCTTTCTATGAGCTTCGATCTGTTGACCATCTGTGGAAGGATCTGAAACATCTGGAGAAGGACAGCTGGAACAGTTTGCTCATGAGGAGTGGGACAAAATACCTCTGGACAGGTGCAGAAGTCTCAATAGGAGTTACAGAAATCACTTTAGCAGTGACTGTCTCAAAAGGTTTTGCAGCTACATTTTAAGGACCAGATTTATTGGTTTGATGATTAAAATAGTTCTGCTGAACTGCAATTCAGATACAATATCTACTAATTATTTGCTGATGTTTATTAACTTTTATTCATTATTCATACTTTTGACAGTTCCCTGCTTTTGCAGTGATCATTTTGGGAGATTTTTTTCTCCGTTTCATCCACGTCTGTTGAAGCAGCTCAGTGACCAATCGTGTTGGAGTGGTTGTGACTCAGTGCTGCAGTCGTTCTTCCACTTCTTCAGCTCTAAGTTCTTGCTGTAGTGAGATAACTCACTTCCACCTTGCAGTGTTTAAACAAACACATTACCTGGTCTTAGTTTAAAGATACAGCCACACTTGAGATGACTGAGATTCTTGAACTGATGGGAAAAACTATTTTTAGATGTTAGTTTGGTAGAAAAAAAAACCTCTCCAGGTGAAGTGACTTATATCCTCAGCTGGTGTCCAGAGATTGGTCGCAAATGCTAATGTAGCTTTATTTCTCTCACACTGAATCTTGTCCTTTCACGCTGTTACGAACAGAACCACAAAAGTTCTGTTTACTGTTTTTGATCAAACTGTAATTACTAATATCCTGCTCATAGATCTACATTTTGACTGTGTGACTTTTGCTGGTCTGCTATTTTTACTGTCACACTCTGTGAGTAAAGTGCTCTTCTCATGGGACCAAAACAAGATCCTGCAAACAACCTCAAGTCACGCACAAAAACAATGTCTGCACTCTGGCTGTTCTCCTTTGTTGTTTCTTTCTTTCTTCTTCTTTTTGTTAAGTGTGAACAAAAAACTGGCAAATTAAGGTCTCCTAAACTACAACAGTTGCAGGGAGAGGATAAATAAAATCTATAAACATTAAATATAGACAAGATGACGGGGAGGGGGGAGGACAGAGGTTGCACTGCGTCATGCTTTCCTGAAGCATTTCCCCAGTTCACTGGAGTGAGAAATCAAAAGCTCTGTCTCCACCAGCATTTTGCAGACTTACATAACCTGTTTTAGAGTGACTTCAGTGAGTAGACTGCTGTGTGCTTTTTTTATAGGTGACTTTGTTACTGTGAGGTTCTGTCTTCTCAGTTTAGTTCAATGGTTACCAGACTGACAGAAACTGGATTTCCCTTAAACATTTTGAATTGTGTTTCTGCGTAAACGTTATAATGACTATTTTACCCTTTTTAGATGAACAGCTTCTGTTTGTGGAATTAGCATTAACATCCAACAGTAATGATGAGCTAACAGCTAGTCTGAGAGCAAGCTATACAAGGGTGCATGAACTGCTCTGACATTTAGAAGATTGGAGCTGTGCACATCCACAGGGTTACAGCTTTTCTGTTAAAAGTTCTTCTTTTGGGGGGTTCTTTGTATAGGATTGTGATAAAAATGATTAGGAGAATTGAGGATGCTTGAATAAAACTTTAAACATCTTTACCTTATGGTAATGTTATAATAACTTGTGGAAAACCTCTCAGTAAAAACAAAAATGTTGCTATTGTGCAGAAATGATTGATTAAAAGCTCCAAAAGCATCAGTCCTCCAGTCGTCTCATTTACCAGGCGGTTTACTGAATCATGCAACTGTGTATATGCACATGAATAAAAAAGGTTGAAGTAAGGAAGATCAGAGTGAGAAAGCACAAATGCAAGTCAGGAGGAGGGACCACACAGCGGGGAGGGAGGGAACAGTGTGGTGGCTGCTGGCGCTCAGTGCAGCTCAGATCTGCTGAGAGCGTCCAGAACAGAACTCCTCCACGGACCACAGCCACAGGGCTGCCACTGCAGCTCAGAGGACACCCTCACACACAAACATTTGCTGCATGGGAGAATTAGATCACAACATTTCCAGACGAGGAGGCAGAGAGGTAAGCAAAATATAGATGGGATCGCTTATCCTTGGATGGACAAAACTTCCAAAATAAAACAGCAATTCTTCTTAGACTTTTTGAATTCATTTAATAATTTACAACTTTCTTTTGCTCACTCTGTTTGGTGCAGGAACACTTTTCCTGCATCATTTTAAAATCTATATATTTTTTGCAATTGTTATATCTTCGCAGTTTTTTGGGGGGAGTGGGTTGGGGTTGTGTTTTTTTAACTTCTCCTTTTTCCTACCTCTACACTTTATCACAACTTGTGAGTGTGTGAATGTTTCTTCAGAGTGTGTGAGCATGTCTTTCTGAAACTCTGTGAAATATAATGTTTTGTATGAGGCTTTAATTTAGACACCTTCCTTGTGCAGGAACAAGGACCCCCTGCCCCTCAAACCACCTGATGATGTCACATCTCAAAAGCACCTGAGGCAGACTCCTCTTTGCAGCAGGGATCTTATAGCACTTTAAAGGCTACTAAATTATAAAATAAATTATAAAACATTGGACAGAATCTGCCCCACCTGCCTCTACCTTGGCCCCAGGATGGCTGGCTGCACCAGCCGCTGCAGGCAGGGGGTGCTCAAGTTGATCCAGTCCCTGCAAAGGCTGGTCTCTGGAGGTCTCACTAAAGGTACTGTGATTTTTCATTAATGCACTCCTTCATTTCATCACTCCTTCAGATGGATTTGATAGGACTCTGTGGTTTACTGGTTAGGTATGGCAGAGTGAATTCATCTTTAATGGTGTGATCTGGTGATGCTTCCATTCAAAAACCACTGGAATCATTATCAGTGGTTTTGATCAAAACGCTCCACTCCTATTTAATCTTATAACTCAGCTTATAGGCTTCTCTCTATTATCAGTTGAATGTAAACTGAATGTGGTCAAAGTCAAGCTTCTCTTATCTCAAGACACAACAGATCAGTGTCCTTCTATCATCTATAGGTAAAACCAAGGGAGCTTCTGTAACACAAGTCTGCAAAGGTTCTAGCTATGCTCTGTTATAGAAAACATGTTTTGTTAAAAGGCAGCTTTGATTTTTTTTTTTCTTTTGAACACTGAATGTCAGTGTTTAGGATCAATAAGGTTTGTGGATTTGTTGGGTTTATAATTGATCCCTGATCATCTCTTTAGTGTGTTTCAGATAAAACAACCAGAACAGAATGTATTAAGCTGCAGGGTACGGACGTCTAAAAAGGTCCCCATTTCAGTCTACTTCTGATTATTTTTCCTATAATGTTTACTTTCAAGCTAAGCAGCATCAGGATGGTGTTACGGTCTTGTGTGTGCTCCTGGATTTTAGCAGACCTAGATCTCAATAACATAGATTTGATCACTGATGGACAAATGATGGAGAATAAAGTAAGAAATGAGCCATGAATCCTACAGAGACTCTGGATTAAAGAGGTCATCATTTCCTTAACTCTTCTCTCTGTTCAAACATATTTCTATGAGGTTTATTTTAAAACACCATAAACAGGTTTGGGTTTATAATAATAAAAAATATTCACCCCTTGGATGTTTTACCCTTTTATTGCTTTTATAAAATAATCATGAGCAGCATTATTTTTGCTTCTTTGACCAAAGAGTTTTACAAAAAAAAAACTTTTAACATGAAATAAGTGACTGCATGAATATTCACCACCTTCCAGTCAGTATTTAATAGGTGCTCCTTTAGTTGTAATCACAGCACAGAGTCTGTGTTAATAGGTCTCCATCAGGCAGCACATCTGGACACTACAGTTCTATTTCTTCCTTGTAAAAGTGTTCAAGCTCTGTCAGGTTGTGTTTAGGGATTGGGTGTGAACATCCTTTTTAAAGTCCAGACACTAATTCTCTATCAGACTGAGGTCTGGGTTTTGACTGGTCCACTCCAGAACCTCCACCTTGTTGTATTCAAACCATTTCTGTGTAGCTTTATCTGGATGTTTCAGGTCATTGTCTTGCTGGAAAATAAATCCTCTCCCAAGTCATGGTTCTGTTGTTGATGGAATCAAATTGTCCTCCAGGAATTACATTTGACCTTCTACTTTTACAAACCTTCCAGGACCTGCTGCTGAGAAGCATTCCCACAGCCTGATGCCACCACCATGCTTCACAGTGGTACGTGGTGTGTTTGTGGTGATGTGCAGCATTTGATGAACATAGCGTTGTGTCTTATGACCAAAAAGCTCCACTTTGGTCTCATTAGACCAAAGAACATTCATCAAAAAAGCTTTGAAAAACCAGGGCTACAGTTGTATTCAGTCTCTCCCATCTCAGTTAATGAAGAACAAAAACTTTTAAAAACTCCTTTGATGTCAAAGTAAAAACTGATTATAATAAAGGATCCCTGTATGTTAATATTTGTCTTCTAAAATGTCAAACTTCTAAATGATTGGCTGTTCATGTCTATATTAAATCTGTATTATTGTGAAGTGGTTACATTTATTTATCATTAGGCCTCTTTTAAACTTTTTCAATTAAAAGCTGTGATGCTCAAAAAGCTCCTCTAATTTCTTATAGTCAAAAATAAAGAAAAGGGAAAAAAAACACATGCTGAGTCACTGAATCAGAGGAGAGTCAGCGCTGACATGGGAATTTTAAATGATACTTGCATGTGTGGTGAGTTAAATACTTGTGCAAGCTCAACTGAAAGACTCACTGTTGGGTAGGACTTAACTCTATCCAGATAAATTTTATACTATTTATCACTAAATTGTCTAGGGAAATTATTTCTTGTAGGAAAGATGAGAATTTAAATTTGAACAAAGCTGACATAAAATAATCGACTGACTTCAAAACCTGATTGTTACCAGTAATGGAGGCATCAGGAACTATTTGTAATTCAGAAGAAAAAACCCATGGTGAGACTGTTAAATCTGGCAGATTAGCTCCTGTGCTATTTTAAAAACATTACATCCTACTCATATCTGCATGGGGTCTCAATCTAGGCCATGTGATGCAGCTCTTTAAACTGAATTATTCCAAACCTTCTCAATAAGAAGCTAATCACAACGGCTTGAACTAAGTAATTAAATGAAATGTAATGAGATTCTAATAGAGTTTTCAGAATTATCTCTGTTTTTTGTCTTTATGTTTCAGTAACCCTGCTCTGTGTCCTTCAAGAATGAGTGGTTGATGAAATGGAGCAGAAATTCTATTGAGCGTCTTGTCCCTTGATATTGTCCTTCAAAAGGCTTTTGTCCAAAGGCTCTTTAGTTTGTATTGGATTGACTCTAATGTAAGTTGAGATTCTTCTATATGGAGCAGCAGAGGGACCCTGTATTCACTTTGTTATATAATTAAATGTCACTGAGTTAATTAGGAGCCTTTAGTAAAATATGAAGATACACCCTGCCTGAAGAAAAGCTAATTGTTACATAAATTAATCCTACAGGAGTTTTCAAATGTTTCAGTTGAAAGAATTAGGTTGTTTTTTTTTTTTTTTGCTTGTGTGTTTGTTTTATGTATGAAAGTGACCATTTTTGATCACTTGTTTGTGTTTTAAATCTCAATTTTTCAGCCTAAACCTGAAACTTTTAATAAGTTTCTCAAAAGAGAAAACATTTTCAAGAAAGTGCATTTTTAAAAAGTTTCATAATAAAAATAAAATGTAAAAATAAAAAAAAACAATGTCTGAAGTTAAAAAAAAACTACATTTTTTAAAAAGTAATAATATTTTAAAAAAGTCAAAAGTTAAAATCCACAAAATGTAACTGAGCAGTATATTTTTAATGTGTACAAATAAAATCTGTTAATTTTTCCATTAAAGAATAATAAATGTTCAGTTGAAAAATATTCATGACGAGAATCCAAATGTAATGAGTGATCAGTTAAACTATATGTAGCACCATTTAGACAGTCACATGGTGAGAGTTTATGTTGCTGTTTAGTCTGCTAGTCTTCAGTAGTGTCGTCTCTGTTTTTCCCTTTGGCTTTGGGGTCCTTCCAGTCATTCAATTAGTCATGAATACATCACACAGCATGTGCAGACTGCAGCATGTGAACAGCATCATGTATGCATGAAAGGAAACAAAAAAATGCACATTTACTCACATACATTAAAGAAAACCATTTAGACTGAAACCTTCTAACCCAATGCACTGATGACCTTATAACAGCTCACACTGATATAAGTTTTTAATAACTGGAGAAATCGTTGCTTGTTCAACTTTTTAAAAAATTATTTCCTGAGTTCAGCAGCATGCATAATAATCTGAGGACCTTTGGAGGATGCAAACTGAGAATGGCGGTGTTGGAAAATAAGCGTGATGATTTGCCTCAGGCCTGAACTTGACTTAATGCTCACTGTTATTCAAATCTCCCTGCTGGGAAGCTTTTCTTTGTGCTATAGTTTTCTGTTTGATTTACTTGTGTTTAGTTATGATATAAGGTGATAGGTTTAGAACTACAAAAAGTCTTATTTTTAGATGACTTTTCTCAAACCAAACAGAAAAATGTAAATGAGAAAGAAATGACAAGATTTGTTTTTACCATTTTAAAATGTACTCATTAAATAACAGTGTAAACAACCTTGGCCAACAATCTGCCATTCATCTTTAATTCAGTTCATCTATCTAATGTAAGTAGAAAGCATTCAAGTTCTGGTAAAGCCCCCAGTGTCTCTGAGATGTAGATAAAAAGCTCCTGCCTCGGGGCACTTACACACCAACACACCAGTCACATGACAGAAACTACACTAACAAAGGCAGCTAATGATGCAAATGTCAGGCTGTTTACTTATGAACAGGAAACAAAAAGTCTGAATGCAGACAGGCTACTTAGCTCTGTCGCCTCACAGCAGTGTTTGGATCAAATCTCAGCTGAGGATTTTTATGTAGAGTTTGCATGTTCTCCCAGTGGATGTGTGAGTTTTCCTCCAGGCACTTTGATTTTCTCCCACCTTTCAAAACCATGCATGTATTTGGTGAGTCTAAATGTATCCTCAGGCTCATGCATTTGTAAGAGTCCTTGAGGTGCAAGTCTCAAGTCTCTGATGACTGAATGAGGCATATTCTTTCTGTTCTGCCTAATAACACTTTTTATGTTTGGAGTTTTAAACCTCTGTGGGTCCAGCTCTTAGTTTGGGACATGAATAATAATCAGCTGCAACCAAGTGACGTCTGAGGTCATTTTTTGTGAGGTCGATTGTATGCATGTACATTTATCAAAAATGGTTCTGTATGACTATTCCCAAAGATAATTCCTGTAGTAAAATCAGCACATAAAATGATCACAAACAGGTCAAAATACACTTTTCTAAAACCTAACTGACAATTAAACAATACACAATACAAAATAATGCAAAATTTAAAAAAGAAAAAGGACAGTGGCAAACAGTCAATGTGTTAACACTCTTGGTTACTCAGTGAAGATCAAACTATACATTTTAAAGCATGAGTTAACTTTTTTTTTTCAGAAATATTCTTGATCTACATGATCAGACTGAAAAATGCATTCACTGCTTTTTACCAGCACGACTGCAGTTCTGCACTAATGAGAGAACAAACCACCAAACAGCTGCAATTGCAGAAGAAGGGTTGCACCAGGAGATCCATTCTTCTTACACAAATTCACCTCCACTTATTCCAACTTTTCTATTTTTAAAGTCGGTGCTGGAAAACCAAAACTTTTATTTATTGGATAAATGGATCAGATTTCATTTAAACTATAACGGCTGCTCCGCTTATCCATTCGTGCACTCGTTCATTAGTTTAACCTCTGAGTGGTCACACAAGATAACGATGGTTCATAAGACTCGAGTGAAAACCATGAGTCCAAGTCAAGTTGTTGTTCTTGCATCTTAAGTGTGATTCAATCTAATCTCATTGAATCAGATCATATGGTGATTAAGAGCAGAATCATGTCGTGCATCAGTTGTAGCTGCTCATGTATCTTTAATGAAGCAGGTTGTTGGATGTGTATTAAGATACTCAGCCATAGATGCACAACTACAGTCCTATAATTTGTGATGCTGTAGATCTCAACCTAATAGCAGAATCTGGTTTTGCTCTAAAGCAAACAGACTGCTTGTTCAGTGGCTCTTTGCCTACGACACCAGCTGTGTTATTGACTTTATCAGTTCTTACAAACCGTTTTGTTGCTGGAAATAAAAATAAAATGTGAGTAGTGAAGTCTTTTTGTTTAATTTCTAACACAGTAACAACTAAGGTGTCATCACGTTCAGCTGGGCCCACTCCAGTCACATGAAATAATGTTCACATTTGGCTGCCAGTATGAATTATTAAAAAGTAGGTTTATCAAGGAAAACTTGTTATAAAATCAACTCCAACAAAGCTGTGAGTCTCACTTTCATTTGTTTATATTGTGTAAACTCAGATCCTGTTTAAAGCTGTAGAATTTATGGATGTCCCTATACCATCACAGATCAGGGTTCCAATCAAGGCATTTTTTACTGATTGGTTTCAGATCGTCATGGCAACACTCAGCTCCTATTGTTGACCTAATTTCTATGGCTTTATATTAGCTGTACTCTAACACAGCATCAACTGTTTACTGGCCTGGAGAATAGAAATACTTTCAGGAGATGGAGGCGGGCTTAAGGATGCCATCAGCCAATGAAATGATTGTAAACATTGTGCTTATAAATCTTCTAAATTTACTCTGCCTAACGTTAACCAAAATACTTCCATTTTGACATAAATTAGAAGTCAAATTAGCATGAATAACAGGAGCTCATCATCTATTGTTTTTGTGTCTTTTTAAACCACTGTGCAACAACTGGAGAGCAATACAGATCATTCACACAAACAAATGTTTAAAACTGTCTTTATAAACTAGACTGGTAACATTTAGACAATCTGTTTGCAGGAATAACTAAACAACTGAACTGTGTAGGTAAAATGTCTCCCTACACTGTGATCCTCTACAGAAACTTGCATGCATTGATTTTAGGTTATGCTGTAAAAAATCAGCATTGGTTGATATTTAATGATTTTGCCTGATGTCAGGGGCAACATATCTTATTAGGAAGATTCCTGAAATGTGGAAGAGGACTCGTCTGTCCTCATCCTGCATCCGTGTCTCTCTGTTACATGCATCTTCTGAGTGCATAACCTTGTAGGAAGAGTCACATCACCTCACACAGCAGAGCAGGTTTTTTACATATAGGGCACAAAACTTTATATGGTAGCATCCATTTTTCTTAAAGCTACAAAAGTTATACTGGACTCTGTCCTCCCCCTAAAACTCCTGTTTCTCTTCTCATTTTCTCTCTTTTCTTTTGGTGGATAAAGCAGCGAACTGGAGCTGACAGTGTATGTCTTTGCTTTTAATTTTTTACATCACCTCACTACATACTTTTATGTAACCGCCCTCCCCATGATTTATTTTTATCTCTTGCTCCTGCCTACTCTCCTTCTCTCTGTGCTTCTTCCACTTTAATTCTGTCCATGTGGTTTTAGTGCTTGTTTTTGGATGCATGCACAGTATAAGGATGTTATGTTTAGTGTGACACAGGGTAATACTCCAATTTTCTGCTGGCATATACAAATGCTGTTCTGTTGTGCAGGTTTTCGCTCATTCTGCATTTAATTCATGGTCAAATTGACTTAGTGGCTGCTGGTTGATATTGAAGTGTTGAACTCTGCTGCCATCTGTTGTTAAATAAGTAGCACCACAAAAACACAGCTTTATGTTGCATATATGTTTAAGTTTATTGTTTTATTCCTTGACTGTTTAACTTCATGTATTCTTACTGAAGTTTCCTCTTAATTAGAAGGAGGCAATGCTGCACATTCTTATTTGCAATTGTTGCTTGGCAAAATGCAGGGCCTGTTGAGGAAAAATAGTTAGACATTAAACAAGAATGAAAAATGAACAAAAAACAAGTCATAAAACAAGTAAACATAAATAAAAATAAGCAATACTCAACAAAACTTGTGCAATATTAAAACACGTAAGCAAATAAAAACTATTTCAGCAGACAGCTTATATGACAAAGATGAATTTTCAGTCTGAGCAACAGCAGCATTTCTTTATAAAATGGTCCTTAACACAGATGTAGATTTTCATGGATGGAGGTGTCGTGTCCCCACCAATAATTTGATCCAAGGGTGCAGAAATAGCGCTGCATTCCCACCAATAATAAGTGCAGCCCAATGGACCAGGTGCTGTGATGCTCTGCGTGGACGGACCTGTGTCCAGGGTAAGGAGGTTGACGTGTCTGGATCGACCGGCGCGGGCTGCAAGGGGCTCGAGCCGCTTACGCCGATTGCACCTGCTCTGGGTCTGGAGCAGGACCGGACCCCTTAGAGATAAAACAATCAGTGTCACTGCTGGCAGCATGAGGTGACACCTGACTCTATTGGGGTTAAACAGACAGTCCAACCCCATGATTACACAACAATACATGTCAGCAGGTTTGTTATGTCTCCAAGTGCAGTTTCAAGAACATGGAGGAGATACCAGGAGACAGGAAGTTAGTCTGAGAGCTGGACAGGGCCGTCTCAGGTTCTTAACCCAGCGGGACCTCTATCTGCTTCTTTGGAACAGGATGGTACTGCCAGAGCCCTACAAAGTGACCTCCAGACCACTGGCTTGAATGTTTCTGACCAAACTATTAGAAACAGAGTTCACGAGGGTGGCCTGAGGGCCAGATGTCCTCTAGTAAGTAAGTAAGTAAGTAAAGTTTATTTATATAGCACCTTTCACAGAAAAAAAATCACAAAGTGCTTCACAGAAAACAGAATCAAACATGATAAAACAAATAAAATCAATAAAACAAACTAAATATCATTACAAATCAAAATCATTAAACAAAAACAAGAGAACACAAAAGAGTTATGTAAAAGCAGTTTTGAATAATTGGGTCTTCAACTGCTTTTTAAAGGAGTCCAGACTGTCTATACAGCGTAAAACTAAAGGAAGTTCATTCTAAAGTCGAGGTGCAACAGACTGGAAGGAGCGATCACCTCGACTTTTAAATCTGGTCCTTGGAACTGTTAGGAGATTCTGGTCTGTGGACCTGAGAGCTCGGGTTGGAGCGTACGGCTTTATCAGTTCAGTAACATAAACAGGAGCTTGACCATGTAGGGCCCTGAAAGTTAGAGTCAGGATTTTAAACTGAACTCTACATTTAACAGGTAACCAGTGCAGAGACCTCAGAATAGGAGTGATGTGATCTTTTCTGTTTGCTCCAGTGAGGAGCCTCGCTGCAGAGTTCTGGACCAGCTGAAGGCGGTCAAGGCTCTAGTCTGCTCTGTGCTCACTGGCTGGAACCGTGGAGCTTTGGCATTTACCAGAGAACACCAGAGTTTGCAGGTCCGGCACTGGAGCCCTGTGCTTTAAACTGATGAGAGCAGGTTCACTTTGAGCTCATGTGATACAGTATATGTGAAGGGGTCTGGAGAAGCTATGACGAACATTTAGCTGCTGCAGCGTTGTTCAGGTTTGGTGGTGGTCTGAGGACTCAGACTCAGATCCATGGAGGGATGCACAGACCTGTGCAGAATAAACGATTGTACTCTGACATAAATGTGTTAGACCCATTGTCAAACCCTTCACTGGGGCAGTGAGTTCTGGGTTCCTCCTTCTGCATAATATGTCTGGCTTCATGTGACAAGAGTATGTAGGCAGTTCCTGGAGGGTGAAGGAATCATTTGACCTGAATCTAATAGAACATCATGTTTAGATCCATCTGATGTCACCAAGCTGACCTCAGACTATCCAGGAGCTCATGCCCTGGTCAGGATTTAGGAGGAAGTACCCAGGACACCATCATCATCTCATAAGGTGCCACAATGTTGTTAGGATGCATACAACCACATGGGGGTCATACAAACTACTCAGAACTATTGAGAGTTGCTGCAATGACCTTCCAGCTAACTGGACTAACCTGCTGCATTAGTTTTCAGCTTAAATGTCTTGGTGACTTCCAATGAATCCTTTGTAGGTTGATTATTTTTATTTTCAGACATTACCCATTCAATGTCAGGATGGATATCCAGCAGGATTTGTTTACAATTGAGATTGGATATGTTTTCAATGTGTTCCTTTAGACTTTTTGAGCTGTGTAATTCAGTTCCATTTGATTATTTGTCCAAGTTTTATATTAGTTAAAAAGTAAAAACACAACTTAAGCAAAGCTTTGTTATTATTGAAGCAACAAGTGTTAGGGTTAGAGGGTTAGGGCTAGGGTAAACTGACTGTAAAAATGATGAAAGAATAACTAGAGATAAAATAATCTAACACTGTGAGTAGACAGATCCGAAAATGACTTTTTATGCTGAGAGGAGCTAAACTGATTCACTAATGATAAAAATGAACATGGCCTGTGATGTTAGGAGACAGCTTGTGCTGAACTCGTCTGGACTCCTTTACATATATATCTTCCCTCTCTGCTGGAGGTGATGAAACTACTGTGTGACACTCATGAACGCCAGAAACGATGAAAGATTAGGGAGTCAGACTGCAGCTTGGCAACCCAACAGCATGTCACTGCAGTGTTGACACGCTCCAGAAAGGCACATCCAGATGGCTAACATCTGTCAGGGGGATAACTCAGAGTAATGTGTGCTTAATTCTCCATCTGCAACAGTTTGTGTTGCATCGATTCTGTTTGTGAAAGGAGTGAAGGAAGCATGTTGTTTAAATAACCATGTGACTTATAAGATCCTCTTTCTTTACTTTTAATTTTTGGCCGATAATAAAAAGCTCAGAAAATATAGAAAACCCAGCACAAGAGGGATGCAAATACATGTGAATTATGAATGATTTAATGTTTAATTAATCAGTGCTGGTTAAGTTGCCACCTCAGCTCCACCTGGGTGATCACATGTCTGGCCTTGACAAACCACTCGTGCAATAAGCTGGTTTCACTGCAGACATGTCTGATTTTATAAAGCAGGACAAGTGCACATTTCACGTCTGCACCCATGTAAACGTCTTTTTTCCCACAGACCGTGTGTAAAAACTGGACTTTGTTGGATTGAAATGCAGCCCTCGCTCTGCTTTTCCTTTTCTTAGATGTCAAAATGTATGACATAATCACTAATAACAATCATCCTTTTCACATGAGCGAACATGCAGGGATATGCTGTCACACGTCAAATGAAGCTTTTGAAATTGCTGAATTTTCTCTCATTTAAACATATCTAGTGCCACTGCATTGGCTTTTAAATTCCAACACAGCTGTGAGAGAGAAGAAATTTCAAGAAACAATAAAAACCGACTCAATGTTGGGGGGGAAATACGCCCAATGCTGCATGAATTTTTTACCAGGCACACACACGCTCACAAAGAAAGTGTGCTGGGACTTTACATTTCCTGCCTGCAGCATTTGGAATATTTCAAAAGGGTTCCATGTCTCCATGCACCTTACACACACTGATTCAGACGCCGTTAGATGTCTCTGCAACGATAATTACATCCTGCAGCATCTGACAGAAATTAGATATTAAAGACAAATACAGGATCACATGCCTAAATCTTAACATGATAGTGATTTCCTTGAGTTTGTGTGTGTGCATGTGTTTTCCCAGTGATGGACTGGTGACTTGCACGGTGCACCTTTCTTTGTCGCAGCTGAGTCTTTAGCCTGCTTGAACAGAATAAAGATGAAGGAAAGACGAAGGGAAGGGAGTGATGTTGTCTAAGCGGAGCAAGCACTTTTTAACACATTTATATTGCTCAGCATTTCCACCACAGTCAAAAAAAATGTTCTCGCTGATGTTAAAGCTTCAATAACGTTTAGCGTTTGGGTCCACTGTGGTCATAAAGGGATGGACATGGTCAGCAACAATATTCAGGTGTGGAGTTTAAGTGATGCTCCGTTAGAATTAATGGGACCAAAGTGGGACAAGAATACTCCCCTCACACCTTTACACCATCAGCAGTCTGATCCGTTGATACAAGGCAGGATGGTTCCATGTTTTCAATCATCTGAATGCTGCAGCTGAAACTGAGACTCGTGAGACCAGGAAATACAGTATTTTTCCAGTCTCTTCTGGTCCAGTTCTGGTGATCCTGTGTGAATTGGAGCCTGTTTCCTGTTCTTAGCTGACAGCAGAGACACCTGGTGTGATCTTCTGCTGCTGGAGTCCATCTGCTCCAGCATGTTGTGGATCGGACATGCTGTTCTGCAGACCAGTTGGTATTTTAACTACTGTTGACTTTCTAGTATTATAAAACCAGTATGCCCATCCTCCTCTGAGAACATTTTCTATGGTTGTTGGTAAAATTCCCAGTGGATCAGCAGTTTCTGAAATACTCAGACCAACAACCATGGCACATTCAGTTATTTAAATCTCCTTTCTTCTCCATTTTACTGCAATGCTTAGTTTGAACTTCAAGTTGTCCTCATCATGTCTAGATGCCTAAATGTTTTCCGGAGAGCAGAGTGTTAAATTGAGAACTGATCCCCAACCTCTGAGCTATATGTTCAAAAAGAAAGATCAGAAATGATTGGGATTAAAAAAAGTACAAATAAGCAGCTTTAGGTAAGTCATGTCAGTGATATCAGCGAGTCCATCGCTCCAAACATGATGGCACGAGGAGGGAGCAAAAAATGAGGGAAAGGCTGACAGATGAGTAGAGCGAAGCACAGAGGGAGTGGCGCAGAACAGCAGGAGCAGCTTGTATGGGTCTGTGTGTTTAGAGAGTAGAGAGAGAGAGAGAGTGAGTGAGTGTGGAGGGAAGCGAGTCAGAAATTCAGAAGAGTTCGCTCAAAGGAGAAAGACAGACCTGAAACCTGGAGAGAGAGAGAGGGGGGGGCCAAAAGCCCTGAGAGAAATCAGAGCAGCGAGGGGAGACAGAGACGGGACGACAGGCTGACAAAATCTAGGAGACGAACAGCGGACCGCTACTCTTTGGGTTGTTTGACCAGGCTGGTTTCCACGGTGACAACATGGGTGCAGTGGTGGGCACTTTGACCATGCAAACCAAACAGAGGAGACCATCAAGAGGTATGTCAACACTGTTCACTTAGAGATTATAGCAACTGAAACCACTTGAGGATGACAGTCTGGACTAAAAGTGACTCATTTTTGTGTCTTTTGCACAATTCAAGGATATCAGTGCTATCTATTTGATGCAAATTCTCTACGCGAATGTATGCAACCAGTTGCACTGATTTTTGTTGCCGTACAGAAGAACAGGTTGATTCCTAATTTCTTTTTGTTAAAGCATTTACTCACGAAGAGGCTACAGAACTGTTGATGCTGGAGCTGAATTACATATTTGAATGACAGAGTTGTGATCTGGTAAAGAAACTAACAGGATGTCCTTGAAAATCAGTCTGTGATTCATTGTGAGCCTGCCAGTCAAATGTGTCAGTGTGTGTGTGTGTGTGTGTGTGTGTGTGTGTGTGTGTGTGTGTGTGTGTGTGTGTGTGTGTGTGTGTGTGTGTGTGTGTGTGAGAGAGAGAGAGAGAGAGAGAGAGAGAGAGAGAGAGAGAGAGAGAAACATGCAGCAAAATGAGAGTTCAGGAGAGAGAGGCTGTGAATTAACACGCAGCTCACATATCATACCTCTCTCTGGCCTTATGCTTGAGAAGCCAGTTGTCATGGAGACTGGGTTGTAAAGGCACAAAGGAGAGTGCAAACACACTCTGATGGGGTGAACAATCGTTTGTAGAACAGCATGAGATGAGTATTAAAATAATAAAGAGGGGGCAGAAATTACCAGCCGACAGACACGTAAAAGGATTATTTTTTTGTGTTTATTTCTGCTCATGGAAGGTTAAATCCCTTGTTCCCTTTCAGAATCTAAATAAGCTTTTATGCTTTTAACTGAATGGGTCATCTAGCTCTTTTTTTCTTTCCTTTACTAAAGTACTCTATTGTAGAGTGTGTTGTTGTGCCTGCTATGCAGAATTGCAGCGATAAGATTAGACAGATAAGACTTCATCCAGGGCACAGACGGCTGTTTGGCTTGCTTGACACAAATACAACCACTCTACATCAGATCTGTCTGGTAGATACACGTATCTGGCATCCGACCAATCACAACAGATGTTAAAAGATTAAAAATAAAACTCAGAAGACTGCCGTGAATTAAATTAAAGGACAGGTTAAATAAGTTTTAAAAATACTAAATAAAAAGCTGAAAAGAGACTTTGGGTTCAATATTTATCGTCGGTCTACCCAGTGGTGCCACTAAAACGAGACCAGAGGGGGCAATAGCCCCTCATTTTACTTAGCTGTGGTCCCCAACTGCCCCCGTTATTGAGAAAGTCATATATGCATAATATTTTTCTATCCCTTTCTTCTTCTATCCCCAAGGTACTGACTGAAACAGTCTCTATTTCTGTGTTTTGGAGGTAAAGCGTTCAATGGAACAGGGTGTGTTATGTTTCTGTAAGATAAAAATAGTTGACTGTTGTGTCCTGTTGATGGGGCCCTCATAAGTCTGATTACAATAGTATTATTGTTTAACAAATATGTTCAAAAATATTAGTAAGAAACGGTATTAAAAGTTTGCTTGTAGCACAATAAATCAAGTATAGTCGGGTGCACATAATTTTTTCATCGAGGTGCTCAAGGGAGAACCTGGCGCTGATGTCTGGTGCACGCCACCTCTTCGTGAGTTCGTCTATATGACCCCTACTTCACAGCGCACCGTGACAGAATGTGAAGTTTGTCAGTGTCTGTCCAAAGCACAGAAGTATCTCGTACCCTCGCATGATACCTGGTGTGCACGAGCACTGGTGTACCAGTTATGTGCACCCCTGAGTATTATGCAGTATTTATATTAAACTGACAGTCATTTGTAACTTGAAAACAGAAGGAATGCTGTCAATTCAAGCACAGTAATAAAACACAGTAATGGTGTAAAAAATATAAAAAACTAATAATGTCATTACTTTAAAAGTAAATGACAGTGCTGATAATGGTTTTTGGTGCCACCCTAAGATGTTATGCCCCAGTTAAATGAGATCAATAAAATACCTCTGAGCTCACGTAGGATATGAAACATTCACATGTACAGAAAGATTCTAATCAATAATCATAAACAACTTAACAAACATATGAGATAAAAGCCAACACCTTCTATATAAAGCCCTAACACACACACACACACACACACACACACACACACACTGTGAACCCTACATAAAGCCCTCCAGTAGAGGACTCATCAAACAGACTCAAGATAAAGTGCCCTGAATGCATTAAAACCTCTAACTTATCACACAATTAAATCTCCAGACTAGTCGGCAATGCTAAGAGTGCAGCAGTGTTCTGGAGCCTGGGTCTTAATACGTCTTACTCTATGGTGACAGGGGAGGAAATTAAAAAGGTGGTTAGCTGGGTGAGCTGGGTCATTTAAAACCTTAAAGCTCTTCTTTCTGTTATCGAGTCTCTTAGATTTCCCTTCTTTTTTTTTTAGAGAATAGCCAGTTTGCCCAGCTGGTCTCTTTCACAACTGACACAAATTATGAAGAAAAATTGTCCAGAAATAAATACTCAGTTAGCACACTAACCATTATTACCAGTGTTAGTTGATTTATTTTTCTTTGGAGTTTTTAATTATTTTAATTGGTTGAAATTGCGTGGTGTGGCATTCAGCCTGGAAAGAGATTCCTTACTCCTGATTCAAGCAGCAAGTTTTGTGAAAAGGTGATGAACATGCCATGTTTTATATCTTGTGAATCATTTTTGAACAGCCTCAGATTTTAGAGAAACAGGTGTGTTCTGGCACATTGACAAGGTAACAGCTGGTTTTAGTGGAGCCAAGACCAAAGTGGATCACCATCGTCTTAAAAAAACTAAAAATTCAAGGTTTTTATAGCAGTTCCATGTGAGTTTTACTTTTTAAACCTTTGCACTGTTGTCAGTTTAGATTTGCATGGTTACTCAAGTGGAAATATAATATTTCAGGTGAAAATGCTACGGCAGCAACACTAAAGCTGCTGTATATTTGTGATTGCAAATATCCACTTTTCATTCAACTAAATTTATAAGTGTAAAACAGGGAGGAGACTGTCACATCAAAACCCTCGCTTGAATGCATTTTTCTGAGGTGTTCTAACACAACCAAAGTACGGATGTTGGTGACCTACTCCCTTGACATTCTCTTGTTTTGAAGTGTGTGCTCCACACTGACACCAAAATGATGGCTGAACTTGGGAAAATGTCAACAGTATTGTGGAGAACCTTGTGCTGCCAGCCCACAGCTGCTGCAGGGGTTACCACTGACAGCATGACGGGGTGGTTACCCACCCCTAATTATCTCCATCATGTCATCACCTCCCTCGCAGCAGGTGCTGATGAAGCTTTGTGTTGCTCCATCTAACACAAGTTTCCTGATATCAAAACTGGACGCATTTTGGGGAAAAAACTAAGAAATGATAGATTGTGTCTGATTTTATTATGAAAATCTGAAGGAGTGTTTAAAATCTCCTGAAATCACTTCCAGTTTGTTCTTCAATAAATCCCTTTTTTAAAGTCTTATAAATACAGTAGGATTACTTGTTTTGCCACATTTTCTTATATTTTTCCTCACACTCCTCGTGCTTCCTGTCTTCCGTTCTCCATGCTTCAGCCGCCCACTAATCAACACCTCTGCCTGCTTCCTTTTCGCGCCCTCGTTTCATTTCATCTGTTTCATTTCCTGGGAATCAAAGCACCCTGACAGAAAGCGTGTGAGCGTAGAAACACCTTTGCCGTTTTGTTATCGTGTCACATCATGACACTTTTTGATCCTGATGAAAACAAATGTGCAAATCGTAATGTTCATCATGGCTGTCTATCTCCATGACAACAAGAGGCCGTGGGATGGCAGCTGGTGCACAGGGAAGATGGAGGTTGATGCAGGAGGATGTTTGTTCAGATAAGAAGTGACACCACAGGATGACCTTGATCAGATCTAATGCTCTGATGACCGTGTGCTGGATCAAACTGAGTTAAAACCAAAAGAAGATGAAAAATGAGAGTGGCAGGTTTTCTTGCACAACATATTTAAAGCGTATCATGACTGCTTATTGTGCTTCTGATAAAAAGATAATAATTCAAGCAAAACTGAAACCTGTAAACCTGCTTGTGATTGTTTAAAACTCTCTAAAACCTGATATATAGTTATCATAAAAATCCTTTATATTGGATACAATCAGCAATGTGCATAAGTCTATTCTCCAAGTCTAAATCAAGCACATTGAAGTGAGCTCCAAACCTGAAGTTCAAGTCTTCAGTCTTTATGTGGCTTAAAAACAAATCCAGCCCAAATCTAAGACTTGAATCATCATCTCTGAACAACATTAATATAGTTGTATTTTATTGTGTAATTATTCAAAACTAATATAAGAATAACATTGGTACTCACTAAGTATAATACTCAGGTCCTCCACCAGAGGGCAGGTGGCAGGTACAGGATTTATTATGGCAGATTTTTGATTAAAAAAAAGAATTCTGTTTAAAAAAGCTTAGAAACAGGTGTTTTAAATGTGATACATTAGGTGTAATATGCTTAAATGAACCAGTGAAGACTAATTTACACATTTTGAATAAAAATAATTAATCCAACAAAGTCAGATATGTATTCTTCCCTGAAAATACACGACCTTGTACCACACAGTATTAGATGATGTTGTCAGTGTTTCCTCTGCATGTCTGCTGCTGCTGCTGCCTGTGGGTGTTTGCTCCTGGATATTTGCCCATGTTTGTGAACTCATCGGTGTGTGAATTGTGCCCACCGCTGGATGTTTAGCTTTAAGCATCGACCTGCATACAAAACACTGACAGTGACAAACACTTCCCCACAGCAGAGCCACCTCCTCACATCATTAACCACCATCCGTCTCCAGCGCCCGATACTCAGCACCATCTTTCCATTAATAAAATGCTCCATCTCCTGTGGGGGGGGGGGACCTCATTTTTCATGTGCATGTTCCTCTTCTTGAATCCTTCTTTTTCTCTTGATCATTGTCCTTTTCCTTTTGTTCCTCACCTCCATCTTCTTTCTGCAGCCTAACCAGATTATTGATGTATTCTGCCAACTTCACATTCTCGAGCTTTGTTGAGTGTAATTCATGCATCTTTCTGTCTTTCGCTGCAGATAAAACAGACGATGAGCTGGAGATGACCATGGTGTGTCACAGACCAGAAGGCCTTGATCAACTGGAAGCCCAAACAAACTTTTCCAAACAGGAGCTGCAGATTCTGTATCGCGGTTTTAAAAATGTAATTCTCTGAATTCATTACTTTTGTACACCATATTTCTCCAGCCACAACAATAATAAAACATCCTTTTTCCACAGGAATGTCCCAGCGGAGTAGTAAACGAAGAGACGTTTAAACACATTTATGCACAGTTCTTCCCTCATGGAGGTAAACAGCACCATGTTACACTTTCTTTTACTTTTCTGAGGGACTTTTTGTGAACCTGAGGTCTTATGCATTCATTTTGTTGTCGTTGCAGATGCCAGCATGTACGCACATTATCTTTTCAACGCTTTTGACACAACAAACAATGGCTCCATTAAATTTAAGGTAAAACAAAATGAGTAAAAACACCACTTTTTAATCTTTATGTCTCATACATTTACAGCTACAGTTTATAAACAATCAACATGGGTGCAAATGTTATGTTGATTTGGGGCTTTTGGTGAAGTGATTTCACCTCAATCACATTTTTGTAGTCATCAAAAAGCTTATTTTTTTAAATCTGGCTTGTATTTGACCAGTCTTCTTAGCCAAATTAGTGACGTTTATTCAAATTGGTTCGTTTCCTGCACAAGATTTTTAAATTTGCAATCAGTTTGTGGTCAAAGTTTTGGGAAAGCCATTCCAGAAGCTTAATGTTAGCCTGCTTTATCCAATCAGAGAACAGTTCTCATGTGTCTGGGATCACTGAACACCCAACTGTGTCGACACAGGACAGGTAGAGTTCATCAGCATTATACTCCTACCACCAAGACATTTAGCTCATCCATGTGAGCAGCAGCTTCTTTCCTCGTCCTTTGTGATGTATAACTGATTTAATTATGGACCGAGACACAGGTTCCAGCAGTTTCCAGTTCCTCACTGGTTCCTGGGTTGTTCTTTAACATCCAAACCAATTTCCATTCATCAGAGAGTGGCAAATTAAAACATCCACATTAAAATCAATTTTGTGCTACGTTGTATAAACGTTCTACTCTGGAAAACGAAGAGTTCAGATCAATCACTAAAAGCCTGAAATTGACGAGTGTAAGCTTCTGACCAGAGCTGAGCCATGCTGCTCTCATTGACAGGACTTTGTGATGGGCTTATCTATTCTACTGAGGGGCACGCTGAGGGAAAAGCTGGAGTGGACGTTTCATCTTTATGACATTAACAGAGACGGATACATAAACAGAGAGGTGAGATGCTGTCAGGGTCTGAGCAGCGTTCAAAGCATCCTCTCACTTCATTGTCCTGATATGTGAACTATGTGTTTCTACAGGAAATGACGGAGATTGTGAGGGCTATTTATGACATGATGGGCAAGTACACCTACCCTGCAATAAAGGGGGATGTCCCACAGCAGCACGTGGATGCATTTTTCCAGGTTTATTTCTAACACATTACCATGAATTTGCTTTTTAAATTCAAACATTTCTTTAATTCCCTGCAACTTAACTCTGTCCAATGTTTTTACCACAGAAAATGGATAAGAATAAAGATGGAGTGGTGACTATGGAGGAGTTTATTATAGCCTGCCAAGAGGTATGCACTGTCTTGTATTTGTAGGGGGAAGACAAAATGATTTATAAGGAACTAAACCTTAAAATGCATCACTCTCTCCCTGATTAGTTGCTCTTCTGAGTTAAAATGTTTTAAAATGAGAGGAAATGAAATGTTGATTTTTCCTGAAACTACAAGAAATACAAGAGAAGGAAAAGTGTTAAAGAAAATCACAGTTACTGATTCTGACTCTTTTTAGTCAGGTAATATCCCATTAAAGATTAAGAATCCCGTTTGCAGGGAAGACCTTTTGGGGAGGACAGAATAAAAACCTGTGCCTGTTAGACTGGTTCTTGTTATGTGTTGTCTCTCTTTCTCCCCCCCAGGATGAAAACATGATGCGATCCATGCAGCTGTTTGAAAATGTGATGTAGGACAAGCTGAAATGAAGGAGACAAAAAACATGGAAAATCACAGGGCTTGGTCTGAGTGTGTGTGTGTGCATGGGTGCATATGTGCAGAACCTCCAGTCTCTCCTCCTCTTCCTGTTCGGTCCAGCTGAGCTCTGGATGAAACCGGTCTCTCTCCAGCAACGACACTAATGACAGGACTGGAAGCGGAGTGCTCTTAGCCTTCCCGCTGAGTTCCAAACCCAACATGGTGATCATTACGAAAGGCCTGGATGTCGACGCTTCTGTTTCAGCCATGTGATGATGAAGATTAGCCTTTTAAAGATTAAGATGCTCTTAAACTACAAGGCTGCTCAGAGAAGCCATGTGTTCAATAAGCTGAAATCTATTTTATCTTTGTTCTCTGTCTTATATCTTTTAATTTACTCAAAACATACCTGCATGTATTTGAAAGAGGTTTTTTTACCTCCAAAAATGTTTTGAGCCATTGATTTATCATGAGAATGTGACCATGATGCGTGTGTGTTAACTCAAACATCTGACAGTTTTGAACCATTACCCATCAGTTACTATGATTCACGTACTTTTGCATTGTCTTGGCTGCCGTTTTATGTCTTTATGCTTGTTGATAGTACCTTTAACCCTTATAGAAAGACAAAATATTTAAAGATCGTGCATCACGTGGGTCTTTTACGGTGGGTACAGTCTTTTTGTCTGTGTTGGAGCTCAGCTTTTGTATTTGAAAAGGGCATTCTCATGTATTTCCACCTGGTTATTAGGTATGTTGTCAAGAATGTGCAAAAAATAATAACAGTTAGGACATCATTGTGGATTTCTGTCAGAACTAAGATATTTAAAACAACTGTTTTGCAGTGTTGACGGTTAAATATAGGATGACAGTGATGATTTAAACTTCTTAACTTGCTAATGTCTCTACAATTAATGGTCAGATGATGTTTATTGAATTGTTTGAACACCATAAAGTCATATTTGGAATGTGAAGCAACACAACAGCTCTAAATGTATTAGTGATTATTTGACTCCCTCGCGCAAACTAGAACAATGATGTATACAAAGCTCAGACAGAAGAAGGTATTTGTAGTTTTCTGCTTGTGATTTTCTACCCGTAGTTTTCTATGAGTTGGGTGTGTTTAAAAGCACCACCATTACAGAAAACCTGCTGGGATATAGTATTTTAAGCACTAAAATATTCATCATTGTTCTTTTTGCAGCCAGCGGAGCAGCTCCTTGCTGTGTGGTACATCTGTATGACATCGCAGTCCTGGATCTCCAATATCTTGGACTGAAACAGAGTTTCTATGTTAGATTAAAACAGAAGAGTCATTTTAAGCCATAAGAATAAATATTTAAATTATTTAACTTAATGCTGTTTTATTTTACACTGGTCTTTCTTATGTTTAGGAGAAAGGTGAGGCGATGTAAAAATGTAAAAACTGCCTCTATGATGGTGCATTAGAAGCCACAAAGAAAGTAAAACATTGAAATGCTGGCAGAAAAGTTCCCATTCAAAACAAACGTCCGGCTTTGCACCTGTCTGGGTCAGGGAAGCCAAGACTATCTTTGTTCCCCTTGAGCCTCCTACCAGCAGGACATGCCTGAAACACCTCAAGAAGGCATCCTGATCAGATGTCCAAACCTTCCTGGCTGGCTCTTCTCAATGTAGAGGTGAAGTGGTTTTAGCCTTAGTCCTTCCTGGATCTCCAAGCTCCTCTCCCTATCTCTAAGGCTGAGCACGGTCACTCTGCAGAGGAAATTCATTTTGGACACTCGTACACAGCAAATTCAAAAGTGTTAATTTTGGGGTGTTGGTCAAATTTCAGCAAGTGTAGAGTTAATTTAAATCTGAGAAGAGTTATATTCTTGATATGTAACTCTGAGTTGCCAAATAGTGCGAGTTAAAACTGAGTGTTAAAAAGGAGTGTTTCTAAATCAAATCTGTAGGTGTCAAATGGGATAAGATAACTCTTGACCTGCTAACTCTGAACACCTGCAGTGGAAACAACACCTCCAGAGTCAGTCTCTGACTCCTCCCTCTCCTTTTACCGGTCGGAGCTGCAGCAGAGAGGAGAAGAAGCTCCTCCAGGACATTTTAAACTCGACTTTTCTTTTTGTCTACATTGTTTTCTACACTCGGTAAGTCACTGAAATCGATATTTGCCAGAGATGGTTATAATATTTCATTATTTTGTACTATTTGTCTGAGTGGAGCCACAGGCGCTAAGCTAGCCACGTTACTCGACGTCAGGTTAGTCATTTGTTTAAGTTCGCTGAAAGTTTCTGTCTGAGGACAAATACTGTAGCAAGGAAAACTGTTGGAGACACATTCTGAGTCAAACATGTCGCTAAACTCCTACACAAATAGCATAGTGCAGGTGTTTGGGTTCTCAAATATGAGCGTCGGTTTATGGCGCCACTTGAAACTTCACCGTAACTTTTTGAAAATTCTACCCGGTTCAGACACTATTAAGACCCGCATGGTCTCCGTGACTGGTTTGCGGTTTTTTAGCCGCACACCGAACTAACTACCATGTGGTTTGTATTTAATAAAGCCCGTATTCGGCGTGGTTCGACCTGGGTGTTTGCCTGGAAAAAAAAACTACCAGTGTTTTCTATCTGTCTTCATACAAGTAACATTTACCTCATAACATCTAACAGAGACCTTGCTTGTTTCATGATTACATGCACAGTCCAGACAGATACATTATTGTAACACAGCGTTTCTTTCCTCCGTTTTATTTTTTGCTAAGTAAAGAAATGCAGCTCCTCACTGCTGCAGGAGGAGGTTACTGCATGTCTCCTGCTGCAGCAGTGAGGAGGAGCTGCTTCATTTTCAGGTTGGTGAAGAGGGATATCGTTATCCAGCTGGTTAAACATTTCTAAAACATCTTTACACTTGAATCATAATAAAAAATAAAGAACAATTACAAAAGATCCCCACAGCAGTGCATTTTAGTGGCTCCTCTGTTAAAATTCAAGGTCCAAAGTTTGGTTAAAGTGCACAAAGTTTACATTTTTAAAAGATACTTGGCTTTATTCAAGTTATGACTCAATGTTTCTTCTTTCTTACTTTGCACTGTTAATAGATTAAAAAGTTAAATGATTACTAATACAGAACTATTACTGAATTTACAGTATACTGTATGCCCATACAGGAAATGCCTGCAAAGGTGGAATATGAAGGAGTGCACAAATGCATTAAAGTTCCACAAAGTGATGACGGCTTCCTCTACTCCCAGTTTCTTCAGGAAGGTTTGTATTCATATTCAGTTTAATGATGGTAAATAATCACTTACTGTCAGTGACCCACAGTAACAACCAAATAGGTGTTTGCAATATTTAAATACGATAAATTGATGATTTAATTCTTTTTTCTTTTAGTATGAAGAACAGGAAAAGGGGAGTAGAAGCACTTGATCCTGATGAAGCTAAACAGGTGAACTTTCAGAGGAAGAAAAGCTTGACTTTTTTGTTATTAAAAACATTCGACAGCACTTGAATCATCATTTAACCTAAAGCAATTTATTGGCACTCAACATAATAAAATTGAGAATATTTTGGGTTAATTTGCTTAAGTTTAATAAAAAAATTAATAAAATTTTTTTTCAGAAGGTGTACTGTCCAGAGGTCCCAACCCAAAAGGTGACATCTTCAGTGAAACTCTCCGACAACTGGTTGCAGACATGATGCATCATATGGGTAAGAATTTTATGGTCTGTGATCATAAAAACAGTATCACATGAGCAAAATTAAAATAAATATTTTTGCTTTTAAAGGAGGATCCCACCCATAAGTGTCCGGACCAACTATGCAATCGGGATAGCAACACTGTTTCCATATCTCCAAGGTCCATATTCAAAAAATGGTTGTGTAAGTGTTACTACCGCTACATATTGTAATTTATTGTCATTTCAAATTTATTTCTAGTGTTCATTCCATTGATGCATTTTTAAAGTCTGTACCTGTCTGTCTTTTGTCTGTGCATGCAGGAACATTCTCAGCATGGTTCGACTCAGATCCTGAGGCTAATACCGGCCATCTTGAATGGAGGCTCAAGACAGTCCAACGCGACACCTATGATGGCGCTGGCAGGTGTTCCAGACCTAACTTCAGGACAGCCCAACAATCCAAAGACAATCGCTGTCAGCTGGTGGACAGCTCTTTGGTGAGGAGTGCAGAGAGACGCTGTCATCAGACACTCAACTAAACTTATTGTAATAGAATAAATTATTGTATATATTTTTGTAGTTACAAAATGTCCAAGAAGTCCAGTAATTAACAAAACTTCTTAAAGTAGTTTTCTAGTCCAAATTTAGTGTTTGTAGGGCGCTTAAGTCATTTTAAAAAGGGGAACAGAATGTCTCTTTCCAGTATGTTGTTTTTATGTTTTGTTTAAAATATGCTTTTTGTCTTCAAGGCTGGGACAGACATGACATCTCTTCTGTTGTTGCTGCATCTCCTGCCCCCTGACATCAAGAGGACACAAGAAATGCTTCTAAGATGAGCTCAGCCCAGGCAGCCAATCATCTTCTAAGATTTGTCAAGGTATGTACCATCAACACTACCAAAGTTATTTATGGATTATATGCAGCAACAATCTATAAATTGGTTGAGTTGCAAGTTGATAACAGGAATGCAGCTGTAAATTAAATATTTTTATTTTACGACATTTGTCATAACAGGTTCTTGAATATAGAAGAACATTTACAAAAAATAAAGCCATGTTTACATAATTTGTCCTATTTTACTCAGAGTGTTTGTAGCATTATGTTTTCCCTCAAGGGTATTTTAATTTTGTGTCAGTTGAGCAAAAGAAAAATATACAAATGACTGAAATTTGTCATTTATATTACAGGAAGGAGTCTCTGCTCCACTTTTCTGGAGAAAGTCAACAAAAGGCAGCCATTCCTCTTCTGTATTGGTGAGCAAAATAAGAACATTCAGAGGTTCAGCTCTGGACCAGAAAGCCATCTCATGTATGCTCAGACATCAGTGACTGCTTTTGAGGGGCTTTCTAGAGCGCACTTTGACTTCAGTCTATCGTATGAGGCGCTTTCTAGTTTCTACACCTTGATTCAGACTGCAATCTACAAGGCTGATGTTGGAAACACAAGAGAGCCCACAAATCAAGGAACTGAGAGCATGACTACTGCAAGAGCATTAAAAATGTAAAAACCTAACAAAGTCCCTGGTAATGAAACATCAGCTTCAATTAGCCTTCTCCTATAAAATTATTGTTTTAAGAGACTTGAATTTTGTCCACTGAAAAATAAGAACAATTGATGGTTTGGAAGATGGAAATTTATTGTTCCAGAAATCTTATTGTTCAACTGTTTCATCTATAAATTAGAATACAAAATTATGGTACTGAATACCAGATGTCTGCTTATATGAACTGGAACATCCATGATCTACCTGTGTCTTAGAACATTTGTTGTATTGCACTTTGAACTTTTTCATGCATATTGTATTGAAGATAAGTAATGAGTAAGCTGTTATTTGCATTGATCAGCGCACATGTCAGATCCTTTGATGGACAATATTCTAAAGAGTGTGAGAGCAAATACATTGTTCCGTATTGTTTATTTGGAAATGTTTTTAAATAAATGTGTAAAAGAAAGCGGTTTCTTTTTTTGTTTTCAAGTCAATTTAAGTAATTTTTAAGAATTCATAAAAATTCAGTTAACACTTTTATAGTGTTAAGGCTACATTAAAAATAACTCTTGTGTAGTTAACAAACAACTCCTGTGAGAGAGTTAATATATTAACTCTGACACTACTTAGTGTTGGTGAGTGTTAAATTATCAACTCCAGAAGAGTTGGTTTTTGACACTGAATTCAGAGTTAAAGTACCAACTCTCCAAAAAGAGTTAAATTAACTCTTACTGGTGTGGACCCATATAGACACTTCTAAAGTGTTGAAATCAAATCTGACAGTGTTAATTAGAGCATGCTGAATTTGCTGTGTATTTATTCTTGTATCTCGTTCTTTCAGTCATTACCTAAAGTTCATGACTATATTGAAGATTTAAATATAAATTGACTAGTAAAATGAGAGCTTAGCGTTCTGGCTCAGCTCTCTCTTCACCACAACAGACCGGTTCAGCATCTGCATCGCAGACGCTGCCCAGACCTTCTCCCACTCCCTCCTTCCCTCACTTGTGAACAAGACACCAAGATACTTAAACTTTTTCACTTAAGTTGGCAATCCACACTTTTCCAGTCCAGAACCATGACAGTTTTGCAGGCCTGATCCTCCTCCCAGCCGCTTCACACTTGGCTGCAAACCTCTCCAGCAAGACCTGAAGGGCATAACCTGATGAAGCTTGGAGGACCACATCATCTGCAAAAAACAGAGATGAGATTTTCCTGCCACCAAATTCAACACCTTGCACACACCAGCTGCACCTTGAAAATCTAGTCATAAATGTTTTGAACAAAACCAGAGGTGACAGAGGGCAGCTTTAGTAGAATCCAACCAGGAATAGGTCAGACTTACTTTCAGCTACACAAACCAGACTTGCACTCCTCCAGCACAGGGACTGAATGACTCTTACACCACACACCTAGTCACCTAACCGCAAAGCAGGCAGTGTTCTGATTCTGAATGGTGAGCCACTTCCAAACCTGTTACATGTAATGTGTATTTGTTGCTTGGTGGCATTGCAATGATGCAACGCACTGCCCCGAGCTGCCTCAAGCAAAATGATGCACCGAATGCAGTGCACCACCGGGCTTCTCATCTTGAGCACTGTGCTCTTGTTACAGTAAAAAAATATTTCAATTTGAAGCAATCACATTGAATTCCAGAAACATGAACCCACACTCTCTTTGCTGCTGCACATTTCTTTCTTCTTCACATCAAAATCAGTTATATCAGGGCTGTAAAAATTGATGATGATAATAATAATAATAATAATAATAATAATAATAATAATAATAATAATAATAATAATAATAATAATAATAATAATAATAATAATAATTTGTCTGCATGCGTTTATAAACCCAAAATGACGTTTACCTCAAATGAGTTCTCACTCTAATCCACTAGAGGGCGGAATGTCCTTTATCTCCAATAGCTATTTACTAATAGCAGGAGGAAAGAAGAAGAAAGACCGCATAATTCTATGCTAGAAAATCATCTTGTAGGGGGCAGTGTTGAGCTTTTAGGTTTTCTTTTCAACGGAGAAGAAAAGCAGGGAAAGTAGCACGTTTGTTTTACGAGTAGGAGTTTCTATTTGCACCACGAGCAAGCACTTAGTTTATTTAACATAACTTGCCCCAAAGATGAACGGAATGACCGACGAACCGATGGCGCCACAAACATTTCTTTACGGTGAGACAATCTTATGCGTGTCTTTAGATTAATTGACACTCGTGTCCTGAAGTTTGCTAGGAGGACGAGGTGATTGTCTTGAGGCTAATTTTAGCTGCACGCTGCAGTGAACAGTCATGTGCTTAAATGTTTCGGTGATTTAGCAAACTAAACCTGAAACGTTTTAAGGTGACCAATATTAATAACTGTATTGTTGGAGGAGGCTGTCTGAATCCTTGGGAACAACTGTTATGTTCTGTTTGCCACACACGTGGTTTCAACATGGCTGCGCATGTGTTTTATTAGCTGCTAATATATGTTGTATTTTTTGTCTACAACATCCTAAAATTGTCGCATAGCTAGATTTTAAAGCGAACAGATTAACTGTTTACCGAAAACAAATGACTGAAAAAGAAAAAGTAAAGCTCTGGTCCAGAAAAATGAGCTCAACGTGGCTTTAGGAGCCCATGCTGACTCCCACTGCAGCCGAGGTCTTTTTGCACAATTCAGATTTTAATTTTAGTGTTCTGGGTTATATTGTACGTAGTGTAGCGATCAAAATATTGAGTTTTTTTTCTATTATGTGGTCCAGTTCCCTGTTTTCTCCTGGTAATTTGTCATATTTTAACCTGTTTTTAGAGCAACGATCACAATAAAATTGAATACAATTTTCACGAAACTTCCCCAAAATGTATTTTTTTAGTTTGACATTGTTTATTTTATGAATATTGTCTTATATATTAAGCAGTATTTTGTGTATTTTCGTGTTTGGAACTAAAGCTTTAAAACTATTACTTCTTTTATCATAATTAGAGGAGTGATTACTTGTAGGCATTTTTGTAGAAGTTGTAATTTTAGCCTCATTAACTACATTGTGGCTTTACATTATTTCTTTTCTCTTTTGGTACATTCAACCACGTGTTATACTTTCCCATGAGTGTTAATTTGGCTCCCTCTTGTGTCTAGTTTGATTATTGCTGCTCTTAAATAATTAACTTGGTATCAGGTTTTGCTTATGATAGTCATTTGGTTGTTTTGAACTATTTTTCACCGTCCAAACTGATGATGAATTTCATCAAACATTTGGTCCCGTTCTTAACTGAGATCTTCTCATCAGGGTGTGTGCTGGAATCTGGAAAGGAGGTGGTCTTCAACCCTGAGGATGAGGAGTTGGAGCATCAGCTTGATCTGAGGATGGTAAGTTCAATTAAACGCAAAAGAAAGCCATGTAAATGGTGAATGGTCTGCACTTAATGAGTGATTTTAACAAATCTAAAGACTCCCAAAGCGCTTCACATTACAGGCACTCACATAGTCACACACCGATGGCGGTACGCTACATTGGTGCTGAACCGACAACCCTCCAGTTGCCAGACCAGCCGCTCTACCTACTGAGCTACTGCCACCCATAATCTATTATGATTTATGAATTGTTTTATCACTAATCAAGCATATTAACACAATATTTTGGGGTTTAATAAAATGTTTACAGTGACAGACTAAACATTCCAGCATGCTAAAATATGACAGAAGTATTTTAAAGAAATGCCAAGTAACAACTGAAACTTTAACTATTTTAAATAAAGCTAGCCTGCTTCTTATCTGCAGGAGATTAAAGTGCATAATCAAACACATCAAGTCTGCTGCAGGAACAGTTTTTATTAGATGGTTCCCTTCACATGTGACTCTAATGGTAATGAATGTGTTTAAAGTGCTAAACCACCATGTTCCTGCAGTCGAGGTTCTGTGCATCAGTTCAAACTGCTTTTTTCTTTTTTAGTCAGAACCCTCCAAAGCAGCCGTCAGCCTTTGGTCAGCAAGTCTTTGAGTTCTATAATTCATACATCTTACTTTACTGTGAGGAAAACCTCACTGTAAGCACTCCTCTGGACTCTGAGCTCAGTATTGATCATAGATACAGAGTCCACAGCTCTTCAGAGCACTACCACTAACAGAACAGCAAGGTTTAAAGACCCAACACTTATTTTAATATTGGTGAATTCCAATAATATCACATACACGTAATAGGAATAATCAGGGGTATAGCTATTAGGTCTTTATACGTATGACCATTGTGTAACTCAAGATCATAATAAGATAAAACACTTGGATTTAGAAGGGAAAGCCAGTTTTGTTAAATCACATCCACAGATTAACAAACTGTACAATGCCTCTCCTGTTTGGTCCTGTTTTTGTGTTGCTGAAATCAAAGGATGGAACCTAAAGGAGCTCATTTTATTCTCGTTAAGGTAACAGCAGATGGAATAAACATTTCTTCTAACAGTATTTGAATCTTCAGCCAGATGGCAGCAACTGACAGGATGAGTGGAGGGGGTGTGCTGTAGGTCTGAGATCTGGCTTGGTTGACAACCTACTTTAATTTGTTTCAGTCTCTAACTGTGAGGTGAATGTAGGAGATGAACAGCAGAACATTCACGTGTCCTCTTGCTCTGCAGGCCTGTGTGGACCCCAGCACAAAAGATGAGCTGCATATGGTGGAAGTGGAGGGAGAGGACTCGGAGGGTCAGGTGGTCAAGGCAACTCTAGTTACACTCAAGCCGTCTTTGCTCCCAAGTGTACGTATGTCAGCTTTTTTACAGAATCTGAAACCGAGTCCAGTGTTGTGTTGCTGCTTTATTAAGTCAATATCTCCCTGGGGTTCAACTGTTAAGAGACAGAATTGCTGTTTTAATGTTGGAATTTATACCATTTCTGTAAAATTACTCTTATAACTTAAGTAAGTCTTATATTTAAGTTAAGTATTAACTTTTTTGTGTGTTGTTTAATTTTCTGTAGGTGTCTCTTGGTGGATTCACCATTACACCCCCTGCAGTTTTTCGTCTGAAGGCAGGTTCAGGTCCAGTCCACCTCAGTGGCCAGCATCTTGTCAGTGAGTATTTGTTTTGTCTGTTAATTTGTTTAGTTTATAAAAAATAAGAACCTGAGTAGCACTGCCACGTTTTGGGGAATAAAAAAATGTTCATCTCTAAAAAATGATTCTTAGTGATGGAGACCGATCAGTCTTTTGATGAAGACGAGGAGGACGAGGAAGAAGAGGAGGAAGAGGAAGAAGTTAAACCATCAAAGAAGAGACCTGCTTCATCTCCTGCCTCAAAGACTCAGGTCTGTTTTGTACAGGGTTTAACAGTTTTTAGTAGAAACGAATCAAAGTTTGAATAACCAGACCTACCTCTGATCTCCCTTACAGAAAAAGAGCAAAATGGAAGTGGAGGAGGATGAAGAGGAAGATGATGAGGAAGATGAGTAAGTGATGAGCTTTGCATAATTACACAGTATTGCAATCTTTTACTAAAAGTGTAACATTGTAAGCACACTTGTTTTATCATAAATTATATTTTATCTCTTAATGAGTTTGAAACTTTTGAAAAGCAGTCTTTTCCTTTGAAGGATTTTTGAGAGCTGAAGCTGTGCCGATGTTGGTTTTTTGTAGGTTGGGTTGCC
This sequence comes from Callopanchax toddi, assembly GCA_006937965.1. Classification (NCBI taxonomy): domain Eukaryota; kingdom Metazoa; phylum Chordata; class Actinopteri; order Cyprinodontiformes; family Nothobranchiidae; genus Callopanchax; species Callopanchax toddi. Next base: position 1,872,658 of record SSNR01000044.1, on the reverse strand, counting down.
TCTGACGGAGCAGCCAGGCTCATCTATTTCTGTCTAACATAACATGTTGTGTTGGACTTTCATACGAGCTAATGATCGTTAATATTATAACCAGAGTGCACAGAGCAGCGCCTCAATCATCAGGTCCCCCCACCTGTTCCTGCTGCATCTCTGAGTGCAGTGAGTGGATTGTCACAGAAGTCGGGTTATTGCTCTGTCAGACCCCTGAGAGGTGCATAGAAGTCTATAGCCCCCATTATAATTCAAAATTGTATTTAAGCATTGGATTGTTTTAATTTAATGAGCATTGAGCAGAAAAGAAATGTTGCACAGTGTTCTACAAATAGAGTGCAAAGTTATTTGTCTTTTCTTTTTCTTTCTGCTGATCCAAAAAAATGATACAATCCATGAGTTGTTGTTTTTTTATTTGTTGCACCCCAAAACTTATATATTTCTGTATTAAAGACGTGATTCCTTGAAGGAATCCATTTCACCCACTGCTTCTTATGCTCTTGTATCTTCTGATTTCCAGGGATGATGAAGAGGATGAGGAGGAGGAAGAAAGCGAGGCAGAGGAATCACCTGTTAAGGTGTGCAGATATTCTATATATGAGTTAAGCTGCAGCCTGGAACCAGTTATGTATGTTTCAACGTTTTCTAAATGTTTCAAATGATGGTTCAGTTCTAAACAATGATATTATGGGTAGCGATCCACAACATTTGTTATTCTGAATCTCTCCTAGACCCCTTTGAATTCACACTGACCGCCCAATTTTTTAAGCCATTAGAAGTCTAATGGCCTTGGTTTCTAAGTGCTTTCTTTCTTTTTAAGGCCAAACCAACACCGGTCAAACAGAAAACCCCGTCTCAGAACGGCAAGCGCTCTGCCCCCAGCACTCCAGCCACAAAGAAGGTGAGGCAGTTTACACAAACCTGCCTTTCACTGAAACTTTTAGCCTACTTGAGGCCCTAATTCATCTGCTCCCCCTTTTGAAGGAAAAGACCCCCAAGGGTAAAGGTGAGAAGAGCCCAACCACCCCTAAAGTGACTCTAACACTTCCTGAGATTAAAGCCAAGCTTATGGAGGCAGTGAAGAAGGTTTGTTTGTCTGGGTTTTTTTTTTTTATTTATCACAATTTCAAAAAGGTTTAAAGCATGAATGAGGAAATAAAATTAAACTTGTTAATATTTTTTGTTTTTGCTTTTTTTAGGGTGTTTCATTACCAAAAACTCAGCCCAAGTTTGAGAACTTTGTGAAGCATAGTAACAACGTCTCAGATGACAAGGTAAAGTTAACAACTACCACTTAAACTTTTAGAACTAGTTAACTTATTTAAGCTCATGTTAGAGGTATGATAAATCAGTATGAATAATATGAAGCTTCTGGTTTGTTTGTATAAAAAACTAGATGCCACCACCAGGGGGCACTGAAGTCAAACTGAAGTTCATACAGTTGCATTTGTTATGCTGATGACTGATTTCATTGTAATATTTTCTGTTAACACATTTTGATGTTTCTTCTTGAGTGTTTGGTAGCACTTTATCACAACAGATTGTTTTTCTCTTCAGGTTGTCTCGGAGTTGTGGAAGTGGCGACAGATGCTGAAGGAATAGAAATAACCAACTCTGTAATTGTAACTTTTTGTGACTCAATTATCCCTAAAGCCTAACCCTGTGCCTCTGTATCCATTAAGTCATTCAGCCCTCCTGAATCAGACTAGATGAGGAGGTGATGGAGGGTCACAGTGCACTGTTGCCACCTCCATCACCCACTCATTTAGGCAGTTAAACTCTGGAGCCAAATCACAATCTAGCAGTTGTTGTTTTTGATGAAATTTTGGCACCAGATATATTTTTTTCTGTTTGAACTGATTTGGGAACAATATAATGCAGTCATCACACACCATAAAACAAGTTTAACTCACTATTCATGTTGGGCTATTTGATGAAAAAGTCTTTTGAAGTTTCTGAATGTTAAAACTAAAGTCAGATTTCCAGCATCAACTCCTGACGGCTAAAAATAGTTTATAATCTCATCTGTTCAACCGTCCAAATCTTTGAAGACTTCTTTTTTGTTTGTTCTTTGAAACAAGCTCTAAAGTGAAACACCCAACATGTTTCAGCTTTATTAAAGATGTGTTTGCTTTGTGTTGTCATCACTGATGGCCTGAGGTCAAAGGTTGTCTGCCTTGAAAAAGTATGGAAATGACGTGTAATCTTAGGAGTTTCAATGCGAACTTGGTAACAAAGAAGTTTCCAATTATATTCTCATTAGACTGGTTTTATTCAAATGTAAATGAAAGGGCATAAATCCCGTAGATAAGACCATTCCATACTGTCGAAAACAAGTGTCCAGTTTTAGGATTGCAGTAGTCTTTTACCCAGTTAAGTGTTCAATTACTCCAAATAAATAAAATATACTCAGTTTTCAGGATAAATATGTTTTATACAATTTTATTAAAATTTCATGAACAGAAATTGCTCTTGTCGTTTCTTTACGTTGTATTTGTTTTTAACAGGTTGTTTTTATTCACTGTTCAGGTCTCTGGTGATCTCCCAGCAGACATGTTGAAAGCAAAGGTGTTTTAAGGGCTGCATTCCATTTTCTGCTCAGCAGTTTTCCAGAGCAAGCACAGCTGCAGAATGGACATGCACCCCTTGGACAAACCTCTTTTTTGTACTCTTCCCAATGAAAATATCAGCAGTAAATATTGGCCTGTAAATCAGATTTTATTCTTAATTGTGCATATTTATGTTCTGTACTGGATCACATTTTAAAAATAAGTACCATCTGAAAAATGTTTAATATTCAAATAAACTTTTAATTATACTTATTTTGGGCAAAGTCAACAATTTGGGGTATTTGAAAAGCTTTCAGAAAAAGTACAAATTCATCAAATTACACTTCTGAAGAAATTACAGATGATTGTCTTTCTGATTAAATCTATGGAAGATGTTCATGCTGCAGCGTAGCGATGTATCATTAAAGCAGGGTATTTTTAAAATGTCTCCAAAACTTGTCATGTGACCTTGAGCATCAATTACAGCTTGACAATGACGTCTCACGCTGTTCACAAGTCGACTTATTGTCTCCTGAGGCATGACATCCTGTTCTTCTTGAAGGGTAGCTCTAAGGTCATTGAAGTTTTGAGGTTCAGAGTTATGAGACTGCGCTGATCCCACAGGTTTCTATGGGATTCAGGTCTGGAGGAAGTGCAGGTCACTCCATTAGAGGTACTCCAGCAGCTGTTTCCTGATGTGACATTGATGAACTGGAGCATTGTTATCCTTGAAGTGAAATTAGGCCTGTGTTGTTCTGTATTGATTAACACACTGTAACACCACCAAAGGCGGGTTCATATATATAATACAATTTATACATATGCAATTCAATAAAAGGCTATCAGCCTTCTCTTTTTCTAATGAAAGAAAAATTAATTCTTAAGGCTCGTAATAAAGATGGATCATTGTTACTGTGAACAAAAAAAATTTTCATATAATAAACATAACCTGTACAGACTGCATACCCTGTAGAAGTATTGTCTATATAAGGGTGTTCTGCAACTTGGGCGTTCCAGCCTACACAAGTGGTTTATAATATTACTGATCATAAACTCAGAAAATACGGCTCTAAATGTTTTTGACACATTTAAAAGGGACAGAACATATATAAAGATGCATTTGTTCAACAAAATACAGTGAAATAGTACAGTCCAAAATGACTGGTTTTAGTTCCTGCTGAAGCTCTTCAAGCTTCCCTACAACATCCTTTTGTCAGTTGTCTTTATGCAAACCTATAAAATGTTATATGATCAAAGGTCACTAAAGGCAGTTTTTATATGTTTTATCCAACAGGTTGTCATTTTTAACTGGTCACAACTTTTGCTGCTAAATTACAGATGTATTTTAAAAAATACGTTATTGAGAAAAGTTCAATTTTTGGTCACTTATTGTAGAAAATGAAACTCAATGTGTTATTCTTGTGATTTTAGTTTACATATAATTAAAAATTCAGTGTCTCAGAAAATTAAAACTTATGATCGATGGCCTCAGTACTGGGTTGGGCCTCCTTCTGCATGAATTACTGTATCAGTGCAGCGTGGCATGGAGACGATCAGCCTGTGGCACTGCTGGAAGCCCTTTGGTAGCGGCCTTCAGGTCACCTGCATTGTTGGGTCTGGTGTCTCCTCCTTGACACAAACCCATAGACTCAGGTCAGGTCTGCATGTCAGTGTTTGATGACAGTTTTTGAGCTGATCAGACAACGAGGAGAATGTAGAATGTTTTGAGTCCTTATTGGAGGTTTAGGGGATAATACTAAAACTTTTAACTGTATAATATTTCTTTAATATTAGGCCATCTTATCCTCTATCTCTAAAGCTTTTACATGGGTCACTGGCTTGTCAAAAGCTTCATGTGTGGCACAGTATTCTGATTGACATGGGAGACTCTTGTCAGGCAGATTAGTTTCTGGCTTTTGTATATATATATATATAGCCAAAACACACCCACCTTGCCTACATTAAAGAAAAAGAAAGATTACGCAGTGCTGGTTATCCATTTTAGTCACTATTACTTATAACAAAGTAATTAAGTTTCTACTGTAGTGACTTTTAGTCTCACTCTAGTTAGGTATTATGAACAAAGGAGAGTAATCAGTGTGAATGTGTTTAATTTAGGTCATGGGTTCAGACACACCTACAAGCCTTTGTGTTTTAAGCTTCCTGTAACAGCTATACCCAGTAGCAGATCATTTACAGTTAAGAGTAAAATAATACACAAGTAACAAATCTATAGCGCAGAAATGTTTAGCTCTGCTAAACACCTGTTGTGGTCAGAATTCAGAAAATATAACTAGGTAATGCAACAGTGACAACAGGAACTCTGGGGTGTGAACTCGGGCTAAAATGTTAAGAGCAAAATATGGAACCCAGCAGCACAAATTTAAATGTGTAAATTCAGATTATGGGGAACTTGTTTTAAAGCTGTATAAAAGCTAAACAAAATTACATTCCCTGCAGCCTTCCCCTCAGAAAAGCTATTCGTTTTCACCGTCAGGTGGCAGTAACTAACATCCGACTATGAGCTCTAATAAAGGCGTTCACATTGACCTGAGAGAAGATGGCTTCCAGCCAGGGTAAGGTGCTGTAGCAAGATTTTAGACTCCAGTCCTGAGTATAAATCATCTCCAGCCAGTCACTTCTGGCTGTTAAACAGTCCACGTCAAGGGCAAAGTGCTCTAATTGTGTCATTTTAATCCCCCAAGTTCAAATTTAAAGATTGCTTTAAAACAAATCCTAGAAAGTCTGCAAGTTTTCCAATTTTATTTTATGTACAACATACAATTTTAAAAAGGTATAGGAATAAAACAAAAACATAAAAAAATGCTAACAAGCCCATTCATACAAACAAATCTTTACAGACTCAAAAAGATCACAGCCTATGACATATCTTATGACAGTCAGCAAAAACATTGGCAATAGTTAAAGGCATCCGTGTCTGGTAAATGATCATTTAAAAACTGCAGTTGGACTGTTCAATTTCCATTAGATGAAAAGCTACATGTACCAAGTAGAAAACAGATGTTCCAAATACGCTGTTCATTCTCAATGAGCATACAGCATGTGAAGAGCAAATTCTACAAAAAGCTGTACAAAAATAATTAGCTCTTTTTTTTTTTCTTTTTTTTACTTGGGGCTTCACAGCTGTCAACTTTGTGCCTAAGTCACTTCCAGACATAGCTGAAGTAAACCACCAGTATTTAAAAATTGGACACATTTATTAAACATTGACAGTAACATCATTGGGTGGTTCTGTAGAAACTAAACAGCAATGTATATTTAAAAAAAAAAAAAGTCTGGCTTTAAACTGGGAGGATTTAAAAATGTTCCTTCAAGCTGCATCTGACTCAAACGTAGTCCGTTTTGCTGCTCGGGGCTCTGGTGGTGGTCATGGGATACTTGGGTGGCTGTGAAGGTTTGCCTTTTGGACAGGAAGACGCCAGCATGCATCCTCCCACCAACGCCAAAAAGGCTCCAGCCCAGGCGATGAAGATGGCAGCGCCAAACTCGTATCTTCACAAAGAAAGATTTAAACAATTTAATACGGCCCAAAAGTTTAAAAGCACCTTTCTGATTTGTAAGAACTTGCAAAATATGCCCTGCAGACTTCTTAAATACTCACTTTGTATTGACGGGAGTGAAAGGGTTGTAGAAAGCTTGGATGATGTCATTAGTGTACCAACCACAAGCAATCAGGGCAGACAAAGCTGTGGAGAGATCACAAATGTGAGCAACAAACTTTTTTTAATTTTTTTACTCTCTACCCTTTAAAAACCCAAAAGAATAGACTCAAGTGAATTTTTCCTACCTCCAACCAGGACGATGATGCCACCAGTCATTGCGATGCGGGCCTTGCGCACCTTGTCATCTCCTCCACAGGTGGTGCACTTCATTCCCATGCTGGCTACACCCATACCAGCCACAGAAACAATAATGCTCACAATCATGAGGGCGCGGGCGGCCTGAAGGGCAGCTGGAAAGAAAACAGGATTCAGTTAATCCATCAGACATCGTCACAGTCAGTCAGTATTATTAGTTTGTACAGAAATCAAAAAAGGTGCATCAAAATTTTATGAGAAATCAGTCAACAATAGAGCTGACTTGGACTTCATTTTAAAAAGGTTTTAACTGGTGTTATAGTGGGTTTAAATGCCACCATTTAGAAAAATGACTTGGACACTCCTGTGGGACACAGCATTTGCCGACTCTTGTTGCCCTGAACAACAATTCACCAGAAACCGGCTCCAACCGGAAGAAATTCTAGAGGGGGAGGGAGAGTGTGTGCGTGCGCTCATGAGTCTGAAAACAGGTCTAACCAGGTTTCATGTTTCATCACTAGGAGGGCACTCCCAGCTCCAGCTACTCAGTCTACGTTAACAGGTGAGCAATAAAGTTCAACATTACAAAAAACCCAGAAATAAATTACCCATCTTTTAGCACTGACTGTTTAGTGTTGAGTTGTGAATATAAAACTAATGTTTACTTTAACTGCATGCATTAAATAAAAATAATAAAAAAAACAATCACCCATCAGGCCTAAAGGCCACACAGAAAAGAAAAAACCCAACAATGACGGTTTCACCTCAGGCTACTTATGTCTGAGTTCATCCTGTTAATCTGAACAAACTCCCACCATTTAACCAGTGGCCACAGTGCTGTGGTAACAGGAACTTAAACAGATTTAATATATAAACCTGCCATGTTTAATGCTTTTAAATACCACTTAAAGCACTTTAAACCACTGCTTCCACTTCCTACATCTCATTTACATTTTGAAATGCTGCCATTTTGATTAATGAATCATTTGCTGTACTAACTTTACATTCACCTGCTACCTTTTACACATGAAGGTCTTGCAGTCAAAAGACCCATACAAGAGGTTAACCTTTAACTAAATCTGCCCTGTTAAAGAGAGAAAATGGAGACTTCCACTCAGAGGAGAAGCCTGTAACAACACATTTCCGCCTTAAGTGGAGAATTCTTAAAAAAAAAAAAAAAAAAAAAAAAAAAAA